>BSBN01001051.1:3000000-3395507 GCA_027924645.1 Cunninghamia lanceolata | reverse complement strand
GTATGCAAAATATGGAAGCATAGACAAGGCATGTGAACTGTTTGATAGAATGCTTGAAAGTAATGTGGTCTCATGGACTACAATGACTGCAGGATATGCACAAATGGATTTGTTGAAAAGGCTTTAGAAACTTTAAAGCAAATGCAATTGGCTGGTGTAAAGCCAAATTCCACAACCTTTGCCAGCATCCTCCCTGCCTATGTCATAATGGGAGCTTTGGAATAGGGTATGGACATCCATCAAAACATAAAGAATAGAGGAATTTTGTCAGATGTTGTAGTTGCAACTGCCCTGTTAGACATGTATGCAAAATGTGGAAGCATAGACAAGGCACGTGAACTGTTTGATAGAATGCCTCAAAGAAATGTGGTCTCATGGACTTCAATGACTGCAGCATATGCACAAAATGGATTTGTTTAAAAGGCTTTAGAAATTTTAAAGCAAATATAATTGGATGGTGTAAAGCCAAATTCCACAACCTTTGTTAGCATCCTCCCTGCCTGTGTCAAAATGGGAGCTTTGGAATAGGGTATGGACATCCATCAATACATAAAGGATAGAGGAATTTTGTCAGATGTTGTAGTTGCAACTACCATATTAGACATGTATGCAAAATGTGGAACCATAGACAAGGCACATGAACTGTTTGATAGACTGCCTCAAAGAAATGTGGTCTCATGGACTGTAATGATTGCAGGATATGCACAAAATATGGAATCATAGACAAAAAACATGAATTGTTTGATAGAATTAAAATATGTTGTAGTCATCAAATCCTCAATCATAACTTCCTTGCAATGAATCGAGGCCATTGTAGAGTTAAGCCTAAGGTTTCTTCTTAGTGCAAAATGAGGATTAGGTTGAGACCTTGACATTAAAGCAAAATATAAAGCAATGAAAAAGGAAATTGCATCCAAGTAATCCTAATTTTTTCTGCTAACAATTCATACCAAAGATTGAACAATTAAAGGATATTGCAACAGGTAATTTTGTATCGACAAAAATAATATTACTAAAGCATTACAAAGTTTAGGCCATAAGAATCATCCTTTTTTAACATGGATTGCAAATAATTTTGAAAATTTAATAATTTTGAAAATTTAATAATTCTAAAAATTTAGAAATCTTGGTCATTAACATTATTGTCTACTACAATGTCATCAAGTGTATCATTGTCAATGTTCATATGTTCTTTCAAGCATTTAATATTATCATCATCCTCATCTTGACCTGCATCATCTTCATCATCATTGAAATTTGACTGTAGACCATCTATATTGTTACTAGATGTATTTGGATCATCATTTTCTGTACCATCCATATTGTTGTCTTCCATAACATCATCTAACTTTGGATTGTTGTCTTCTTGTGCCTGAACATAACCATCTTCAACATCATCATGGATGTCAATTTCTTTGATGTTCTCTAATCCCTCTCTCTCATTTTGTTGGCCATCATTGTTTTGCTCAGTATCCACTAATGCATCGTCAAATACATGTCTTAATCTTGGATCATAATGTATGATAAATATCCATTTCGGGTCCAAAATATCTTCATAGAAAAATACCTGCACACGAATGACATACATATATTAGACGTATGGTAAATTTTTTTAATTGATTAATAAACACATGTATATATTCGCAATAAAATATGAATTAATAGATTAATGATCACTACCACTTCTTGTTTGAGTTAAAGAAATACCCGCTCACAATGAATTGGTAGAACATAAGGCTCCTTATCCTCTTGTAGGAAACATGAGGAATCTATAGAAAACAATCCACTATGGGTATCATGTCTTCATGTCCTCTCAAATGCTTCATACCATCTACAGTTAAAAACACAACATTTAAAAGAGCGGTAATCTAACTCAATAATTTCTTATATTTTCCCAACATATTGTAGATTCCCTTCAATTATATTCTTATCTTTTGAGCTTGATCGACTGGATTTCTTGAAGTCAACCATGATGCCACAATTGAAGGATCGTCTCTTTACATCTACACTTTCTACATGATAATGTCGACCATATGACCACATTGTTGGATATTTCCTTGCCTGTGAAAGACCATTTATTTCATTGAAAACAAATATAATTCAACGAATATTAAAATAGTTAATAGTGTCAAAACTGTAAGGAAACAACATTTTGTAAAATTCCAATTGTACCTTTCTTTCACATCCTCTAGACATGTTGATTTCATCTTCTATTATGTTTGAATCTATACCTGCATCTTCTATTTGATTTTGAATTTGTTCAGCAACCCATTCTAGTGTGCAATCTTTGCCCCATTCCCCAAGTAGATCAATGGGAAGTGGAGTATTCCTTGGGTTTGATCTCTTAAACTATCTCCTTGCTTCTAACACTTCTTCTCTCTTTTTATCATACAGATTGATCCATTTGTTCATAAAGTCCATGTGGTACAGAATGAACTTGTCGAGTATAGCACTTTCGTCTACACCTATTACATGTCAACATGTTTATTTCAAACTCCAAATGTCTGCATGTTGTTTAATTTGACAAATAAATTATAGAGTAAATTAATGATTGCAAGAAAAACAACCACACTGATCATGAATTTACTTACTAATTTCTACTTGAACACCATTAGATTGTGGTTTTTCTCCATCAATAATATTTGATGCTCGTTCTTCATCCTAGAAGCGTGGCCCATCTTCAAAATCCTTACAAAGGAATTCACACAGGAAGAAAAATGCTTCATTCAATACATACCGTTAAGCCATGCAACCCT
Organism: Cunninghamia lanceolata; assembly: GCA_027924645.1. Classification (NCBI taxonomy): domain Eukaryota; kingdom Viridiplantae; phylum Streptophyta; class Pinopsida; order Cupressales; family Cupressaceae; genus Cunninghamia; species Cunninghamia lanceolata. The sequence continues at coordinate 3,392,751 of BSBN01001051.1, read as the reverse complement.
CTGGATGTGCCTTTTGTCAGACATATCTTTTTAGAGTTTTCATATACCTCTCAAAGAAAAACATCCACCTCATTGATACAACACCCACCAATTCAATGTCATCGAGTAGGTGTATAAGTAAATGGACTTGTACGTCCATGAAACTTGTAGGGTGCTCCTCAAATACACATACAATTTCTGCAATTTCCTTCTTCCATTTTGGCACTTCACATTCGTGGATCTCCTTGGAGGTCACCCACCTAATATACGAATAGTAAATTAGTATGAACCTTTAGTCAAAATTAAAATGCAATATAATATCTCTATGTCTCTCACACATGAACATTTCATATAACCACATACCTTGTAAATGCTGACAATCGACTTATAGCATTCCTTAAGTCAACTGTTAGATAGGAATCCCCCCTAATTGCCAATGGCATGATATGCTATCAAACACATTTATGAAAAGGTCATTAGTAATTTTTCCTCACACAACAAAATATCAAAATATATTTAGTACTTAATCAATGTTACCAGTAAATGTTAAATGATGATATATAATACCTTCATAAAATTATGAAAATCATGTATTTTAAATCCTGTGATATGTCCAACTATAAAAGCTTTATCCAATGATGACCCATAGCCAGTAGGTGTCCTTATTGAACGGATGACATTTTTTAGTTGGTCTATCTCTTTTTTTTTCAAAATCCATGGAGCTTCTGCATATGTTTCATTTTCCTTGTTTGGCCACAAATATTTTCTATCAATTTTGGTACGCGAAAGAGCAATATCTCTCCTCGAAGACAAGGTGCCCTTCTCTTTGCCTGATATATGTTGAAATATAGAATCTGGGACATTTTTGAAGATGTGCATAGGATCTAATAGGTGAGATATTAATAGATCCTTCCAGTAAGGGAGCTCATAAAATATGGATTTCCTTTTCATTCCTTGTGGCATATTAACTATAACTTGTTCTGGTTCTTCAATTGAATCACCCCGTTCAAAAAAATCCTCCCAAGCTTTCAATTCAGCATCTTCATACTTCTTAAGCCAATCACCTAGACCCATAATCATGGGAGGGCCTCTATTTTCAACTTTTCCATCAAATTGATTCTTTAGGCGATTTCTAAACTTATGATCTAGTGGTAGAAAAACCCTGTTGTTTGCGTAAATAAATTTATGTAGATCTTTAGAATATCGCCCTTGAAATTGTTCTGTACATCTTGGACATGCAACTATCCCCTTTGTTTGAAGCCCTTCAATTCAATAAGTAATGTTAATAACATCAAAAAAATAGTATAAAACTAAGTATGAAAGTTGGGATGGAAATAAATTGACTGTAAATACGTAAATATTTTATCTTACTAGAACAAACACCAAGTCTTGGGAAATCATGAATAGTCCAACATTGCACACCATACAACATGAAGGACCTATTTGATGGGGGGCGTGATATGTCATACATTTTTATGCCTTTCCATAGCAATTGCATCTCATCAATAAAAGGTGCAAGATAAACATCCATATTTTTAACTTGATGTTTTCCTAGAACAATGAGAGTCAGCATAAGGTACTCCTTTCTAACACTCATCCATGGGGGAATATTATATACCATCAATCTGAGTGGCCAAACACTATAATTTGAGCTTAGGAAAGAGAATGGGCACACTCCATCAATTGCAAGACCAAACTTGATACTACGGGGTTCATCTTTGAATTTTCTTGGCCATTTTTCCTCTATGTGTTTCATTGCTTTGGAGTCATCCAGAATTCACATGAATCCATCTTTACTCCTATTTTTTGCATGCTAGTCCATCAATTGTGCAAGTGACTTGCAACAAAACATTCGTTGAAGTTTAGGTATAATTGGCATGTGACGTAAAACCTTCTTTGGAATTGTAGGACCTTGTACATCTGTATGATATCTCTTCTCTTTATATACATGGCATTCGACCTTGTTTTCATATTCATCTCTGTATAAAATGCAATCATTTTTACATGAATGAATTTGCTTATATTCAATCCCCAACTCAACCAACAACAGACGCGCCTCTCTGCAAGTTGATGGCAACACATTCTTTTCAGGGAATATTTTAGTTTTAGTGCCCTGTAAGATTGCCAAAGATTAAATCAATTGAATGTTTGACTTATGATGAACATGTTTCATATGTCAATCTATACTAGGACTATTTATATACAATATATGGTTTTTAAATTCCCCTTAAAGAAATATAAACAAAGTTGATGAATGTTTACGAATTATGTACACCAATTGACAATGCAAAAGTAAGAAATAGATTTCATCTCACTTTAGTAGGGTAGTGAATCCTTTGTCTGACCAACCAAATAGTGACTTGATTTCTAATAATATTAATGTGCATGCCAGTTTTGAAGTTCTACTTACACCCAATTTGAACATGGGTGTCTTCGTTGCTTGCTTGATGGAGTCTTTCAAGTTGTTATCATCAACATTACGTTGGTGGTAATTACCCCTACTATCATCGTTACTATCAACCATATGATCATTATTGTCATCATTGTTTCCATCCCCAAAGAAACCTATAAGCATTTCATTCAATCCTTCTTCATGCACTACATTTTCACTATCATGATCATCATCATTAAGGCTATCTGGCATGTCATCAGTGTATGCGGATCTCATCAGCAGTTCAAATTTCTTAGCTGCTAGTATTCTCTTCAATGTTGCTCTTTTCTGCCTGGTATGGTTTAAAGGATGGTTTGGATCATCCCGTCCAAACCTTAATAACCCAGTTGGATCTTGGATATTAGTATATGTTTCATCAACATCTTCTACCTATCAACAAATGCAAGCATTATTTAATGTTTGGAAACAATTGCACTAAATTCAAAATGTATCAATTTCAAAGAAATATAATCAAATATGGCTTAAAAAATAAAAACATAAATTGTATGAACATCTATACATCAATTGAATAATGGAACATTATTTTATAGACTACCTTTTTTATAAATAATTTAAAGAAAACACAAGTTTGACAACATAGTTTATAAAACATCAGTCCAGACTCATTTATTATTCTTTGGTTTTCTGCCCTTAAGAACATCCTTAGGGAGACCTTGTTCTTCCCTTTTCTTTCATGCAGGAGTGTATTTTAAGAAGGGGTAGTCAATCAATAACTCATCCCCAATGGTAAGGTCCATAATAGCCTCAACCATTATGAATCTATCAACCTCTCTTTCCATATCTCCATCTTTATCATTTATAACCTCAACAAATTGACAATTCGGTCTTACATTAGGGTCCCTTCCCTTACTACTATTTATAAATCCTGCAATATTTTTGTGTGTGTATGCATGTCCATCTATATACATAAGATGACCTCTATTCATTTCTTTTCCACTTTCCAATTGGAGATGATGTGTATACATATTCAAATTTAGACCATATGCTGACATGCTAGGCTTACATTCTGCTAGCCTTCTCCATTCACCACTGTAATATGATGGACCATAATATGGCATTAATCTCCTAGTGGTTTGTTTTGAATTGTTTCTATGTTTAGATCCCACATGTACATTTTGGATGACAAAGAGGCCTAGATTCGCTCCATGAATATGGGAGGGTCGTATCATGTAGTTGTATCCCCAAAATTGAAACACCTCGTACACTCTAGGTAGTTGCTGATCACTAGGCCAAGCGCAATATAGTCGAAGATCAAATGTCTCTTTGTAAATTGATCTCAAACTCAGGGGCAAGTCATCATCTCCATCACATTCATTCTCATAGGGTATGTAGTCCACCTTCCCCTTGTGTTTAAGCAAATTATGCATCTTTAAACCGGTCCTTGGTCTGTTACTTGTTTTCATCAATTCCTCGTCTTTGGAACTGGTATATTGGCACATATTTTTGTTAGATGTATCATCTGATGAATGATCATTGCCCTCTAGGCTGGAAGTTGGTGATCCAGGAAACTTTAAACCAAGAACTTTATCCTGCAAGTATCTATTAAGAAAAAAATTAGTTATTTAAATAATATAAAACAATGTTTAAACGAAGTATACATGTGATTGATATCAAATTGGAAAATTCCTTACCACAATTCCTATTGGATTTGAATCGATTGTAGGAGGAATACTACTGACTGGAAGCTCATCATATATGTAATGTCGTTGTACAATTGGTCGTTTGAATTGGTTCTTTCCATGACATACAGAACATCCACAAACAATAATTTTCTCAAAGTATTCATCCCATGTACTATAGTCCTAACCAACCTCTTGTTCAGTGCAATCATTTGTTGTGTTTGCAAGATCCATTGTCATATCCTCTTCCACCCGTTGTCGTCTACGTGATTTAATAGTTTTAGGTCCACATCCACATACATATCTTTTTCTTTTTCTAGTTGAATGCTTAAGCTCTGCATTTGCTCCAATCTCCATCTAAAATAATCAACAACATGCATTAATTTATGTCAAGATTGGATAATACATTATAAATTTTAATAATACTGTGAAAAAAGATGGACATATCACAAAATGCCATCAGATCATTTTTTCCTAAGTTAAGTCAAAATTTGGGTACCTGATGTCCCGCTTCATCTGTCATGTCCTCATTTGATATGACACGATCTGTTGCCATGGCCTCATCTGGCCCTTATAATACACAACATAGTAAATAATGTTTAGTACACCAATTATATCATTTCAACGAATGTGATATCCAACACAAAACCTCACTTTAGTCATATATGTGACATATTCATATCATGTTTTGGCCATCCTAATTTTCAAACTTTTCCCTTGATCATAGAATCACATTTAATCACCATTCCTGTGCATTTTCAACCAATAAGTTTGACCTCAGAGGCCTCATGGACAAAAAAATGACTTTATCTCCTCTATGTTGTAGCATTTGTGAATTCATAAACACCTTCCTCCTTTGGTTGAGGTTGCTTTCTCTTCTTACCTCTATTGTATCTATAGATTCCGTTGTCATATCTATTTCCACCCACTTTCCTCTCTACGATTTAGTAGTTCTACACCATCCGCGTCCTCTCTCCATGGCCTCCTCTGGATCCTGTAATACACAACAATGAAAATAGTCACATAACAGTTGTGCACCAAGAGGTTAAAAGGAACCAATCAAGATAACCACACATGAACAGCAAATGTGTCCTGATAGATTATATAAATTTCCTATATGTTTGCATTTATCCTCTAACCTTTCTACATCAGCCCTCAATTGTGCAAACCTCCTAGTTTTTATATGCAAATGATTTGTATCCTTGCATTCCTATTGGCAAATACAGTGAACTAATTTGAATCCTTGTATAACCAATTTGCAGGTACAGTGAATTGATTTGAGTTTTTGCATTCACAATTAAAAAATCACAGCGAGATGGTTTGAATCCTTGAGTTTTAAGTAAAATGAAATGGGTGAGACCAGTGCCTTGTTGGATAAATGGAGTCAAATGAAAATCTGAGATAAGTGGCTTATATTTGGTAGTAATTCTAACTGTTTGGCACACTAATATTGGTTAATAACTTGTATAACCGTGCAAGGAAATAATTGACAGACTCTTCTTAATAATCCAACTGACACAACCAGGTTACTTGTAATTTATCAAAAGAATCTTTAATCCCTACTTGAAGGAACCAATTGAATAAATCAAACAAGAACAATAGATGATATCAACTTGGAAATAGAATGCCAACCCTAATTATGTGGTTCTTCTTACTGATCCAATTAATACTCCCAGATTACTGTGATCTGAAAACATTGTTGGTAAGATTTTTGGGATATCTTCAATGGGGCTCTCGGTATCACTAAAAGTAACATAGGGGAGAGGACCCAATTGCTGAGCATGCTCCAATAGCTGTGATAGTGTTTGTGGACTTAAGGGTCAATATTTTTAAAACTTTAGCACTAGTAGTTGTAACTTTAAGGTTGTTAGTGTTGACTATAAGTACCTATAATTAAATGAAATGTGCCCTTTAGATTTAAAAACAACCAATTATGTGATGCCACATCAGCACACCAACAAAACATGACTTAATGAACAACTATTGGTCCACCGTTGTTTCGGAAACTATTAGACACCTTAACAAAAAGCATGCTGAGCAACTATTGGTCCACCTTTGGTCAAGAGCATTGCCCTTAGACCTCAGTCTAGTTTTAAAAAGAAAAAAATAAAAAACATTTTGAACCATGCTAGATGGAAAAACAACATTTTTTTTAAAATTTTTTTGACTTTTTTCCAATTAAATCCCAAATATTTGAATTACATTTATTCTTCTAGTTTGCAAGTCAATCTTTATCCTATGTAATGCTCCTATGGCCCTAGCAGAGATACAAACACATGGCTCCACAAAGAGATAGCAATTTTGGACTAAATGATACAAACTTCTTTCTACCATAATTCATGATTCCATATTATATTTTTTGTTTTTGATGCCATGGATATCATAATTGATAAGTTTTATATTCCTAAAACACTTTGACAATATTTATATATCTAAAAAATGATACAAACTTCTTTCTACCATAATTTATGATTCCATATTATAATTTTTGTTTTTGATGCCATGGATATTATAATTGATAAGTTTTATATTCCTAAAACACTTTGACAATATTCATATATCTAAAAATGTTGTTTCTTTTATACTTGATCTTAGTAGCTTCTATTAGATTAGTTTATTGTGTCTTTAAAATTTATTTAATAAAGGATGCATGAAACCGATTTTAAATCCTTAAAAATCTCTATATTTAATTGCCTAGTCTTCACTAATTTTGACCGAATCTGAGCACAGAATCTGAGGTCAAAAAGAGTCCAAACTAGTCGGATCAAACCATCATAAATTTTTATATGGCAGGCAGCTATAACAAGAGTCAATACTAGAACCTATAGTGGAGGAAATCACAATGAACCTATAGTAGAAGAAACCATCGTAAATTTGTATATGACAGGCAGCTGTGATATATTAATTTAAATAATAAGGAAGCACTAAAATGGAGACAACCAAATAATTGAATAACCTTAACAAACAATTGATACCAATATGGCGCCACAGAATCAGAGATTTTCCATTAACTTCTTCAAAATTATGCTTGCAACATGGTCTTTGAGTTTGTAAATATTATGGAACTTTTTTTACTATCTACCACTACTAGCTCCTCTCTTCCCCCTATATCTTTTTATCGGGTCTTGGTCTCTCTTTTTATAGGAGAGGCAAACAAGCTTTAGACCCGTTACAACATAAAAGACATAACTGTTAAGAAAATACTTTTAAACTTAATAAAATGTTTTTAATTAGAAAAGACCAATCCGTTATTCACCGAATAGAAACATGTCAAATACAATGGTAGAGCTCATATCCCAACGTGGCACAAGTAATACATTGGCTTCTTAGAGTAGTTCTCTTCCTCTTTCTGGAGTAATAGACTCCATTTCTCTATCAATCTCTTTTTTCAATTCCTCCAAGGTGGCAGTTTCTTGCTCAGGGGTAGTATCTTTCATTTTTTGCCTCATTTTATTTCCTTGATATTCATATACAAAAGATTTAAATTCAGGAGTCTTAATAAATTCATCATCAGAGACAAACTTCTGAGCAGGCATCACTCTGATGTCATCAGACAGATCCTCAGAAGTCTCAAATTTTACATGGTTCAATTCTGTAGGAGGCTCATAATGTGGAACAACAGGAGCACTTATTGGTTGCATTTGTTCAATCTCATCATTACTCACTTCTTCATCTATATCTGTATCTACAAAAAATGATACTTCAGGGGTTGGCTGTGAAGGTATGTGAGTCAGAGGCTGCACCTCTTGAGCTTGTGTCCTAGAGTATTGTATGTAAGCTGTATCAAAATTAATTAAAGGCACACCCTCAATTATCTCATCTGCATGAGCAATAAGCTGCTCAACTCTTGATAGTGGGTCTTTAATTTTAGAAAAGGCTCTTGAGTATGAAGGAACATTCTTGCATTTCCAATCCTCTGCAAGTAGAATTTTATTAAATATAGCCATTCTATCTTCAGTAGAGGCTTCATCTTGATTTCTAATTATATCTACTTCTGAAAAAATATGTTCATAACCAGACAGACCCTATGAGACCTTGGATCTGTGAATAAAACCCTCTGTATCAAAAACTTTTCTTTCATCTCCTATTGGGAGACCATACAGTGCTAGTTTGGCATTGACTTCTTCATAACCCTCATTCATGACTATTGTGAATTCCCCAAAGCAGAAAATGCTGGGCATGAATGATTGTTTGTTGTTCCTCTTTAGATGAAAACCATCAGATTTAGCTAATTGTCTCACAATTTCTAAGTATGCAATTCTATCTGGGACAACCCTAGGTAATAGATAAGGGGAACCCTCAATCCATAGACTCATATCATGGTGCTGTATGAAAAGGCATACCAATCTCCATAGTTATGACCCACCTTAGTTGTTGGATCATTTACCTTTGGCCTAAGAATCCTTTGTATCCTGGGGAGAGGCTATAGTCATGAGAATGTCCCAATAGTTGCATTAGAGGCTTCACAAAATATTCTTCAAAGAAAAAATAATGAGATCTGTTAAAACGACAATCCCACAGTGAATTCCACATTTGCACTGGTTTTGGGTCCCCATTGTCAAACGAGTCCTGAATTTTCATCTCTAAACTCCACCATCCTCTACCATGCCCTTCGTGCAAAAGCAAATGCATTAACAAAGAGTAGTGTTTGAAATTAATCTTATCACTATTATGTTTGATTTTCTCCAATCCATGGTTTAGAGTATTAGCTATGTAACTTGCATAATCAAAAGGCCTTGCTCCCTTTGTTTGAATATCTACAGCTAACACCATAGGTGCAATTGACGTTTGTGGGGGAACCTCGAGACCTAAGACTTGACCAGAAGCATAATAAGTGTAACAAAAGTACTCCTCAAATAATTCTTCAGAAAATGGAGGGTTCTCAGCATTGGAAAATTTCCTCATCTGATCCTTGTCATCTTTTAGCCTGTGTAAAGCTAACTTGCCTCTCTTATAACTGGTGTCCATATGCCTATACTCCAGCAATAGGTCTCTGACTGTAATGGGTGTGTCAAAGCCACATTCCAATTGAAAAACATTCTCAATGAAATCCTTGGAAAGCACCAGTATATTGTCACCAGTGTGTGATCTAATAGTTCTTATTTTTGGGTCATATTTTCTAGCTAAGGCTTTAATCAAATCCACGTTGATAAAGACATTAGACACTATTAGCCTTGCTAAATTTAACCTCCAAGGGTTGCAGACAGGATCATACCTATATTGTTTCTTGAAATGATACAGAAACAATTGATACCCTTGAAGAGGGGTCCAAACATGTCCTAACTCCTTATAGTCGTCTATCAATTTATCTATGGAGGGATTAGTCTGGGCACTTCTTTTTGGTCTCGGCCTAGACCCTAGGCATTGGTCAATTAAATCTTGATTCAGTGATCTTTTCTCGACCTTCTTCTTTTTAGCTTTATGTTTCTCTAGATTATTTTCCATAATGTAGACTCCAAAGCTTCTACACAGTATAAATTTATAGTCAGGACCGATATACTTGAAATATATTTCTGGTTGGCCTTTTTTTGCTCCTTGCTCTATGAGAGGTCAAAATTCCTTTCTCCTTCTTTCTTCAGCTAAATCTTACAGGGGTGGAGTAACTTATATCAATGTCAACTCATAAATGTACCTTGAGATGTGTATCTTGCCATTGAGCCAGTTTATTAATTGCAAATATTTGACCGATGTCTTGGAATGTCACATCAATCTTCTCTGACAATCATCATTGTATCGCTGAGACTTTGTTTTATATTCCACCGAAGTCCATCCCTTCCATCGATAAATTTCCTTTTCTTGGTCCATCGGCGAGGTTCCATATGAAGTTGCCCCAATGTGCCCTAGTCCGGCCAATGTTCTTCATATCCTCAATGTTTTATAGTTATTTTGGGCTATTGGTGGAACTTCATCCTTAGTTCCACCGATCCTTACATGCTACAATGATGCTTTTGTCTTTGTTTGTTTTATCGGCATGTCGGGGGAACTCATATATAAGTTATGCCGAAGTTGACATGTTCCAGCGATATAACCTTCTTCAGCCAAATCTTACAGGAGTGGAATAACTTATTTCAATCTCAGCTCATAAATGCACCATTGATGTGTATCTTGCCAGTTTATTAATTGCAAATATTTAAGTGATGTCTTGGAATGTCACATCAATCTTGTCTAACAATCATCGCCATATCACTGAGGCTTTGTTTTATATTCCACCAAAGTCCATCCCTTCCATCGATAAATTTCCTTTTCTCGGTCCATCGGTGAGGTTCCATATGAATTTGCCCCGATGTGCCCTAGTCCGGCCGATGTTCTTCATATCCTCAATGTTTTATAGTTATTTTAGGCTATTGATGGAACTTCATCCTTAGTTCCACCAATCCTTACATGCTACAATGATGCTTTTGTCTTTGTTGGTTTTATCGGCATGTCCGGGGAATTCGTATATAAGTTCTGCTGAAGTTGACACGTTCCAGCGATATAACCTTCTTTAGCCAAATCTTACAGGAGTGGAATAACTTATTTCAATCTTAGCTCATAAATGCACCATCAATGTGTATCTTGCCAGTTTATTAATTGCAAATATTCAAGTGATGTCTTGGAATGTCACATCAATCTTGTCTAACAATCATCACCGTATCATTGAGGCTTTGTTTTATATTCCATCGAAGTCCATCCCTTCCATTGATAAATTTCCCTTTCTCGGTCCATCAGCAAGGTTCTATATGAAGTTGCCCCGATGTGCCCTAGTCTGGCCTATGTTCTTCATATCCTCAATGTTTTATAGTTATTTCAAGCTATCGGTGGAACTTCATCCTTAGTTCCGCTGATCCTTACATGCTACAACAATCCTTTTGTCTTTCTTGGTTTTATCGGCATGTTGAGGGAACTCGTATATAAGTTCTGCCAAAGTTGACATGTTCTGGTGATAAGCTAACTCATGTCAAGTTCATCAACTCATTGGTGAGGGTGTGATATGTATTCCACCAAAATCCACATGTTACAGCGATATAACCTTCTTCTACCAACTTTATCGGCCTGTCGGTGGAACCATGATGTGGTTTCCACCAATGTCTACATGTTATCCCAATAAGCTCATTTTATTCCATTTTGTCGGTCTATCGGTGGGATGACCTCAAAGGTTACCCTGATAGATCATTGTTTTGCCAATATAGTGATACTATATCTTTATTGGGCCATCGGTATAGCAAAGTGAAAGGTTCCAACGATGGGGTCACATTGGGCCGACATGTTCTTAGGAAAGGCAAAGGGTACAATTCGTGGAATGGATATGCAAGACTTAGGTTAATTATGGATTTTGTAACACAATTGATTACTATCATGAGATTAAGGGTATAATGTTCCAATCTTGGTTGAAAAGGGGATTAGGGTTTAAGGTATAGTTTTTAGGGTTGAGGGTTGAAGGTTGCGTTATGCTGCAATGAAAGGTTATAGCCCCATTACAAAATGATGTCCTCGCGCATGGACCATGTTGAGTGCCCTCATCAATGTTGGTAAGGGATACATGGAAGGCAAATGGATTAGGCAGATAGTGGATTATGATGTGGAATCTAGAGGGGAGAAAAGTGGATTATGACGTGGATTATGCAGGGAAAATAGTGGATTATGATGTGGATTATGTCAGACTTATGCCAAAGCATGGACCATAGGGATGGTATGTAGGATAGTGGATGAATGATGGTAGATTTATTGCGGAATGGAAGGGAACCATAACCAATGGTTGCACACATCCCCATAAACGTTGAAGCTTGTGATGCAGAGGTGGTGTAGGATGCAATGGAGATGTTTGCTTAGGAGATGGATGATGAAGGGCTTTAGGAACCCACATAGACTTAGGCATTTTATTACTTTTGTTTTGCTTGTGGGATGGAATGTTTTGACACTTTTGAGCAGAATGGGAATTTGAGATGGGAGTAGATGGCTAGGATTTTTTAGAGATAGATGCCTCATTTAACTTGATTTCTTGTTGCTTAGGTACCCATTCCATTTTGGTTTTGGACTTTGCTTGTGGAGGTATGGCCTTGGATAACTTTTTGGATTGATTTTTCTTTGACTCTTTATTTTTATGTCCTGAGGCATGACGACCCTTAGGATGTTTGGCTTTATCAGTAGAGGCATCTAATTTTGCATTTCTAGATCCCTTGAGGATGGTGGAATGAGTGGAAGCTTTAAGTTTAGCTTTAAGATTAGGGTTGAGGGTTGAGGGTTGAGGGATTAGGGTTTAAGGTATAGTGTTGAGGGTTGAGGGTTGAGGGTTTAGGGTTTAAGGTTGAGGGTTTAGGGATTACGGTTTAGAGTTGAGGGATTAGGGTTTAAGGCATAGTACTGTTTAGGGTTGAGGGTTTAGGGATAGGGTTTAGGATTTAAGGTTCAAGTGTTGAGGGTTGAGGCTTTAGGGATAGGGTTGAGGGTTTAGGGTTTAAGGTTGAGGGTTTAGGGATTACGGTTTAGAGTTGAGGGATTAGGGTTTAAGGCATAGTACTGTTTAGGGTTGAGGGTTTAGGGATAGGGTTTAGGATTTAAGGTTCAAGTGTTGAGGGTTGAGGCTTTAGGGATAGGGTTCAGGGTTTAGCAATAAGGGAGTAGGGTTTAGGGTTGAGGGATTAGGGTTTAGTGCCAAGGGATTAGAGTTTAAGGTATAGTGTTTAGGGTTGAGGGTTTAGGGTTTAGTGTTGAGGGATTAGAGTTTAAGGTATAGTGTTTAGGATTGAGGGTTTAGGGATAGGGTTTAGGGTTTAAGGTTTAAGGGTTGAGGATTTAGGCTTTAGGGATATCGTTTACGGTTGAGGGATTAGGGTTTAGGGTGGATGGATTAGGGTTTAAGGTATAGTTTTTAGGGTTGACGGTTGAAGGTTGCGTTACGCTGCAATGAAAGGTTATAGTCCCATTATAGAACGATGTCCTCGCGCATGGACCATGTCGAGTGCCCTCATCGATGTTGGTAAGGGATATATGGAAGGCAAATGGATTAGGTAGATAGTGGATTATGATGTGGATTCTAGAGGGGAGAAAAGTGGATTATGACGTGGATTATGTAGGGAAAATAGTGGATTATGATGTGGATTATGTCAGATTTATGCCAAAGCATGGACCGTAGGGATGGTATGTGGAGGGTATGTAGGATAGTGGATGAATGATGGTAGATTTATTGCAGAATGGAAGGGAACCATAACCAATGGTTTCTACACATCCCCATAAACATTGAAGCTTGTGATGCGGAGGTGGTGTAGGGTACAATGGAGATGTTTGCTTAGGAGATGGATGATGATGGTGCTAAATTAGGTGCACTTCATGCCGATTTTGGCGTCCCAAAGAGATTACATTTAGGGCTGAAAGTTGGTGCAAAGTTGGTGTTAGAGACGCCGACTTTAGTGCTAACTAATGAATCCAAAAAAAAAAAAAAATTCACGCCAGCGTTAAAACATACCACACAAAAAAAAAACACAAATACATTAATAGATTTAAGCCCACAACATAGTGTACTCTACCTCTGTTTTAGGTTTCCTATGAAGCGACGATTTTATTATGTCAAAAACAGAAGTTACTAAAAGTTTCTACAACGGATCCATGAATTTGTATTTTATTTATTTTTGGTTCTAGACATCCGGAAGATAAAAAATTGCCCTAGCTAGCTGCTAAATTTGGGGTTTCTAGCTACCTCAGCCATTCAATCAATCTTGTTTGTCTGCCTTTTAGCAAGTAAGTTAACTCTTGACCTGGGTTTTTATCGATTTTGATATAAATTTGAGCTCAAAGAAAGTTTTTCTAAGATGTCGTACTCACACTTTAGGGTAAATTTGAGTAGTAATGTTGTTAATTATCCTTTCTTGCAGTATAACTTGCATTTACCATTTTTAGAAGGCCTGTCAAATAAGGTCTCTTTGTAGATCATACCCAAAATATAAGCTGTTAAGTTTTGTTTTTGGCTACATATTTGTTTTTGGCTACGATTGGTCAAGCACGCTATTAATTCATACCTGGCTATGATTGCCTCCACAGACTGGATGAAAATAATTTTCCCTAGGTCACCTCAAAATGTCAAGCAATAGAGGGAAGGGAGCAAACTCTGGCCATAATCAGGTAATTCACTGTCAATTTATAGATTTGTAAATGTTTCCATTGTTTCTTTGATTTTTAGTATTTAGTTTTCTATTTCTAAATTTAAAAAAATAAATTTATTTTATATATATATATAGGGACATAAGACTGACAAAGATAAAAAGGCATTGGCTTCCATATTGGGGGTAGACATAGTGAACAAATTGGATGGTGTTGACTTAACAATGCTTGCCAGATACATAGAAAAATGATCTAGTAAAGCCCCTGAAACATTGCAACCAAATCAATAGTGTCAAAGGGAATCAATTGATTCCCCAACTAGTCATGGATCGGGCAAAAGATCTAGGAGGAAATTAATAACAAAAACCTCTAAGAATGTGGAATAGGGAGTAGAGGCTTCCAATGTCCCATCCACTCCTGGGACACAGACTTCTTTGACCACCATGCCATGTTTTGCATCTTGCATTGGTAGCTACGATACCAAGATAGAATACGATGTGGTTTCAGGGGAAGTCTGAATGATAGATGTTGGAAAAACATTTGTGAATAGGTTGAAGGAATCATGCCTTCAACAGTTCAAAGACCATCTACATTTTCCATTCTCAAAGATACCCATGCACCTGCAAAAAGCAGTTATCCAAGACATGAAGACTGAATTTGGCATAGGTTGGTCTGTAAAGAAAATAAAGCTATGAATGTCTCAAAACTGCAAGAGATTTCAGTGCAACCAAACAAAAAAGATAAAAAAAATCCCTCCCAAGCAAAGGCTCAAAAAAAGGCCAATTGATGTAAGTCTCAAAGTATGGAAAGAGCTTGTAAAGGCATATGAGAAGTTCGATGCACGGAGGAAGTCCAATGAGGAGAGTACATCGGTATTTGAATTTGCTCATAAGATTATATCAAATTTATTAAACAATTTTTAAATTTTATTTGTACTTTACCTAAATTGAATTAGTATATGTTTTAGGACAAGGCCTCCAAGGCTAGGCTTGACAAACTTCAAGCCACTCATCACAGTGGCCAGAAAGGTTTACAGGCCTTGATCTGTACATTTGTAAGTATATTTAATATGTTAAATGATATTTTTTTATTTCCTAGGAAAAAGTAAATGATTGCATATTAATTAGTTTAACTAGTCCATGTGCCATGTTTTGACAGGAGGAGAAATATGGCCGGCAACCAACGCAATTTGAAAAGGAAATGTTACAAAGCAAAAAGTGGACCGATTTTGTAATATAGATGGAGAACAAGGTATCAATAGTTGATTTTTAATAACTTAGTTGGATATTGTTGTGTTAATATGTGAATTTGCATTTCTTGTGTTGAGTTTCAATAATCTTTGAAGACGTTATAGAGTGATACTTGAGACAAACAGTTACAATTGTACTCTGTTTGTTGTGTTTGGTTTCTATTGGTCTTCTTGTCTTTTTGACTCAAGTGGATTGTTATTCATAGGTCGCTTGTCATTCTTGTTGATCATGTGGATGTAGTTATCATTGAGTTTTTAGGTGGTCTCCTAAGTGAACAGACCAAAGGGTTTATCTCAAGTCTTTGTTTCCTAATCTTTTTTATTATAAGACTTAAAGGGGGGCATGCATTACAGTTACGTTGTTGGTTATATTTCAAACCTTTGAAATATAATAGTGGACATTTAAATTTTAATATGCACATTTTTTTTTGTTGAGAAGGAGCCATCATTGGTAGTAGGCATTAACTCTCCTCAGCCATAACAACTTTGGGAAGTACTAGTCTTTAATGTGCTTGGTTTGGGGTATGTGAGGGAGAAAAGGAAAGAGTGAGGAACCATTTTGGTGGGGAATTCTTCTTTTTGCCTTGGGGTCGAGGAAGGAAGGTTGATGGTTGGACTATAAGTGATTTAGAGGAAGGGAGACTTTGGGTGTGCTCATCATGTTGGCTAAGTGTCTTGCTGTTTGGGTTGGAGACTAAGATTCAAATCGCGAACTAGTCTTCTTCAACTAAGCTAACCTTTCTTTGAAGTAAAGCCCTTGTCATCGATTCTTGTAAAATTACACTAACCATTTTTGTGAAACATTTCATTTAACTTGTGTAACTGTATGTGGTCTTGTGAAAGCCTATGCTAAAGGGTTTGGATGAGGAAAATATTGTTAACTGTGAGAGTTTAGACTTAAGATCATGGGACTTACGAACTATGGAAAATTGTTGGTTATTGTGTTTTGGATTTCTATCATGAAGGAAGCTACATTAATTTGGTCACAGTTTGAGGTGGAGTTTCAAACCCTAGCTAGAATCACTAGAATGCTATCATTGCAACATACCATGAGTCTTGAGGAAACCTGGCCTGGTTCATGGTTATCTTTTTTGACATGGTTGTAAACCCTAATGGTGTTGGTATTTCACCTATAAATGTCCACTCTCTCAATTGTGGATACGAGATCTTCTTGGGATTAATAATGCCACTCCTAGGTGGGCTTTTGGGATGGTTTTAGATCCTTGGTTCAGGTCAACTTGCCCCCCAACACTCCCTCCAAGGTTATGAGGTTTGCATTACTGAAGCCATAATGGAATACAATGTTGAAACAACACTACATGATTGTATTTGATTACCAGTTGACTCTTGGAAAGAATGGGTTTTGTCAATTGCATACAGTTGTGTAACATTGCAATAGTTGTATTGTACTTGTAACTAGAAGAATCTATTGTGAAGGCATTCATTTGGTGACAATGACCTTTGAGTTCATTGTAATGACTTGCACTAAATTAGAAATGTGATTTCAAACTAGTATTTATTAAATCAGAGACTGTTTGTGAACAAATTTATCTTAGTATGGACTTCCTTGTGTTTGAATGTCTGAGCACTACCCACCGAATAGTAGATATTATGTACTTGTGATCATTGCGTCATTTGGATAGAGGACTCATAAATGGAATATAGGACCTTTTGTTTCATTGTCCATAAAATCCTAAGGGTTGATTAAGTTATTGTACATGGATGTAAATGGAAACTTTAAGCTCTCCGAAGGCTTGCTTATTGTTTGCAAAGTAGTATTAATTTCTTATTTTAACTGTGGAAACATCTTGTGGACACTAGTATGGTGTTGACTAAGGAATTATCTTTTAAACACTAGAAAGGTCTATGCATGTTAATCATAGACTGTAACCCTACATTTCGAAGGAAATTGTTACTGTAGATGTGATATATACTGTACAGTTGTATCTGGTCTATGGCATGACATCTTTAGTAGGAGGTACCTTCAGATTTCTGTAGCATCATGTCTGGGCTAAGGTACCATAAGGTTAAGTGTGCATTGTATGGTGTTATTGTATTGGAGGTTGCTGTATGTAAATCTACAGTGATATAAGGAGACTTGACTCTCATCATTTCATTGGACAAAGTGAGTGACAAAACAACTACCTAGTTTAAAATTGGCCCTTCTTTAAGCAACATATGTAGCAATGAGACTTATAATTCTTGAAAATAAGAAGCATCCTTCTCCCCATACAACCTGCTAACTAGGGCCCTTCTATTTACATGCATGGTTGACCTCCTTGCCGTTGCTGGCTATCTTGAAGACACTCTAAACTTTATCATTGAGATACCTGTTAAATCTGTGCTAGTTGTATGCATGTGTTTTCTTGGTGCCTGTAGATCACATATGAATATAGGCTTAGGAGTATTTACGGCAACACTGCTTTTTGATTTGGATCCTAAAAATGTTGCACAACTTATGTTCTTCTCTCAAACATCTATCCACAAGTGGGCAGGTGTGGTGAGGTAAGGAGATTCATGAAAGATAGAGGAATTAAAAAAATGCCCAGATGCAGTTGGATTGAAGGGCATAAAATGGTACATGCTTTTTTGTGTAGGAGACAGATCACATCCATAGACAAAGGAGACCTATGCAAAGTTGGAGAAATTGGCTTGGAAGATGAAGGCGGCAAGTATTTTCCAGATTCAAGAATTTACTTAAATGCTATGGAAGGATGGGAAAAAGAATTATTTCTTTGCTAGCATGGTGAAAAGTTGACAATTGCATTTGGTTTGTTAAACATGCCCCATGGAACAACTATTAGACCTTTATCTTAAGGTTACTCCTGAACCTTAAGATAAATAATTATTGAAAAAAAACTGTGCATTCATTAATGACATGTAAGAGAATTTAATCAACTGCTACTTAAAAACTCTTTAATGTTTCTGTCTAATGCAGGTTATTAGATTAATAGTGAAAAAGAACATACATTGAGCACACAATTTGTGGCACTTAAGGTTATGTAATAGAATTTACAGTTGATAGTTAAATTGTACAACAAATTTTTTAATGATCTTTAGTAACGTTTATTAGAATTGTTGCATGTTTTACATCATTGGAATGACATATTAGCTGTAACTTTTTTGAAATTTTATTATGGTATGTGCACTTTGATATGATGTAATATGATTATGGTTTCATTTCATATGTTGGAATATTAGATATATAACAAAAAAATAAATTATTACATGAAATAAATAATAACTTTTCATTTTAAATGTTTTTTTTTGTAGAACACAGGTCTTCCAAAAGATGAAGATGATCCTGATGATATAGATCTAGATTATATTGGTTTTGGTACAGATCACATGGCAGAGGATGATGACGATGATGATCATGATGATGATGATCACGATGGTGATGATGATGAGGCAGTTGCTAGTAGTAGCCAGTGACATTCATGATCATATAGACTGCATCATGAATCATTGCTGATATATTGTTATGATGCCTCTTTTCATGGTTACTATCATATGTATCATTTTCACAGCCTGCAGTACCATATTATTGAGTTGTATCATTTTCACATGTATCAATTTGACTTTTATCATTTGGACATGTATCATCTTGACTTGTATCATTTTGAGTTACATAATTTATCATTTTTACTTATATCATTTGTACATGTATCATTTTGACTTATGTCGACTGTTGGACATGTATCATTTTGACATGTTATTGATCTACTGACATATTTGACTTTCACTTGTTTTAGTTATATATGATGATGATCTTATCAATATTGACTTGTCAATTTATATATATTGAAAGTAGTTGATGATTTTTGGATGGATATTTATTATGTATGATGATTTTAATTTACTGCAGGATGGATGTTGTAAAATTCAATTAAATTATAGATATTTGACTCACTTGTTTTAATTATAGATGATGATCATGTTATAATAATTATCTTGTTATTTTATAATAATAATCTTGTTTTTTTATATAATTATCTTGTTAAATTGGAAGTACAACCCAAAGCAACAAAGGAGGTCATAATGGAAGCAAAACTTGGCATCAATTAGGAAGCCAAAAAAGAAGCTATTTTAGACGCCATACAAGAAGCAAAATACAAAGCACGACTAAGGGCAAAACTAGAAGCAAAAATGGGAGCAGACATGGAAGCAAAGCTGAAAGCTAAATTGGGTGCCAAATCTAGCGCTAAATTGGAAGCAAACTTGGAAGCAAATCTAGAAGCAAACCTAGAAGCAAAATTGAAAGCAACATTGGAAGCAAACTTGGAAGCCAAACTGGAAGCAAAACTGAAAGCAACACAAGAAGCCAAACCAAAAGCAAAATTAGAAGCCAAAGTGGAAGCCAAATCTGACGCTAAATTGGAAGCAAATCTGGAAGGAAAATGGGAAGCAAAACTGGAAGCAAAAATTGAAGCAAAACTAGAAGCAAAACTGGAAGCAAAAATTGAAGCAAAACCAAAAGCAAAACTAGAAGCAAACTTGGAAGCAACACAAGAAGCAAAATTGAAAGCCAAACTGGAAGCCAAATTGGGTGCCATATTCGGTGCTAAATGGGAAGCAAATCTGGAAGCAAAATGGGAAGCGAAAATGGAAGCAAAACTAGAAGCAAACCTGGAAGCAAAACTAGAAGCAAACCTAGAAGCAACACAAGAAGCAAAACCAAAAGCAAAATCAGAAGCCAAATTGGGTGCCAAATCTGATGCTAAATTGGAAGCAAATCTGGAAGCAAAATCAAAAGCAACATTGGAAGCAAAAATGGAAGCAAAACAAGAAGCAAACCTGGAAGCCAAACTAGAAGCAAAATTAGAAGCCAAATTGGGTGTAAAATCTAGCACTAAATCTGGCGCCAAATTCGGCTGTTGCTTTCTGGTGCAAAAGTCAGCACAAAATTCGGCGCTAAATCCATCGCTAAAGTTGGCACTAAATCTGGCGCGAAAGTAATCATGCAAAATTGCACCGAGTTTTGCGCCGAACAAAGTGTCTAATTTCTGAGCTCAATTGCACTAAAATCTGGCATTATTTTAGGCAATAATGGCTTGTTTTGTTGTAGTGAGATGTGGAATACTACAACAAGCATGTGTTTATTTGCAAGTTCATGGGGATGTGATATTTTCTCCCCTTTCTTGATTCATGGGTTCGTAAGACCTAGAACCCTGAAGGGGTCTTTGATATTATGTTGGCAGCCAACAATTTCTTCATGGTAAACTTTTCCTGTATTGCTAACATAAATTGGGCTTTTGAAGGCGAGTTGTACTTCTATAACCAGGTGGGCCTATTTAGTAAACCTTGGCATGTGGGTTTCAACTCCGTGGAGGAGGTCCCTTCTCAGATTCTGATTTGGGTATGCCTCCCTAGCTTGCCCTTGGAATGCTGGCGAAATGATATATTACAGATGATTGCTCTCTTTCTCGGTAAGCCTATTGGGCCCTCTCAACAAACCTTGGATAAAAGGGTTCTTTCTTTTGCTCGAGTGTGCGTTGAAATTGACTTGAATAACCCATTGTCAGATTCAGTGGAAATAACCATTGGGGCAACCTCTTGGACCCAACAATTGGATTATGAGGCATTACCTTTTCATTGTCAGTTATGTCATGAATATGGCCACCTACAACGAATGTGCCCCAAAACTGCTTCGATTGCTAGTATGGCTAGTGCTTCTCATCAGTCTGCGTCAAAGGTGGACAAAGGTAAGGCCCCCATGTAGGGGGTGGAGGCGGATAAGGATGGTTTTGTGCCTGTTAAGCCTCGTAACAGGAATAGAGGACAAAAGATGACTCTTAAAGATAGGCAGGAAGAGGAAACCCTCAATAGGTTTGAAGCATTAGAGGACTTGGTTCAAGAGGAAGGTGTTCCCTTTGAAATGCAAATTGTTGATAGTACGATTGTTGAGAAGTTCCTGGTGGATTAGCCAAACACTTTTTCTAGCCAGGCCCCAATAGGGGGTCAATTAGCTTAGATGGACGCAGATCTCCCTTCCTCAAGACCTGATCTTGGGGGAATTGGCTTGACGATAGACACTATTATGGTTCATGATCCCCCTGGTTCTGGGATCATCATTGAGAAGGTTGTTGGGGACTCTAGTAAAGGCAAGTCCCTTTCTCCTATTTTGGGCCTCCAACAAAAACCCCCCAAAAAGGGGACTCCTGAGAAGCCTCTTAAAACAGGTAGGAAGAAGGATCAAGAAAAGGTAAAGCTAATTAGAGAGACGTTGGTAGAGTCTAGCTCAGTGAGGACTAATGACTCTCAATTTTCCAAGCCCCAGTGATGATTATGATATCTTGGAATGTTAGGGGTATGAATAGCATCCTGGTGCAGGAGCACTAAGAGTTTGGCGCCCGCGCCCATGTATATATTTTTGCATTTTTGGTGTGATGTTCTTTTTGATTTTCTAAGGGAAGGAGCAGGATCGATGAATAAGCTTGATGCCCATGTTTAAGCCTAGTGTTGAACTATTAAACCTCATGCTGAAGGTTCAACGGGTTCAATGGACTGAACATACTTTTGGTTCAACAGAGTGGTGACCGACAGTGGCGGTGAGGAGAACCGGCGATAGAGAGTCAAATCAAAAATGCATGTTGAGAAGATGCAAGTTGTGAGTATTTGTCAAATGTATATCACTGACAGTATATGTGTATACCACTATTGTATGTAAGACCATTCTGTGTATATCCTGCATTTGGATATCGAGTCGTATGTTATAATTTGAATGAGCGAATGTGCATAGCATAAGATACAATGGCCGATAGGAGATCATGGGTCCCACATGATGCATACAAGCTTTGTATGTATATTGGATCGGCATTCCAAAAGATACAATGGCCGATAAGACGTTGTGGGTCCCACCAGTTGCATATCAATCATTGAATGTATGTTCGAAGCTAAGGCATCGGCGTAGGTATCAGTATCGGAGGAGAAGAGTGAAGTCCGACCGAAGATGAAAGTCTGGCCGACGATGGAGTTTGCGGGTTAGTTAATCGGCATGAGGATTAACATCGGCGATCGAAATTAAAGTTTGGGCGAAGAGACGTGTCTGGTCGACGGCGAGGGTTGAGTATTAAGGCATCGACCTGAGTAGCATTGTCGGAGGATGAAAAGAATGCTACACCGACAACACAAAGTCTGAGCGATAGTTCAATGCTATGTGTAGTCTAACCGTAACACAAAACAGATAGCATGGAAAACCTAATCGAACGGACAGAAAACAAACCTAACTGTCCGATAACTAAAAAAGCTGAACATTATAAAAAGCTGGTTTTGCTTTGTAAATAGGTTGGAAGTTTTTGGAAGATTGGAGAACAAACGTTGATTGTAAGAAGGAGAACTCTCATAAATACAATATTGACAGTTTGATCTGTGTGTGCATTTTTCTGTAGAATTCTTGCATAACTCAATTTAAAGTAGAGTAGTCAGTTTGTTTCTGTTCTTTTGTTTCTGTTTGTACAAAATGTCTCTGTCTTGATGTCCCTGCAATATCCCTGTATAGTCATGGAGGGCCATCAAGCAGAGATCTTCTTTCTTGTTTTCCTGTTGGTGTTAGTGGTTGGATTGTCAATGAGAGACAATAAGAACTTGTCCTAGGCGAGCTCTGCTATAGCCCGGCTAGGTATGCAAGTTGCAGTCTAAAAAGGCAGGGGTGAAAAATAGAGTAGGAGGAATTGAGCACCAAGCAATCAGAACCCTGGACCTAGAGAGGAGGGTTGATAACGGGCTCAAGAAGGCTATAAGCCTTGGAAATTGGGAATCTTGGAAGCAGTGAGGACAAAGAAGAATGCCTCATGCCAAGAAAGTAAGGTCTGTATTGGGAATAACAGACAAATAGGCCTTTCACCTCTGTAATAGATTGCTTAGGTTGAATTAGACATTTTGGGGTAGAAAATGTCTAGGAGAATTTGAATTGGTAGGGAGACTTGGGGTATGACATAGGTCTTGAAGTGTTGTGTCAAGATAGGTTTTCTAAGTCCATAGTCCTCCCTATCAAATTGGTATCAGAGCCCGTTAAAGATTTGGGCTATTCTTACATTAGAATAGAAGACGTTGTATGTCATCACCGAGTTTGAGTGAGTCTGTAGGGTCATCCAAGAAGATGGTGACTAATGCAGAATTGGCAAAGAAGGTTGATGAACAAGAAGAGGAGAATAGGCTCCTACAGGAAAGATTGGCAGAAATGGAAAGTAAACTGGGTGTAATGATGGAAAAGACTGAAAAAGTTAGTCAAAAAATTAAAGATTCTGAAGATAAGGAAAAAGGTGTGTCTATAGAAGATGAAGAGTCCACACCTGATCCTAAGATGGAAGAAGAACCTTTCTTGAAGGCCTTGAAAGCCATGAGTGGTAAGACATTGGAAGGAATTCCTTTTTTTAGTGGAAAGATGGAACCTGATTTGGTTATGGAATGGATAGAAGGTATAGAAAATCACTTTGAATGTGATGGAGTGACTGAAGCATAGAAGGTGAAGGTGGCTAAATCAAGACTCAAAGGAGCTTCTTTGACATGGTGGAAATTTGTTCAAACTGAAAGAGAAAAAGAAGGCAAGAAACCTATAGCTACTTGGAAAGGTATGGTGGCTAAGGTCAAAGAAGTCTACATGCCTGGAGATTATGAAGTCCAGTTGCACAAGAAATGACAAAATTTGAGACAAAGAGAATTAGATGTCAATGCATACACTGAGGAATTTCAAAAACTATGCCTGAGGTCTAAGGTGATGGAAGATGAAAACGTGAAAGTGGCAAGATATCTCAATGGTTTGAGGTGGAGTATTAAAGAGGAAATCAGCTTATTCAACCCTACAACAGTGCATAAGCTATCAACTAGCACTCAAGGTAGAGGAGAAGGGCAAGAAGAAACAAGAGTCAAACAGCAGATTAAGAGGAAGAGGTAGAGACAATAGAGGAAGAGGAAATTATGGTGGTAGGAACACTGATCAAAGGCCCCAAGGAGAATCCAAACTCACAGAGTAGAGTGGAGAGACTAGTAGTAGTAGAGGAAACTACCGAGGAAGGGGATCTAATACAGGAAGATCAGGAGGATCAGGTAGAGGATCCTACTTTGCCACTATGAAATGCTACAATTGTGGTCAATTAGGCCATCCAACATATAGGTGTCCTGATAAGGGCACATCTTCTTCTCAAGGAGTTGATAAAAGAAATCATTATGTAAAAGATGATGCTTCAAGAAGCAAATCACCTGAAGTTAGTCTAGCCTCAGAAGTGGGAGAGAACATCATGGTAAGGAGAACTTTGATCAAAGAACCAGTGAAAGCTGAACCAAGCCAAAGGAGAGCATTATTCAGAATCAGATGTAAGATTATGAATAAGGTATGTCAAGTAATTATAGACTCAGGGTCTACTGATAACATAGTGTTTGATGAAGCAGTTAGAAAATTAAATTTGCAAAGAATACCTCATTCAAACCCATATAGAGTCACATAGTTAAATAAAGGTCAGCATGTGATAGTCAATGAACAAACTTGGGTAGAGTTTGGTATAGGCGGATACAAAGACAAGGTACTCTGTGAGATATTACCCATGGATGCATGTCATCTCTTATTGGGCAGACCATGGAAGTATGACCGAAAG
This sequence comes from Cunninghamia lanceolata, assembly GCA_027924645.1. NCBI lineage: Eukaryota > Viridiplantae > Streptophyta > Pinopsida > Cupressales > Cupressaceae > Cunninghamia > Cunninghamia lanceolata. Next base: position 3,367,785 of record BSBN01001051.1, on the reverse strand, counting down.
GCCATACATGATGGTGAGAAGAATGCATATTCTTTTCAAAAAGATGGTGTCACCTATCAAATTCAGTCCTTGGAAGATGAAGAAGCAGGTAAGACAAAAAGTCCTAATGTCTTAATTGTGAGTGGTGAAGAGTTTTTAAACACTCTTAAGGAGGATGGTATTAGTTATGCTATCATAGTAAAACCTAAGGAGGAGCAAAAAGACAAAAAGGTAGTGGTCCCAAAAGAAATATAGGCTATACTGGAACAGTATAAGGACATAATTAGTGAAGGAACACCAGTAGCACTACCTCCACAAAGAACTATTAGCCATTAGATAGATATGATTCCAAGAGCATCTCTACCTAACAAAGCTCCTTACAAGATGACCCCAGAACAACATAAGGAGATAGCCAGACAAGTACAAGAATTGATTGACCAGGGATTGATTAGGAAAAGCATAAGTCCTTGTGCAGTGCCTATAGTGTTGGCACCAAAGAAAGGAGGAACATGGAGACTATGCACAGACTCCAGAGCTATCAATAAGATCACCATCAGGTACAGATTTCCAATTCCCAGAATTGAAGATCTTATGGATTGTTTAGTAGGGGCTAAATACTTCACCAAGATAGATCTAAAAAGTGGTTATCACCAGATCAGAATCAAGGAAGGTGATGAGTGGAAAACAACCTTCAAGACCATAGAAGGACTGTATGAATGGCTTGTTATGCCATTTGGTTTATCAAATGCTCCCAGCACATTCATGAGGCTCATGAATGAAGTCCTCAAAGATTGTATGGGTAAATTTGTAGTTGTTTATCTAGATGATATCTTAATTTTTAGTCAAACTAAAGAAGAGCATCTTGAACATGTAAATACTGTTTTGAAAAAGTTACATGATGAACAACTAACCATAAATTTGGAGAAGTGTGAATTCATGAAGTAGGAATTGGTATACCTTGGTTTTGTGTTGTCCAAAGGAGAATTGAAAATGGACAAGTCAAAGGTAGAAGCCATATTGAATTGGCCCACTCCCAGAGCAGCAACTGAGGTGAAAATTTTTCATGGCTTAGCTCAGTTTTATAGAAAGTTCATAAAGAATTTCAGTGCTATTTGTGCACCCATGCTTGATACAATCAAAGGTGGAGCGAAAACAAAGTTTCAATGGACACAAGCAGCTGATAAGAGTTTTGAATTGTTGAAGAAAGCAGTAGCCACACAGCCAATGTTAGTGCTGCCTAGTTTTGATAAGTTATTCACTTTAGAATGTGATGCTAGCAATATTGCAGTAGGTGCAGTACTCAGCCAAGAGAATAGACCAGTAGCCTTTTTCAGTGAGAGGCTAAATGAAGCAAAGAGCAAATACTCTTCATATGACTTGGAGCTCTATGCTCTAGTCCAAGCACTTAGAAAATGGAGGCATTATCTCCTACCTAAAGAATTTGTTGTATATACAGACAATCAAGCTTTGAGTTTTCTAAACTCACAAGATAAGTTGAGCCATAGGCATATCAAGTGGATGGAGTACTTACAGTCCTACACATTCACAATTAAGCATAAGAAGGGACAGTTCAACAAGGTAGCAGATGCTTTAAGCAGGAGGTTGCTTACAGTACAAGAGATGCATTTAAGAAGCATAGGGATGGAAGAGTTCACAGTCCTCTACAAAGAGGATGAAGATTTTGCTGAAGCATACAAGATCTGTCAAGATTTTGAAAATCACTTTCATAGTGAATTTACAAATTACACATTGCAGCAGGGATTGCTGTTCAAAGGTGGACAATTGTGTGTACCAAAAGGATCCATGAGAGAAAATCTCATACAGGAGAAGCATAATGGCATTTTGAGTGGACATTTTGGTCTGAACAAAACATTGGAGTTAGTCCAGAGGTTCTACTATTGGTCGAAGATGCACAAAGATATAAGAAAGTATGTGGAGCAGTGTATCATCTGTCAGAAGGCCAAGGGAACTTCCTCAAATGCTGGACTGTATCAACCACTACCCATACCTTCCAGACCATGGGACTGTGTAAGTATGGATTTTGTAGTTGGTTTACCAAAGACTAAGACTGGTTTTGATAGTATTTTTGTAGTTGTTGATAGATTTAGCAAGATGAGTCATTTCATTCCCTGTAAGGTGACTCATGATGCTAGTCATATAGCTCATTTGTTTTTCAAAGAGGTCATAAGGATTCATGAACTTCCAGCAAGCATCGTGTCTGATAGAGATGCTAAGTTTATGGGACACTTTTGGAAAACTTTATGGCAGAGGTTAGGAACAAACCTGTCTTTTGGATCAGCATATCATCCACAGACAGATGGCCAAACAGAAGTGGTGAACAGGACATTGGGCAACCTGTTAAGGTGTTTGACAAAAGAATATGGATAGAGTTGGGATCAAGTCATTTATCAAGCAGAATTTGCCTATAATGACAGTGTGAATAGGACTACTGGCAAAAGTCCATTTGAGATAGTGTATGGAATGCACCCTTGAGGTGTATGTGAACTCCAACATCTTGGAGACATGGAATATAGAAGTGGTCATGCAGAGGATTTTGCACAGTCTATGAAGGAGATACATGAACAGGTAAAGAAGACATTGATGGAGAATACTCAGAAAATCAAGGATAACGTAGATGCACATAGGAAGGATGTCCAGTTTGAAGTTGGCAATTTAGTCATGGTTCATTTGAACAAAGCCAGATTGCAGAAAGGGATACCAACTAAACTGCAGATGCGAAGGATTGGTCCTTGCAGAATTCTGGACAAGTATAGAAAAAATGCCTACAGGATTGATTTGCCAGTAGACTTGGCAATTTCACCAGTGTTCAATGTTCAGGTCCTAGTACCCTATAAGGGTCCTCATTCAGCAACAGGCGAATCTAGTTCAGAGACTGAACAGACAATGAGCGATGTGACCTTGCCACCTACACTCAAACCATAGGCTGAGAGAATTCTGGATTCTCGAGTGCAGAAATAGACCAGACATGGCGTGTACATGGAGCATCTGATCAAGTGGAAATAGTTGCCTGAAGTAGAGGCTACTTGGGTTGTAGAGTTTGAGTTTAAGAAGTGGGGCATTGATTTTGCCTTATTGTCACCGGAGGTGACTTGACTTTTTCCGTGCAGGGGGAGTATGGTGCAGGAGCACCAAGAGTTTGGCGCCCGCGCCCATGTATATATTTTTGCATTTTTGGTGTGATGTTCTTTTTGATTTTCTAAGGGAAGGAGCAGGATCAATGAATAAGCTTGATGCCCATGTTTGAGCCTAGCGTTGAACTATTGAACCTCATGCTGAAGGTTCAACAGGTTCAATGGTTCAATGGACTGAACATACTTTTGGTTCAACAGAGTGGTGACCGACAGTGGAGGTGAGGAGAACCGGCAGTAGAGAGTCAAATAAAAAATGCATGTTGAGAAGATGCAAGTTGTGAGTGTCTGTCAAATGTATATCGCTAACAGTATATGTGTATACCACTATTGTATGTAAGACCATTCTGTGTATATCCTGCATTTGGATATCGAGTCGTATGTTATAATTTGAATGAGCGAATGTGCATAGCATAAGATACAATGGCCGATAGGAGATCGTGGGTCCCACATGATGCGTACAAGCTTTGTATGTATATTGGATCGGCATTCCAAAAGATACAATGGCCGATAAGACGTCGCGGGTCCCACTAGTTGCATATCAATCATTGAATGTATGTTTGAAGCTAAGGCATCAGCATAGGTATCAGTATCGGAGGAGAAGAGTGAAGTCCGACCGAAGATGAAAGTTTAGCTAACGATGGAGTTTGCGGGTTAGTTGATCGGCATGAGGATTAACATCAGCGATCGAAAGGAAAGTTTGGGCGAAGAGACGTGTCTGGCCGACGGCGAGGGTTGAGTATTAAGGCATCGACCTGAGTAGCATTGTCAGAGGATGAAAAGAATGCTACACCGACAACACAAAGTCTAAGCGATGGTTCAATGCTATGTGTAGTCTAACTGTAACACAAAATAGATAGCATGGAAAACCTAACCGAACGGACAGAAAACAAACCTAACTATCTGATAACTGAAAAAGCTGAACATTATAAAAAGCTGGTTTTGCTTTGTAAATAGGTTGGAAGTTTTTGGAAGATTGGAGAACAGATGTTGATTGTAAGAAGGAGAACTCTCATAAATACAATATTGACAGTTTGATCTGTTTGTGCATTTTTCTGTAGAATTCTTGCATAACTCAATTTAAAGCAGAGTAGTCAGTTTGTTTCTATTCTTTTGTTTCTATTTGTACAAAATGTCTCTGTCTTGATGTCCCTGCAATTTCCCTATACAGTCATGGAGGGCCATCAAGCAGAGATCTTCTTTCTTGTTTTCCTGTTGGTGTTAGTGGTTGGATTGTCAATGAGAAACAATAAGAACTTGTCCTAGGCGAGCTCTGCTATAGCCCGGCTAGGTATGCAAGTTGCAGTCTAAAAAGGCAGGGGTGAAAACTAGAGTAGGAGGAATTGAGCACCAAGCAATCAGAACCCTGGACCCAGAGAGGAGGGTTGATAACGGGCTCAAGAAGGCTATAAGCCTTAGAAATTGGGAATCTTGGAAGCAGTGAGGACAAAGAAGAATGCCTCATGCCAAGAAAGTAAGGTTTGTATTGGGAATAACAGACAAATAGGCCTTTCACCTCTATAATAGATTGCTTAGGTTGAATTAGACATTTTGGGATAGAAAATGTCTAGGAGAATTTGAATTGGTAGGAAGACTTGGGGTATGACATAGGTCTTGAAGTGTTGTGTCAAGATAGGTTTTCTAAGTCCATAGTCCTCCCTATCACATCCCTAGACAAAAGGCTATTCGTGATTTGATTTGTGTTCACTCTCTTGATTTGGTTTTCCTCCAGGCGACTAAGTTATCTGTTGAAAGTATGCTAAATTTGGCTCCTAAGATCTAGGGTAGAGGTTGTTGTCAATGTGTGGGGGTGCAGGGCAGCTCAGGGAGAGTTGCTTGCTTATGGGATCCGCGCAGAGTTTTTCCTCTTTGGTGGCTTTCTGGCAGGTGCTCTGTATCTCTTGTTGCTTCTAGTTTGGAGTCTAGTGAGAGAATTCTTCTTTCTAATATTTATGCTCCTACAGACCTCCCTAGTAAGGCTCATTTGTGGTCTCATATTAGATACTTGCATTCTTTGGAGCCCTTTCTCCCTTGGATTCTTGCAGGTGATTTTAATGCTATCTCATCTCTAGAAGAGAAAAGGGGTGGGATTACCTGTTTGGATCCTTCCTCGGATCTCTTGAGGGACAATGTGGCTTGTATGAAGTTGGTGGATATCAAACCTGTGAATGGGTTATTTACCTGGAACAATAGGAGGATTGGTGATGATGTTATTTCTGAAAGGTTAGACAAGTTTCTGGTGTCCAGTTTTTGGGTTGGTGTCAAATGGATGACTAACTCTAAGATTTTGGATTGGCGTGGCTCAGATCACTGGTCGATCAAATTCTTTGCTTGCCTGTCTAGATTCTCGAAAAAATAGTCCTTTAAATTTTATCTTATGTGGCTTCATGATGAATCTCTTCATGATTTGATCTCAGGATGGTGGAGGGCTGGGAAGCCTGCTTTTGGCACTGTTATGTACTCCTTTGCTAAAAGACTCTAGTATGTCAAATATATGATGAAACATTGGAACTGACACCATTTTGGAAATGTTTTGCAGGCTAAAAGGGTTGCACAGGAGCACTTGGACACCATTACTCGGCAGATCCAGGCTCAGGGGTTATCTAAGGAGCTGAGTATGTTAGATGTTGCAGCTATGAAGGAGGTGGAGGAATGGGAGCTTCGTAAGGAAATTTTCTGGAAGCAAAAATCCCGCATTGATTGGCTTTAGGAAGGGGACAGGAATACTTCTTTCTTTCACAATTCGGTTAAGGATAGAAGGCAGGGAAATATCATTTCATCTCTCAAGTCCCTAGATGGTGACCCTCTTCTTTCCTCTGGTGAGATTTCAAATGTGTCCGTTCGGTTCTTCTCTGCTCTCTTCTTTGATGATTCCCCTCCCGCCAGTGAGGAAGAAGCTAAAATTTTGGCTTGCATTCATCCCTTGGTGACTGGTGAAATGAACGAGTCCCTTCTCAAGCTGATCTCTCTACTAGAGTTGGAGAATATTTTGTTTCAGATGAGGAAATGTAAAGCTCCTGGTCTTGATGGGTTCCCAATTGAGTTCTTTCAGGAGTTTTGGGAGGTTATAAAGCTTGATCTTCTTGAGGTTGTTCAAGAATCTCAAAAGAATAAGAAAATGTTAAGAGCCCTTAATGCCACCTTCTTGGTTCTCATCCCTAAGCGGGAGTGGGCTAATTCTTTGGATCTCTTCAGGCCTATTGCTCTTTGTAATGTGGTGTACAAAATAATCACCAAGCTAATTGCGCCTGAAGTCGTGGTTAGATAGATTGGTTTTTGAGGAATAGGGTGGATTTGTGGCTGGTAGGCAGATTCTGGATGGTGTGGTTATTGCAACTCACACTGTTCACTCTATGGCTTCCTCCAAGGAGAAGGCTATGTTCATTAAGTTGGATATGGCCGAGCTTATGACCATGTCAAATGGGATTTTCTAACCAAGATTTTGAGAGCTTTTGGGTTAGATAGTGCCTAGATTGAATGGGTTATGAGTTGTATCATGTCTACCTCCTTTTCTGTGCTCATCACTGGAGAGCCTTCTGAACTCTTTGGGGCTTCCAGGGGACTTCGAAAAGAGGATCCTTTATCCCCATATTTATTTATTTTGATGGTTGAAGGGCTTGGGAGACTTTTGAAATCTCGTGTGGAGCTTGGTATTGTCTAGGGTTGGCGATGGGACAATAAGATTCCCCCCCAAACCCATCTTCAGTTTGTGGATGATATAGTGTTAATGGGTCTCACCAGAGTGGATGAAGTGGTCAATCTAAGGACGGCCCTAGACTATTATTTGGCTGCCTCTGGGCAAAGCATCAATGAAGGTAAGTCTTTTATTTATTTCTTTAATACTCCTAACCTTATTTAGTAGAGAATTGCAGGTATCCTCAGGTTTCAGATAGGCTCTCTTCCTTTTGTCTACCTTTGCATTCCTCTAGCTGTTCACACTTCACCTTGTGTGTTCTGGCAGGATGTTATTGAGAAGTTTCAAAAAAAGGTAAGTCATTGGACTTGTAGGTGGCTTTCTACTGCAGGAAGAGGGACTCTGTTGAAGTTTGTGGTTCAGGCTCTCCCGTTGTACAGGTTGTTTGTGTTATCTGCCCTTGTTAGCTTTGTCAAAGACTTTTAGAGTCTTTGTCGTCAGTTTCTATGGTCTAGTAATCTACTTTCGAGGAAGTGGAGCTTGGTCAAGTGGGATGTTGTGTGTGGGCCGAAGCAGGAGGGTGGTCTTGGGTTGCGTCGGGTCGATTTGAATGGGCAAGCTTTGGCAGCTAAACTCTATTGGAGATGGTGTACTCAGCAACAAAAGACTTGGGCTAAGACCCTCACCTCAAAATACCTTGGGGATGTGGATTGTGATGGGCTGAAATATTGACCTCTTTTTATGTTGTTTTTATATGCTTTTAGAACTTTTCCATATGATCCTCCAGACACTTTACCGACATCACCATCATTATATGTTGTCTTTTTATATACTTTACAAGACTTTGAACCTATGTTATTAATATGGAATATGGTGATGATATTATCAATTGAATGATTTAAATATGAGTATGCATGCAATATAGATGAAATCCTATGGTTTAGTCATGAAGGTTATTTGTGTGCATATGCTTTGTGAATTAACCCATGTGCAACAAGAATGTGTCATCAAGGAAATGAGCATTTGAAGTGGAGTTGCATACATGAGAATTAAAGGAAGTGAAAATAGGATGCCAAAAGTGCAATCAGCTGGAGGATGAATGTGAACCATCATGGACATAAATAAATGAAGTAGAAGAAGACTTGTTTCAAATGCAGCTTATGTGTGTTCTTCATGAGATCCATTGCATAAGAATTCTTGTTGGGATAGGAAACTTCTTCCTCTATTCAGTTAGATTAGTAAATTGATATCAAACTTGTATCCTAGTATCTAGGAATGGATTGATGGTCGAAGTTAGTTAGTAGTTGCATAAAACTCTCAGATTTTTGTATAAGTTAGGAGGGATGAGTTAGATGTCAAGTTAGTTACTTTGTTTTTTGGTTACCAAGTTGTTACTCTGTTTTCTATATTGGAAGATGCAGACATGTTTTATTAAGGAATGTCATTATTGAATACAATCTGAAAGAGATTTTGTTTATGATATGAAGTGAATGAAACTATGTGTTATGAAGATGCGTATGAATCTGAACTAGATTTGATTTCCAGTTAAGTGAGTCAGTCCCTTGAGCTGGCCACTCAAGGTACTGATCCTCACTTCATTTATTTCCTTGTTCCTTTATGCATTCATTGTTAAATCTGCTTTTCATTTGCATATAGATATATCATGAGTCACTTAGATTTCTTTGATTGTCAAATTATAGTAGTATGGTTCATGAACAAGTGCATGCTTTATCAACTTTAAGTCCTCCAGAGGTTAGCATTAGTTATCTTATCATTCTCGATGTTTTGAGTTAATTCTGTAATTTCCTATTGATAATAGTCATCTACAACTTATGCTGCAGGTACCCGTAGCCACTAGATTATGTAGCTATTTTTACTGTTCTTGCATTTATGTGAATTCCAACAGAGTAGAATAGCCTAAGTAGGTTTGGATAAGATAGTTTAGGAAGAATATGAGCCCTGAAGGCACATATAGTGTAGTGCCATTATAAGCTTATGCTCTTTGGTTGGTAATTTAATGTAGAAATGAAATGATAAAGTGGACTGTTCAGATAGGTTTACCCCTGAATTATGTTAAGTCTACAACACATTAGTTTTCCTCTACATTTTTGGCACCGTTGCCGTGGATGGTGCTACCTTCATAGGCTCATTTTTACATGCTTTTATAGTTTAAATTTTGATTCCAGCATTAAGATTAATAAATTCACTTTTCAAGAAACACCAAAAATTATACTAACATTGTGCAAGACCGCTGGAATATAAAGCCAAATTCACTATATGCGGAGGTAGAGAGATAACCAAGGCAGATTCCTCCCTTCAAATTTTTAGGATAGAGAAGAAACAACTGACTTTATCAATTATATAGTAGAAAGTGCTGAAGAAGAATTTCCTCTTACATATTCATCAACACTTTCTACATCTTCATCAGCTTCTTCCACAACTACAGAAGGGACCTTCAGAACCATGGCAGATGCTGCGGTGGAGGATCCACCAGAGTAAGCAACGTTTGAGTTTCCTATCACTGATCAGGAGAGGGCTACAATGTTGAAAAATATTCCACCATCAGCATTACCAGTCTTCTATGGCCTTGTGACAGAGGACCCAGATACGTTCCTGTTTGAGTTTGATATCTTGTGTTGGAGCTATGACTACACCTCAAACAATCACAGGCTAAAACTCTTTCTTGCTACCCTCAAGGATGCAACTTTGAGATGGTTTATGGGGTTGGGAAAAGATGTCATTCCAGACTGGGATACTATGAAGGAGAAATTCTTGGAGAAATACCAAGATTACTACCGAGGACATGATAGGAGGAGAGATGACATCTTCAAGATGTCACAAAAGGAGGAGGAACCACTTGAAGATTATGTTGAAAGATTCCAATTTGCTTTGAAGAAGAACCCCCAAAATAGATTATCTGAAGAATCATTAAAACTGGTTTTCTTGAGAGGGGTTAAGGATGATTGCATGGATGCTTTGAATCTCATTGGGCAAGGTGATATTTCTCAGCTACCTTTTGAGTCAATTTGTAAAGTCTGCCGAAATTATTCAAGGACTTTCACTAGACGACCAAGGGGAGAAAGGACATCAATTATAAACAAGGTAGCCAATGGAGTTTCAAGAGTGGAAATCAGTAATTTGCTGTCCAATATGAAGGAGGACATAAGAAGCCATATGGCTACATAGTTGGACACTCTTCACATGAAGAAGAAATAAGAAGAAGTTGATGCAATGGTTACTGAGTACTGTCCCAGTTGTAGGCAAAGGAAGGCCAGTTGTAAATGTAAAAGGGTGACAAGCATCTAGCAGGAGAAGGTTGAAAGGATAGAATTCCAGCCATTTGAAGGAGAGGATGGACAATTGTTCTTCATAGCTCAAAGGAGACCTTGGCAACAAAGACAGGTATGCCCTCTGATCCACTAAATTTTAGTTCACCCTTTCTTGCTGCAAACCAAAATTTCTCTACTTGGAACACTCAACCATGGCCTAGTAATCAAAATCTCTGGTAGAACCCACAATGGCCTACTCCACAACCTACTTGGAACCAATAGCAGACAAACTCATGGCCCCAACAAGGTTTTCAAGGTTCCAACTATAATCCCTAGTGGCCTACACAACAACCTCAATGGTAGCCTCAGTGGAACAAGAACCAACAATGGCAGCAAAATGTAAATTACCAACAACCTATGATTCCATCTCAACCATAGCAGCCAGCCATAATGCCTCCATCAGCACCTCAAAATCCACCTCCTAGACCTACCCAAATCCCTGCCCAACCTGCACCTAACCCTAACAACAAGCATGTTCAATAGGCTTATACTAACGAGGTGATGCAATACGCCACCTATGGGGTAGAAGTGAGTAATGTTCATCTCAAATCAGGGAAGCAACTTGTAGGCCCTTCATCTCCCCAAATTACAGAACTTAAAGATGAAGAACTCATAGAGGAAGCCTCAGATAAACCACCTTTGGAACCTGAATCAACTCAAGAATCTCAGACCATTTCACATCCTAAGCCTCCTTTCCCTGAACGCTTGGCTGTCCAGAAACAACTAGCACAGTCTGAAAATGATCTCATAGGCCAGTTGCAAGATATAAGCATAAAGATTCCTTTAATCCAAGCCATCAAATATACTCCCATCTACACTAAGACTATCTGAGATCTCTGCATAAAGAAACTAGGAAGAAGGAGGATAGACCCAAAGACAGTTCATGTTTCGGGTAACCTAGCTAACATAATATTGGGGAATATAATTGTTCCCAAATATATAAATCTAGGTAGTCTAGTGGTGGATGTCAAAAGTAATGGAACTTTGATTAAGAATACTCTGATAGATTTAGGTGCTGCAATTAATGTAATGACTAAGGAGACAATACAGGCATTCTAGTTGAGCAACCTTAGGCCTACTTAGATAGTCTTACGATTAGCTAATAGGTCTACAGTCAAACTTGAAGGAGTCATTGAGGATTTGGTCATTGCATTAGATTCTTGGGAATACCATGTTGATTTCATAGTCCTACAGCCAAAGGTTAATCTTGTTGGTTATCCTCTTATACTAGGCAGACCATGGCTTGCCACAACAGATGCATTTATAGGTTGTAGGTTTGGTAACATGATCATATCCCATGGGACTGTGACCAAGAAATTAGTTCTATACCCACTAGCGCAACCATACCATGAGCTTGAGTAGACCATTTGGCCTACCCTAGAAGATGAGGACAACTATTCCCTGCACACCTTGATGACTAATGAATGCAACCCCTTACTGGATATTCAAGATGACGATTAGTTGATTGTTCACATTGTACAAAATGATTGTGAAAGGCATCTGCAGTAGAAAGACTGCTTATCTTGCTTAGAAGATCCCTTAGGAAGCATAATACCTACTAGTTCCTCAGAGGAGGTATCTCAAATATTTCATACTTTGTTACCCCAGCAATGCTTACTTATAATACCTAGACTTGATTTGTCCTTTGTACAAGAAATGTCTAAGCCATTAGAAATCAAGCCAGGAAAAGTGTTGATTGTTAATAATGCATTGACTAATGAGCAGCAACAATCCCCACATGCAGTATTACAAACCCACTCAACAACATTTGCATGGGATTACAGTGATATGAAAGGCATAAATCCTGCTTTGTGTATGCATAAAATTTACATTGATGATGGCCACAGACCTATAAGATAGCAGCAGAGATGCATGAATCCTGCTCTCAAAGAGATAGTGAAAGCAAAACTTCAAAAGCTTTTAGATGTAGGATTTATATACCCCATTTCAGATAGTGAATGGGTTTCACCATTGGTTATAGTTCCCAAGAAAGGTGGCAAATGGAGAGTTTGTGTTGATTATAGAAAACTAAATGCTACCACTAGGAAAGATCACTTTGCATTGCCCTTCATTGATCAAGTTCTTGACTCTTTAGCATGTAAGAAATATTTCTCATTTCTTGATGGTTTTAGTGGCTATAACCAAATAAATATTACACCAGAGGATCAAGATAAGACAACATTTACATGCCCTTGGGGGACCTATGCATATTCTGTATTGCCTTTTGGTCTGTGCAATGCTCCAGCCACATTTCAAAGAGCAGTCCTCTGTATTTTCTTTGATTTTGCCCATGACAACATGGAAATTTATATGGATGACTTCACCACATATGGTGAAACATATGATGAAGCTTTACAAAACTTGGAGAAAGTTTTGAAGAGATGCACAGAGCATAATCTATCTTTGAGCAATGAAAAGTGTTTTATGATGATGACACAGTGAATAGTTTTGGGACATTTTATCTCAAGTGCAGGTATACAAGTTGACCCAAAGAATATTGAAATTATATCTACCCTGCCTATTCCACAGAGACAGAAGGATGTAAGAGCTTCCTGGGACATGCACGTTATTACAGAAGGTCTATTCAAGATTTTAGCAAAATTGTTGCACCTCTATTTACTCTGTTGACAAAGGATAGTGAATTTGAATGGACACCAGACTGTCAAAATTCCTTTGAAAAGCTAAAAGCATCCTTGAAATAGGCTCCAGTTCTCAAAGGTCTAAATTGGACACTATCTTTCCACATCCACACAGATGCATCAAACTTTGCCATTGGAGTAGTCCTAGGCTAGCAAGAAGGAACTAAGGAGTATGTAATATACTATGTAAGTAAAAACCTACAGGGAGCTGAGTTGAACTACACTGTGACAAAAAAAGAAATGTTGGCAGTTATTTATGCCATTAACAAATTCAGATACTACATTACTGGTTATAAAGTGTTCATACATATAGATCATACAACAATTAGATATTTGATGAATAAGCCAATAGTGGGTGGCAGACTTGTCAGATGGTTTTTGTTACTGCAATAATTTGACATTACAATTGTTGAAAACTAGGGAAAGCTAATGTAGTTGCTGATTTTTTGTCTAGACTATCCACACAATCATCAGAAGGAGTGGTTGATGACTCTTTTCCTGATGAACATCTATTTAATCTACCTATACACACTCCATGGCATGCAGACATAGCTAATTATTTGGTTTCAGGGCAGATTCCAGGTTACTTTTCTCCACGGGAGAAGAGACAGCTAGTTCACAAATGTTTTCCTTATTCTTGGATTTCTGGATTCCTATTTTACACTGGCCCAGATAACATTATGAGAAGATGTATCAGAGAGGATGAGGTGTTTGATATATTGAAGGTCTGTCATGATGAACCTTGTGGTGGACATTTTACAGCCAAAAGGACAGCCTTCAAAATATTGACAACAAGATATTACTGGCCAACACTTCATAAATATGATGTCAAGTATACTAGAAGTTGTGATAAGTGTCAAAGGATGGGAAGACCTACAAGAAGTGATGAAATGCCTTTGCAACCACAAATCTCATTAGCCCCTTTTGATAAGTGGGGACTGGATTTTGTTGGTCCTATCTCTCCTACTTCAAACAACAAGGAATATATACTGGCATGTACTAATTACTTAGCCAAATGGGTGGAAGTTAAAGCCTTGCAGTTTGCTAGAGATGACAATGTGGCAAAATTTTTGTATGAGGAAATCTTCATTAGATATGGTGTACCAAGGGAAATAGTGACTGATCAAGGCCCACAATTCACATCAGATTTAATCACCAGACTGGTGGAGGAATATCATATTAGACACCAAAAGTCCACTCCCTACCATCCTCAGGCTAATGGTTAGGTTGAAGTCAAATTGAGAACATATTGACAAAGAAAGTACAACTTCACAGAAGATATTGGGTTTCTAGGTTGCTAGAATTTGTTTGGGCATATAGAACTACCTAGAAGACAACTACAGGGTTTACTCCTTATGAATTGGTCTATGGCAAGACAACAGTCCTGCCTATAGAATTTGAATACAAAACCCTAAGGACATCAGTAGAATTAGGGATGGATTTGGCAGAAGCTCAAAAGAACAGACTACAACATTTAAATGCTCTTGATGAAATTAGATTAGAAGCCATCCACCACATAGAGGTTATACAGAAACAAAGAGTTCAATGTCATGACAAGTATATCAAGACTAAGGAATTCACTGTTAGTGATTGGGCCCTTCTCTATGATTCTAGATACAAGGATTTCAAGGGCAAGCTTCAATCTCGTTGGCTAGGACCATATGAGATTAAACAAGTATTCCCTAATGGTGTAGTCTAATTACAAACCATTGATGAGGTCTGGTTTTCTTTGCTAGTAAATGGACATAGGCTGAAACTGTATAAGAAACCACTTCAAAAGGATGATTTTCTCATTTCTCTAGTAGCTCAGTATGGTACTCCTGGCACTCCTGATGAAGGTTCTGTGACACCAGCTGATACACCGTCAGAAGATGATCCACCAATCCTATCTAGTGATGTAGAGGTTGAGTTGTAATACTCAACCCCTGTCGTTGAGACTTAATTTTTCATGCTTTATAATTCACATGCACACACAACACACTATCCAAGATGATCACAAACAACTCTAGAGGGACTTGTTATTCACTTTCAAGACTAAGGAATTCACTGTTGGTGATTGGGCCCTTCTCTATGATTCTAGGATTTCAAGGGCAAGCTTCAATCTCGTTGGTTAGGACCATATGAGATTAAACAAGTATTCCCTAATGGTGTAGTCCAATTACAAACCATTGATGAGGTTTGGTTTTCTTTGCTAGTAAATGGACATAGGCTGAAACTGTATAAGAAACCACTTCAAAAGGATGATTTTCTCGTTTCTCTAGTAGCTCAGTATGGTACTCCTGGCACTCCTGATGAAGGTTCTGTGACACCAGCTGATACACCATCAGAAGATGATCCACCAATCCTGTCTAGTGATGTAGAGGTTGAGTTGCAATACTCAACCCCTGTCGTTGAGACTTAATTTTTCATGCTTTATAATTCACATGCACACACAACACACTATCCAAGATGATCACAAACAACTCCAGAGGGACTTTTTTTTCACTTTCAGTTGGGACCTGTTATAGTTGGGACCTAACATATTGCATAGGTAACTATTTAGTCGGGACCTATGCTGGAGGCACCCGTAGAAACTCCTGTTTGCAGATATCTTCACTACTTTGGCATACAGTACACCAATTTTTTTGCTAATTTCAAATCATCTACACATTGCATCATTCATTATGCAATAACTCTAGCATCGCTGCAATGGTGTCCACTCAAGCTAGTGAGTTGTTCATTCCCGCATTGCGAGCTGTCGCATCAAATCAACTCCGCAGTACCTGCCACCTTACCATTCATCCTCATGCAGGTCATCCTACTTGTATCAAATAAAATGCCGAGTACATGTTCTCAAATTCTGAGGTGCACTGATCATTTATTCCATAACGTGTGTACATAAGGTAACTTTCAATGATTAAACTTAGCTTTCTTTTTATATTCATTATTACTTTTTATTTATTTCATGCATGTGAAAATGTTTATCACCATTCCAATTAATAATTCCTCTTCCTTGCATATCACTTGCCACGTGAAGTGAGGTCACTTCACAGTTTAGTTGGGGGGAGGGGTTTAATTTTTTAGTTTTTGCCATTTTTGCTATCTTTATTTTTTTGAGATACCAGATAGAACATCCTATGCCATTTTCTAAAATAGTAAACCTTCCCTGTTTCGCCAAAATATGAATTTGTTACCCTGAGATAGTTGCAGTGGAAAGAATAGAAAAGGGCAGTAAACTGTAGGTTGGTTCTCTTCAAAGTGGTAGAATTGGAGTTTAGCAGAAATTGGGAAATTGAGACTTCAAGAGATTGCAGAATACAGATATAATGGGGGGTGGTGCAGTACGACGAGAGCCATCTGCACATAAAGAAATATTAGAGGATGTGTTAGTGCTACCACTCTTTACCAGAGTAGGATGGTTGGACTACTTTTTGAAGTTGATAGAATATGATAACGAAATGGCAAAGGAATTTGTAGCCATATTGTAGTATGATGAGGCAATGGTTAGGGGATTGATAGTAGATGCTTCAGAGATGGCCATTGCCCAAGTCATAGGATTGCCGTGCACAGGGTCTGAGTATCCAGCTCATGCTGATGTAGCCGCAACGAGGGAAGAATTCTGCGAGAGAGGAGAGCATTTGGACTCGACGACACAAGGTACAAAAAGATTATCCCTTACATTTTTCTAGGGAAAATGTGCTTCATACATCATTAAATATATTACCTGTGATGACCGGCATAATTTTTTGTATACTGTATATTTTAAGTTGTTTAATCATCTACGCCATGATAAGCTAGTCAATGTCCCCAATTTCCTATATAATATGTTGAAAAGGATGGCATATGAATACTAGAAGAAATAAGAGGACACCACATTGTCCCATC
Organism: Cunninghamia lanceolata; assembly: GCA_027924645.1. Classification (NCBI taxonomy): domain Eukaryota; kingdom Viridiplantae; phylum Streptophyta; class Pinopsida; order Cupressales; family Cupressaceae; genus Cunninghamia; species Cunninghamia lanceolata. The sequence goes on along the minus strand of BSBN01001051.1, from coordinate 3,351,191 downwards.
ATTGTTTAATAGCCTTATTGATAAAGAGGGGCCTAAGAATTCAACACACACAAGTTGATTGGGAGGCTTTTAAACACTGTGTAGATATCACAACACTATTAGAAGAGCTTGAAGTAGAGAATGAACCCCAGTATGAGTCTGAACCTGAGATCGAGCCTGAGAAAGAGGGGCTCCAAGAGGACAACACTCCAGAGGATAGGCGAGTAACATCAGAGGAACCCTCTTCTTCTAAACCTAAACCTATGAGAGGCACTGATTCAACACCTGTTAAGAAAAAGAGAACTAAGAAAAGTGTTGAGAAGCCTAAAAGCACTGAGAAGGGAGAAGATGCAGGGGAAAAGAAGAGGAAGAGGAGTAAAAAGAAAAGGAAAGATGAAGCCAAACAGGAGACCTCTACTCCCAAGCGCTCAGGAAGGTTAAAGAGGCAGAGTGTGAAGGAAAGAATTGTTAAAGAATAGGGGCAGGAAAAAGGTGAAGGACAACAACATCATGATCCAACACAAGTGAATTTAGATTCAGATAAAGGAGGAATTACCCATGAAGATGTCCCTACTGATGTTCTTGAGGATATCTCTGTTGATGCTTGTGAAAATATTAATGTATTTTCTAAAAAGAGAAGGTATGTTTCTTCAACTTCTAATTCTGATTCAGAGGATTTATTTATTGCAAAGAAAATGGGAAAGTCAATTCCTAACAGTTCTGATAAGGAAGTTTTTGATATATCTAGGAATGATAATGATGAAGGTCTGAATTTTGAGAAAGAAAAAGAATTGTTAGAGGATAGAAACATAAGAAAAGAATTGCAAGAAGCTCTTGATAGAATAAGACACTTGGAAGAGCAGGTGAAAGGATATGAAGAGAAGAATAAAGAAAAGGAGAAAAGAATACAAGAGTTGGAGGAGAGGATTCAGACCTATGGCCATGGAACTAATTTAGATTTGTTAGCACAGATGGCTGTAAGTAAAACAAATGCTGAAGAAAATGAGGTACTCACTCCACAACCTCCTGTAACAAGAACTCTAGTATACCACACTACTTTGTCTTTAGGTTTTGAATTAATGAAACTCACTCATGAATCCAAACAAGAAAAGGAAAACTGGGAGAAGGAAAAATAGAATCTCAATGCATCAATAGAAGATAAGAATTTGGTGATAAAAAGGTTGGAGGATAAGCTGACAGAGGTAATTGACAGGGCCATATAGATCATTGGGTGTAGACCTCCACTAAGGGTATATGCATTGTTTTTGAAAGAAAAGTTTCTCAATTTTCAGTTTAATAGGTTCATTAATAATCAACCTACTTTACATTTAAGGCATATTTTCTACAACCATTTTAAATAAGTCAGTTTAGAGGAGCAAGATCAATTGTGTGAATACTGTTTGCATAATTACTTAATGGAAGAGGATACAGAATGGAACCCTTCAATGTATGTTGGGGATTTGCAGGTTAGGGCATTGTTATCATATCTCAAGAATGAAAAGCTCAGAGGGGAATTGATGGATAATTATGAGGAACAAGAGAAAACAGTGGCACTACAGGTCAGAAGGGAAGCACTAAATCCTGATGTAATCCTCACCCAATGATTAACACTCCTCTCACACGAAGGTCCAGGAAAAATAATTATGGATTTAAGACCGCGAGATCACAGGAGGATACATCAGTTGGCAGGGCCTATGCTTCAAAATTGTCTAAGGTATGTGCAAGGTAGATGGAATAGTCTGACTCCAGCACTGCAGAGGAAAGAGCCTCATTCTTTTCATAATTTTATGAATATGTTTGAGAGACTGCACAAGTATATCTGGATTTCAGAGCAAATAGGAGTGGGATGGCTGCCACTTACTTTTCATCCTCCTATTATCCTTTATCCAGTACCACACTAGACAGGGGAAAAGGGCGATGAATGTAGGAATGCAGAATCAGTCAAATTGGATAGGCTTGCTTGTTACAATGGTTTTTATCTTAAGTAGGGTTCAAGAGTCAAAGTGGTAATGGACCTGAGGTAGATTACTTTGCACTACAATCTTCTCCCCTAGGTGTTCAATTCAATGATTTTGCTTGAGGGCAAGCAAAAGACTAAGTTGGGGGGAATGATGGGCTGAAATAATGACCTCTTTTTATGTTGTTTTTATATGCTTTTAGAACTTTTCCATATGATCCTCCAAACACTTTACTGACATCACCATCATTATATGTTGTCTTTTTATATACTTTCCAAGACTTTGAACCTATGTTATTAATATGGAATATGGTGATGATATTATCACTTGAATGATTTAAGTACAAGTATGCATGCAATATAGATGGAATCCCATGGTTTAGTCATGAAGGTTATTTGTGTGCATATGTTTGTGAATTAACCCATGTGCAGCAAGAACGTGTCATCAAGCAAATGAGCATTTGCAGCAAAGTTGCAGATAGGAGAATTAAAAGAAGTGAAGATAGGATGCCAAAAGTGTAGTTAGTTGGAGGATGAATGTGAACCATCATGGACAGAAATAAATGCATAGGAAGAAGAAGACTTGTTTCAAATGTAGCTTATGTGTGTTCTTCATGAGATCCATTGCATAAGAATTCTTGTTGGGATAGGACTATGCTTCCTCTGTTCAGTTAGATTAATAAATTGATCTCAAACCTGTATCCTAGTATCTATGAATGGATTGATGGTTGAAGTTAGTTAGTAGTTGCATAAAACTCTCCCATTTTTGTATAAGTTAGGAGGGACGAGTTAGATGTCAAGCTAGTTACTTTGTTTTTTGGTTACTCAATTTTCTATAATGGAAGATGCAGACATGTTTTATTAAGGAATGTCATTATTGAATACAATCTAAAAGAGATTTTGTTTATGATATGAAGTGAATGAAACTATGTGTTATGAAGATGCGTAAGAATCTGAACTAGATTTGATTTCTAGTTAAGTGAGTTAGTCCCCTGAGCCGACCACTCAAGGTAATGATCCTCACTTCATTTATTTCCTTGTTCCTTTATGCATTCATTGTTAAATCTACTTTTCATTTGCATATAGATATGTAGACACCCTAAAATGACCAAGTTTTCACATCACTGGCATTTCAGCATTTCTGTCGCATCACCTACATTTCACACATTAATTAAATAATCTAATTATTTAATTAATTTCACCAAATTCTTCTAAATCACATACTTTTGACATTAATTAAATAAGTTCTCTTTATTTAATTAATTAAATTAAATTCCTCTGTTATTCTTCCACGATTAAATAATTTTAATTATTTAACTAGATCATTATCCTCTTTCGAAAATCAAATCCACATTAATTAAATAAACCCAATTATTTAATTAATTCAACAAATCCTCTCAATCTCTAAAAATAAAATAAATCAAATATTTTATTTATAATCTTCCATTCTTCCAAAATCATGCACAACAATTAAATAAATTTATTTATTTAATTTGCTTTCAAATCTTCTAAATTAAATAATTCTAATTATTTAATTATTTCTTCCAAAATATCTTCTCTAAATTTAAATAAATTAATTATTTATTTAAATTGCTTTTTCTTCTAAATTTGAGTTATCTCTATAATAACTCAAGTTTTCTATATTTAATAAAGCAAAATATCTTCTAATTCTCATGCAAATCTCTTCTTCTTGTTTTAAATCACTTAACTGATTGCTTTATTCTTTTAATTGATTTATCTCTTCAGTTAACTCATTCTTCTATTCTTGATAACTCCTCTCATGCAAAAGAAAGCAAGACACATGTCTTCTTCTCATTCGTTGCACGTTCCTCAACTATTCTCCTCCGTTGATTCTTTTGAATTATCTAGACCATTGATTGATCTTCATTGAAATCTATATAAACCCCCCTCATCTCCTTCATTGAGCCTCTCTCTTCGATCGTATTCTTAGGAATACTTAACAGAGCTTTGAGCATACAAAACGCGTCGATTGAGCATACTTATGATCTTTTGACATTGATCTCTTGAGCACACTACTTGCTTGTTGCAGCTATGGCTTCACAACTTCATTGAGTAATCCACATTCAATCCAAATGAAACAATACAGATTTCGGTAAAAGTCTTTATTTCATTGATTATTTGTCATGGCTTTTATTTAAATTCGTTTTCTTTATGTTATTGGGTTCTTTGGTTTTATTAGTTTGATTTAATCAATTTTTCCTCATACACATTCTGGCACGCCCGGTGGGACCCACTAATCCCTTTGTTTCTTTGAGAAATTATTTTTTTTAAGTCACAGTACGGCACAGCGGAAACGACACTGCACAGCGCTTCTGGCAGGATCTTAGAGCACTATTAGAAGCATAGTTCAGCACCCTTGGGGGCACTGCGGCGCTTCTGGCAGCGTAGAGCAGCGCTTTTGGCATAACAGAACGACACTTCCGGCAGTATTCTAGAGTGCTTTTGGATAAATTAGGTTTCTGACTTTGTTCGGTGTCTTGCAGGGTTTGTTCGTGTTATCTATCTTATTATTTTGTCTGACAAGCTGTCATATTTGTTGGTCAAACCAGCTTTTGTGTACTTCCTAAGCTGATTTATTTAGGAGTACCTTCGATTTTTGTGTTAATCTTAGGTGTTGTTACAGCTTCTGAGTTTTCTAGACTGCAGAACATAGATCTCTCAGCTACCACTTCTCAGAACAGTCAATCAATCATGGATTTTTATTTTAGATCTGGTTATTTTGAAAAAATTAACCTTTTTATGATCTGAGGCAGCGCAGTGCTTTTAGCTATATGGTATCACGCTTTTGGTAACACAGCTCCACGCTTCTGGTTATTTGTCAGCGCGCCTGGTAATATTCTGCATCGCTTCTGGTGTTCATCACAGCGCCTTCGAAAACTTAGTGCAGCGCTCTTGGTTATTATTCAGCGCTTATGGTAGTATTCTGCAACGCTTCTAGTCTATGATACAACGCTCTTGGAAAATAGTAAGTCGCTTCTGGTAAGATTGTGCAGCGCTTTTGGTCAAAGTTGATTTGTTTTTTTTTGCTAACTTGTGAAATTTTGGTGGAACTAACTCACTTGTTGCAGCTTCTTACCACTCACACAGAGCAAATAGGTGTTTTTAACATGTTCATGCAGGACGAGCATTGAAGACCTCTTGATTTATCTCACTAAGTCTTAGAAACTCATTGCATGCTTAAAAGGATAATTGAACAAATCTTTTCTTGCAATCTAAATCTTAGGAACATACTGTTTTTTTTTAAGGGACAATGGACATGTATGAACAAACACCTCAATTTTCTAAAGGACAATGGACATGAATGCCAAACACTTCATTTCATAAGGGACAATTTACAACTACAAACGTGTGTGTGCCTATTTAGTTGCACCTTATTTTTCTTATAACGGGACAATTGAACCTTTGTTTGACGTGCTTGCTCTTACTTTATTGTACTTCCTTTAGAAGGGCCTACTTTTGGATTGCGCTTCATCCAAAAGGGACGACCCTAAGCGGAGTTTTCCTTTGAACCGCTATATAAGAGGGATAAGGCGAAAGCCAAGTCCTAACCGACGTCAGCCTTACCTTATGGTGCCAAACTGAAAAGAGGTGTACTAGCTCTTTGTGGAAACGATTTTCATATTGAGTGAAGTGTTTGAAACTCTTAGTAGGATTGGTTAAAGCTTTTAGTAGCTTGTCGCATTGCTCGTAAGGCGTTGGTCCCTCAAAGTCACTAAGAACCATTTTAGATAGAGACTACCCGACCTACCTCCGAACATTGCGGTAATCATCAGTGCAAGGGGAATCAATTTAAGCCCTTAAGATACTCACCATTGGATCCCTTGAGAAGAGATAGTATTCCCTTGGACTTAAAGCTCTTGTGACCTACTTGAGCTTTCCAAGGGGAGGGTGAGATATCCCTACTTATCATCTCTCGCAAAGATACTAAATATCTGACACCTTTATGGAATGATATTTTTATCGACGGAGTATTAAGCTGTGAGCTGATCTACTGCAATGAAACCTTGTCTCTAGGGATAAAAAGTGCTTGTTATTGATTCCAATTGTCTTATACCTGTGGAAACATTGGGCTTGTTTGGAGCCTTGAACATACACTATCTGTTGTGTCAGTCCTTGTGCCTTTTTGGCCACTTGTTTTCTGTGTTTTCTCTTGCCAAACCAATCCAATCAGAAACAGAAACAAATCTACCAAAATTTTGCCTTTTGAAACATCAGACACTACTTCAGCGCCTCTGGTATTACAGCAGCTCGCCTTTGGTAGTAGAGTAGATCGCCTTTGGTACAGCAGTAACCCGCCTCTGGCAAAACTCTACTTCAGCGCCCTTGGTATAACAGTAGCTCGCTTTTGGTCACTGTAGCTCGCCTTTGGCATAGCAGTAACTCACTATTGGTAGCTCAGTCCGTCGCCTCTGGTCCATAGTAGCACGCTTTTGGTTGCACAATCCTGCGCCTCTGGTCAAACAGTATAGCGCTTTTGGTCTAGTACTTTGTGCATCAGAGTTTGTCCGTTTTCTTAAAAGCATCTCAAAAAAACCCAACATTACCTTTTGTCCTAGTGTATCCCATGGTAACCACTAGGCTACAGCAAACTATGAAATCCAAGCAAGTTGTCCCTAAGAAGCGCAAGTCACCTCCTCGCACACCACAATCAGGTCGTCTCAACATTACTCCCAAGGTTACTCCTAGTACACCCGCGGCAAAACCAATTAGCTCTCCGAACATGCCGCACATTGATGAACCAAGTAATCTTCAAGAGGGTAGGGTCCCCTTGGTAAGAACACCTCAATATACCACCGGCTTGCCTCCGGATTTTGTGCCACAAGGATATACTATTGAGCAAAACCCACCTCAAGAGGATAGGATCCCTTTGATGAATGCACCTCAATATACCATAGGCTTACCTCTGGATTTTGTCCCTCAAGGTTATACTATAGATTTTGCCCCATCTCAAGAAGAGCGACACTTTGAAATAGGTCAATCCTCTCAAGTAGATGGGCAAGATCTAGATGAAATCATACAAGAGCCTAGAGTTGTGGCAGCCTTTGACAAAATCCTTAGTGAGAACCAAGATCATTTCTTTCGCTTGCTTGCAGAGCAAGGTGCCAAGTTACCTCAAGATTTTGATTTATTCACTCTCAAGGAGAACAACAATGCCCAAGATACCATACAAGTGGTGCAAACCATGTCGACAGTGACTATGCCCTTGCCTACACAAGGTTCGCAGTATAGGAATCCCCTTTTTCAAAACCCAACAGGGGAGAGGCCCATATCACCGCTTTTGACTCCTATGGAGATCTATCAAAACCAACAAGAAATGCTCCAATGTCAAGCAGAGTTAGCTAAGCAAGCCACCTTAGCTCAAGCAAATGTGCAACCACCTCCTAAAGTGTCCACCCCAATTGCAAGTGGAATCTTGGTTACCCCATCACGCGAAGGTTTCCCACCAAACTACAATCCAGGGAACAATTATGTATCCATGCACCAAGGGTCTCAACAAATGCCACCCCCTATCTCATCACACATTCATGTCTCTCAACCAATTAGAGTCATGCAACCTCAACCACAACATTCTTCTACTCTCGTCCTTAGGCAACCCCAACCACAGCATTCTTCTACTCGCATCCTCAATCAACCCCAATCGTCGCAAATCACGTCTACCTATGTCCCTCCTCCACAACGTTCATCCTCACTCAGCTTCTTTCATACATTGCCTAGCCACTCTCAACATTCCCAACATCAGGTTTCCCAAAGCTATGTGCCGCCACCACAACCTAATCAAACACACTTTAGCTTTCCTCCACCCAATTCAAAACCTCCAATTCCAATCCAATCTGAACCAAACATACAACCCGTATGTTCCCAATCAATCTTACAACCTTATAACAACAGTGTGCATGGCTCACATTATAATCTTCCGTATGGGCAACACCAATCACTTTTTGGACAACAGGAGATGTTACCAACCCCTCCCACGACTATGGAACTAAAGATTGCGGAGGTGCAACAACAGCTATCTAATCTTACGTTTGGCCACACCAAAAAGACCTTCTCTTTAGAGGAAGTGTGTCCTTATCCTTTTGATCGGTCATTACCAATGATCCCTTTTCCTCAAAATTTCACTATTCCCAAGTTCGATAAATACAAAGGAAAAGGTGACCCAAAAGACCATCTTAGGGAATTCTATCTTGCTTGCTTCGAGGTCTCACACAATGACACATATCTTATGCGTCTCTTTCCTCACAGTCTTGGAGGTCAAGCAATAGAATGGTTTTCACACTTACCCACGGGTATCAAGTCTTTCAACGAGCTAGCAGAGAAGTTTGCCACCCATTTTTCTTACAACGCAGAGCATGAGATTTCCATGACGGATCTATGCAACAATAAATAGAAAAATGGGGAAACCTTCATTTCTTTCCTCCAACGATGGAGACAAATGGCTAGCAAATTCCCTTTCAAGATTCCAGAGAAACAACTTGTTAGCATATTTGTGCAGAACCTCAACCAAGAGTTAGGTTTCCATTTACAAATTCTTAGTGCTACAACCTTCGATGAAATCACATACAAGGGTATCAACATTGAGAAGGCCCTCATTGCTAAGGGTGTGGTCAAAATCTTTAAGGAAACGAAAGATAGCGCTCCCCATCAACAATCGAACGATAAACCCAAATATTGGAACAAGAACAAAAATGCGGTCAATGATGGGGTGGTTAATACTAAGCATGTCCAAACATTGCAAACACCGCTGCAGCTCTCCAAACCAAGTCAAGCTCCACCTCAACAATAGCAACAACAAAGGCATCCTTATCCAAACCAACAGCAACGACAACAAGAGCGGCCCCAACAAGATTACCCTCCGCGACGTCAATTTACTCCCTTGGGAGTGCCCATCGAATCGGTCTTACAGCAAGCTTTGCAGAGAGGGCTCATCACCTTACCTGATGCTCCCCCATATGGAGAACCTGTCTACAAAACGGCACGTTACAGAGACAATGAGTATTGTGAGTTCCATAGGAGCAAAGGGCATCGAACCGCTTCTTGCATGAAACTTAAGCACCTCATCTAAAACCTCATCGACGGTAATCAAATCACTTTTGAGGATGAATCACTAGCGCAACACACGAACAAGGATCTAGATATGTACAAGGAACCATTCCCTCATCATGGTCCACCTCCTCCTCAGGATAGAGGTAAAGGTATCAATCATGCTTCCACGTCCTTCGATTCCATTGTAGGTCGTTTTGAAGAGAGTTGAGTGTCTACCCTCACAATCAAAGGCAAATCTACGGATTGTGCTGTTACTACTCGTCGAGGTCATGTCACCATTCGTGCACCTACACCTAGGCTTCCGTTTCAGTCTGATTATAATCTTGTCGAACATCTAGGGAAAACACCAGCACAGATCTCTATTCTGGACCTTCTACGGTCATCACCTGCACATAGAGTGGTGCTAGAAAAAGCCCTCCAAGAGTCTTCCGTTCCTAACAACATAGCGGTCGCAGATTTCCAAGCTATGGTAGGTAACATTGCTTCGCCCTACAATGTGGTCTTCTCTGAAAAATATCTCCCATCCCATGATCCATGCCACAATGATGCCCCCCTGCACATCGAAGTTCTCATACATAAGCGCAAAATCAAACGTATACTCATAGATGGTGGTGCTGGTCTCAACATATGTTCTTTAAAGTTACTAAAGCAATTGGGATACTCTGAGGATCACGTCAACACTGATCATAGTATTACAATCAAGGGGTATGATGATGTAGAACGCCGTTCAGAAGGTGTTATTCACTTGCCTATACAACTGGGACCTGTCATGCTTGAAACCAGGTGTCAAGTCCTTGATATTGAGCTGCCTTACAACATTATCCTCGGTCACCCATGGATCCATGCAATGAAAGCTATTCCCTCCACGTACCATCAGTCTCTAAAGTTCCCATACAATGGTACGGAGATCACCATCCCAGGAGATCCTAATCCTTTTGAATTTTGCCGTGTCTTGCAAGGAAGCTATAAGAATTGCAACCAAATGCCTAAAAATGACAAAGCCCTTGAATCCCCTCTTTATGTTGATCCTGAAACTCTCACGCAAGCCTCTACAAGTGAACCTACACCCCTCCCCAAAATCACAGCTTGCATCCGAGATATAGGCTTTGGCACTTATGATATCTCAGAATCTTGTTGTGTAGGGGGGATGCCTCTATCTCCAAAATCTTACGGCCAACCACCCATTGCCAAAGCAACCAAAAAAGTAGCTATTCCTCCCCCAACATTCCTAACCCAATTCCAACATGGACAGTTATTGGAAGAGGAAACTATCGAGGACATCTATCTTCTGCAAGCTTACTGTAGAATCCAGCAATATAATTAACCAAACCAAGAAAGCGTTGTAGTTCTTTGATAGTAGTTACTTGGAGATGCTGAATCTTGGTTAAAATGTGTGGTTGTGCTTCCATTTTCCCCCCTGGGAGAAGCTTGATGCCAATGAAGATAATCTCACGTTGAGCAAAATGAGATTTGGTAGGATTGATGGCTAATCCATGTTTCTGACATATATGCAAAAAGACCTTTAGATGTTCTAAATGTTTTTTCATATCTTGACTGAAAACAAGAACATCGTCAACATAAGGTTGGATAAATTTTGCAAATTCATAAAAGATTTTATCCATTGCCTGTTGGAAGATTGACGAAGCCATTTTGATACCAAAGGGTAGAACGTTCCATTCAAATAATCCCCGCGGGACTGAGAAAGCAGTCTTGTAGATATCTGCAGGGTCCATCTGTATCTGCCAGAAACCTTTGGTTAGATCAAATTTTGAATAAACATTACTGCCCTATATGGCCTGCCAAATATGATCTTTGCTAGGCAAGGGATGCTGATTGTCCACTAGGCATTCATTGAGTGGTTTATAATTTACCACAAGTCTTTTTTCCTAAAGCTCAACACCATGTTCATCAAATTTAGGTACATACATAGCATGACAGGAAAAAGGAGAACTTGATCTTCTAATGATATCTAAGGACAATAATTCTGTAATTTCTTTTCGACAAAGCTTAACTTCTACCATACTCATGAGAAAATAGTTAGCTTTGGCTTTTGGAACTATATCATTTCCTGAAGCATCCTTCTTTAGAGGAAGAGAACAGGTGAGGTTTCTCTTCTGTTTCTTCAGGTCTTTTGTCATTACAGTCTCTGCATAAACTATTTTCAGTTGTTCCAGATCTACAGATGCTGATTCAATCTGTTGAGTTAACCAAATTGAATTTGTCCTTATCTTCCTTTTTTCAATGACAATCTGCTTGGTGAATGCCACATTTTGATGGAGACGAGGCATCTGAAAAGTGCCCAACAGTTTAATAAACATGGAATCCATGATGATGGGTTCCCAGCTCTGCATAGTGCTGCTACCAATCACTCCATCATAATTGTTAACTTCATAATGGACAAATATGAGTTCATCCATAAAATCTTTCCCTAATTGAATTGGAATTTTACAGATCAACTGAGAATTAAATTTTCCTTTTCCAAATTCAATTTCTGTAGTAGATTTTATCCACATATCTGCTGGAAAACATTGATACCTAGCTAGATTAATGTCAGCACCAGTATCCCATAAGAATGCCAAGGGATACATTTTTATACCTGGAGGGTGGATATTAAGAATCACACCAGGACAAGTTGTAGTGTATACCGTTTGTGCTGCTCTACAAGTTCTGCTACTGGTACCTTCTTCTAATACAGGTATTGTATCCTGTATATGTCCTGGACTTTGCACAGGTTCTGCTCTTTGTGGAGTGAACGTTTGTTCATCACACAACAGTGGTTCTTCAGGAGTACTAATGTAGATTGGCAAATTAGCTTTAAACAATTGTGCTTCCTAAGGAGAGACTGCTGTTGGGAGTTGAAGACTAGAAGAGGAATTATACTGGTTAATGTATTTATCCAGTTCAGAGGATTTATCCATTTCTTCTACAAGAAAGAGATTTTCTTCTTCATCAATTTCTGTTATTTCAGCGTGAGCTTGCTGAATGACCTTTTCTAAGAAAATCTTACGTTGTCTTCTCCACAATCTTCTGGCCATGCTGCCTTCAGAAGGAGCTATAGTTATGCCACGTTGTCCAATGGGCAGAGTGGATTCTATAGGTGAAGCAGGTCTAGGAGGGGTTCGTTTGAGAACTTGACTGGTTGGCTCATTTTCTTTGACCAAGAAATATTTCCTTGATTTAAGCTGCTCAAGCTTATTGGTCAATTTATGCCATGTTTCTGGACCCATATCCATTGCATGGAGTCTGCTTTCTAGCTAAACAATTTCTTCAATTACCTTGTTCAACTCAGCTGGATCCCTTTTGCTTCTAAACATCATGCAAAAAAATGAATTTTCAGAATCATTGGACTCACACTGTTCAGCAGGATTTCCAGTGAAGAGATTTACATGTCCTTGCTCTGTGGCAGAGTGAAACTCAGTCTCTTCTGATTCTGTATCTGATAAATCAGAAAGAATAATGTCATCAGAATCAGAGGGATAATCATTGATGAACATATATTCATCATCATTTATTCCAGCTTCTCTGGCTGTTCGGACCTTTCCTTTATTCTTTTTCTTATGCCTGTCAAGACATTTATTTGCATAGTGATTTCCTTTGCAAATGTAACAGGTAGGTTCCCATTTTTTGCCAGATCCTTTCTTATTTTTGTCCTTCTTCCTAAAGTATCCTTTCTTACGGGGATACTTACTATACTGTTTCTTTTTCTTCTTCTTATAATACTTTTCTTTATCCTTTTCAGAATACTTCTTTTTAGAAGAAGACTGTGATTGACAAGATTTGCAATTGTCATACTGTGAAGAAGGTAGAAGTTGATGACAGACAGAAGAAGAGATTATAGGTTTTACCCTTTTTATCTCTTTCCTTTTCTGTGTTTCTTGACATATGTTTTCATTAATCTCGACCAGGAACTAAACTAATTGGGGAAAAGTCAGTTCTTTTAATTCTGTACCTTCATGAACTACATTTTCTAAAACCTTTTTATGATAAAGTCTCCCAAATCAGGACCGAAACTCTTCAAGAAACTAGTAAACATAAAATCCTGATTTTGTTCATGACCAAAAATATATAGATTTTTATATTGGTCTTCACAATATTCCCTAAAACATTTTAGATCTTTACACTTGCCTCTCATAAAATTGTTATAGGCAAGTCTTTCTCTTGTGTCTGTTTTTCCCACAAACAGACAAGTCAACTGTGCACACACTTGATTTGTTCCTCTGTTTATCAGATTTTCTCTGTACCCATTCTCAAGACGATCCCAAACATTTCTAGCTATTCCAGTTATAGAATTGAGAGCTTGCTTGATGACTTGAGGTTCATCAGCATCAGCATTTTTTGACATATAATTAGTGATCCAGGGACGCATAGTGTCAATGGTTCTCATATTTTCTAACTCCTCAAAGCTGTCAAGGTTTACTAAAGGAGGAGTATCTGGTTTATATGACTGGATATTCTTAAAAGGGTCAACTGGATTAGAACCATTTGGATTGGTTCCATTTCCATGGGCCATCTGGAATTTACCAGATGCTTGCTCTGCCTCAGTGGTTTCTCTGAGTCTTCCAGTTGAGGGATCAAATATATTTTCTATTACAGGCTTCTTAGGATGTACCTTCATTTTCGGACCTTCATACTGGGCCTGTAAATAACCTTGGGCACTAGATGGAAAATTTAGCATTTTCTGTTGCTGAGACTGTAACTGAGACTGTATCTGAACAGTGGTCACCAGTGTCTGGATAGAAGAGGACTCCTGAACAACAGAATCCTTAATCTGTACAATATTCTCAGTAACTTGTTGAATATCAGATCTGACGAGTTCAACCTTGTCTTCTATGTGTTTCATTTGTATTCTACAGTTGGCTATTTGTGAACTTAACACTTCATAATCCATGTGACTTTCAGCTCGACTTGCTGCAATTTTTCTCTGTGTGTATCTGCAGCGCATTGTTGAGCGGTCCACCACGCTTCAGCATGCATTTTGAATTGGAGATATGAGGCTTTCAGCTCAAGCAATTCATCCTTCATCTGTTGAAGGAGATCCTTTTCCAGCCGGTCAAGGGAAGCAATGACGGCATGCATATTGGCTTGAAGAGATAACAATGTTTCTCTTGCTGAAGAGCTCAGATTTCATCCTAGGTTTTCCGATCATGGATGTACAGGAGAGTTTTCCGAATGCACAAATTGGTCCAATTCAATAACTTACTCTGGCTGGATCCTTGGACTTCTCCTATAGGGGTAACGTGTAGAGGCCAGAAGTCTACTTGATATTGTCCAGACAGATCCCTAAGCATAAAGTCTTTGAAGGGTGGAATGGTTCCGGGTACAATACAAGATCCAGAAGGTGTGGAAACAACTTTTTCAGTGGATTCTTTTATATCCTGTTCTGGCAATAGAGCAGGTCTAACGGATAGCATATTTACTTTTCCAGATGGTGGATGGAATATGAAAGAACATTTTTCACATTTAAAATATCCATTGTCCAAAGTAGAATATTGGTCATGCGGACATGGATTTGACATAGGTGCACTGGAAGTACTTGCACCAGGGGTACTCTGTAGAGGTTTCTTAGCTACAGGAATTTGAAATAAATTTTCAAAGCCTTTGGCACACTCAAGCCGAACACTCTGTGATCTGCTATACACAGATGGCAAAGGGTTATTATGGTTAAAATATTTTTCCTTTCTCATGGACGATGGACATCCAGAGGAGAAGCGAATAACCGCTTAATCATCTATTTCTTCAAGGGTAACTCCTCACAACTGTGGAGGTTTCTGTTCAGTAGGCTTATGGTCCTTATCCCATAGTGAGATAGCCCATTCTTTAGGAAGCTTAATGTCTTTATGCTTGACAATCTTAGGGGCTACTAACTGGGTATGGTCTGAGGTAGATTTCCAGATTGTAGAAAAGCCTTCTATTCCCTGGGCTCGTCTGGGATTCATCATAAGAGGGATGACTTTGTTATATAGACGGTAGTGTACTAAAAAGACAAGGGAATGGTCAACAGAATTGTCCTTCATAAATAGATTCATGGTGTTAAACTCATAGGTGAGGACTTTATCTAGGTTGCCATCTTTGAGACTGACTAGGAAATCTAACAAGCAGTCAAGAAAAATAGGACCTTCTGACATTGAGTCACACGCACATCCAAGCAAAGCATGTGATGTATTGAAGAATCGAGAGTCCTTCAACATCATCATCATAATTATCGGAAGACCTTTTCGATAATGTCCAACTACACCGATCCTTACATAGGACAGATGGATGTACTGTGGATTAGCAGGACTAGCTCTAGCCTGACTAGCAAATTTAACAATTTCTTTATCATTGAACAGATTTAAGGATCCTTCAGATCCACCTTTAACTGTATGTTGTAATGAGGCAATATGGCATTTTTACCAAGAAGTATAACCGAAGAAGTTTTTTAAATCCTTGGACTGACTAAGCATGGACATTAGACTATTCGGGATGTCCCTATATATCTCAGAGGGTTTGATCATAGGAACTTTAAATTCTTCATTCTCAAACTTATTTCCACTACTACTACCAGATGAAGACAATTCATCTATAACATTACTATTCTTAGGAGGTAATGAAAACGTTTATTCAGAGTCTGGGAAGAAATTTGTAAAACTAACCTCAGCTTGCCGATCCTTAGTATGATCTTCGGGTGCCATTTCAGTTCCAGAAGTTGATGCACGATCCATATTGTATGTGCTCGAATCTGCGCTTGAAATACCAGATAACCACCTTGATCACCCTAAACGCCAACCACGGCTTGAAGCGGGACTTACAAACAGGACTTACGACATAGAGTGACAGTATGAGCAATACAGAGAGCAATATAGAGAGCTATGCATACATGGAAAGATTTAAATTATTCTGGAACAGATATAGTCACAACAAAGACTGTATAAGTTATAGCAATGCTAAGAGTACTTTACGGATTTAACCAGCTCTGATACCAACTTTTAAAACACAGCTGCAAATGACAATATACAAAGAAACTTGCGGAATATCTTATTATCAAACTATTGATCATTACATCATCATATCACAATGCGCGCTGTTGGAAAGAGGGGCTTAAAATACGAAGACTAGAGAATGGTAATTCCTCTTTTAAACCTTCTTAACACATAAAGAGTAGACTAAGTATTCCTGAATACTACTAAAGTAGACTGACATTTCAAGACTCTGCAAACCTGACTCCTAAAGGACTTCTACACTCCAATGATGCTTGATCGAAGTGTTTTCGGGGTCTTCCTTTTATAGGAAACTGGTTCCACCGAGACTAATCTTTTACTTCAATAAAACATATTGAAATTTGAAATCCGTCAACAAAAAATGGACACGTGCAACCCTTATCCGGAGGATTACCCATGTGAGGATAAGATTCCTCATGGTGGGACCAATTAATCCTTGAACAAGATAAAGGGGACCAGACGGGACAGATAAAGACAACCATTATTTACAAGGCATCTTTTTGACATGGGAAGGGTAACCCGTGTACATGTTAAGGCGCATGTACTTGCCCCTTTTACCGTGGTGTGGGCCACGCTTATCTTTTGTCATGAAGAGATAAGTGACTTCAGTGGCCAACATGCCTGGTCCACTAGCTAGTGCTTGTATCGCTAGATTCCATAGGAGTAAAATCAATGCATCCTTCACAAAACTGTTCAGCCGTGTGAGTACAGCCAGGCACCCAACGATCTTTCATCTTTCCTTTAGTGGATGGGCCAGATGGGCCAGCTTCATCAGGAGGATGCTCTCCAGCACGTTCTTCATAGTACCGACAATGATCGCATTGTTCCCAAACTGGATGAGGAGTACATCCTGGCAAGATTCCCCAGTGAGATTGTGATCCGGAGGGTTGAGCAGGGTCAACAGGAGCAATTGGTTCCTTTGATCTTCCTTCCACATGATGCTGAGAACTTTGAGCTTATGAGCTCCAAACATCCCATGGTTGATTGATGTAGTGTTGGCTTGGTCTATGCGGTAGGTTTTCGTATGGATCCACAGAGGCATCTTGGTGACATAAAGATGATGTAGCTTGCTTGTCATATTCCAATATTGGAATCTCGAGCCAAAACCTGTGGGGCCATAAGTCTGCATCATATGACGAATGATTAGATTTTCAGTATAGGATGCAAACGTAAGTTTAAACAGACATCTAGTAAAAGAAGAGGTTCCTTGAAAATCCATCTTTGCAGCTGCATTATTTGGTCCTTGGAAAAGATCTCTAATTAGATTTTTCCCGCCTTCATGTTCAAGCCATCTGTCTGGTCTGATGATGATAGGATTACAAAATCGGATGGGAAGCTGTTTGTTATCCTCACACCAATTTTGTAATACGGCTTTGATCTCAGGATCAATGTCTTCAGCTATGGCTGTCATTTCAAAAAATGGATGATTGGTCCAGAGTCCACTCTGTGTCAACTATTGTGCTGCAACAAGACATCTGAATCTATCATGCAGAAAATCGTTAGCCATATAAAAATTATGTCTATCCCGCATAGGAAAGGGATTGGTGCTCCATTCCATACAACAGGGCTCATACCACCGATGTTCTCGGATCTTAACAACATGAACTCTTCCTTTACCAAGAACACAGACCTGATTCGATTGACCTTTAATCGGTGGTGGAGTAACAAGAACATCATGTTCAATGTGAGGAGCTTTATGGCCTTCTCTGGAGAGAAAATCAGCAAATATATTAGCAGAACCAGGAAGATGAGCAATGTCAAATTCAAATGTATTACGAAACTGAGCCCATCTTAGGAGACGTCCTCGGACCACTTTATCCTTGGATTCCTTTTTGAAAAACCCTTTCAGATTCTGTAAATCACTTTTAATCAGAAATTTCTTGTCATCAACAAACATCTGAAAAGCTTTTAAAGTATTAATAACTGCTAATATTTCTTTATGTGTGCTGTGATAATTCAGCTCACTATTTTTAAAGTTGCCAGAGATATATCTTATGATTTCCTCTTTGCCATTTTCTAATTGTTCTTTCAGAACACTTGCCCATGCATAGTCACTAGCATCTGTCTCAATTATTTTAAACCCTGGACCTGGAAGTCTGAGAGGAGGTAAATCTAAACATTTGTGTTTGATCCTCTTAATTATGGCATCATGCTTGGCAGTCCATGGTGGTGGATTCTTTCCTAATAGAGCATTCAGATCTTTTCTATCTTCTGCAAGCTTACTGTAGAATCCAGCAATATAATTAACCAAACCAAGAAAGCGTTGTAGTTCTTTGACAGTAGTTACTTGGAGATGCTGAATCTTGGTTAAAATGTGTGGAAGCATGGCTTAAGGATAGTAAAAAACATGGGCTATAAAGGCAAAGGTGGCCTTAGGAAACAGAATCAAGGAACTATGGAGCCCATTGTTGTGACAAAGAAGCTAGATAAGAAAGGATTAGGATTTGGTAAGAAGGTACCACGCGCCTCGGACATCGAGTATATCCTTGACGAGGTAGCTGACACTTTTCCTGCCGATTCGACGTCTACAGAGGATATGATCGACGACTCTTCCCTCCACATGACCAACCTATTTGCAGAATCCTCCATTTTTACACTATCCTCCGTATCCTTAACCTCCACTACCAACACCCAGAATGTCACACTTGTCTACCCTGAACTTATTGATTGGGACCAACAAGGGGCCCCCGTTATAGATGTATTTCAGAATGACGAAGCTTTAGCTGAGTTCATGGGACTTCGGGAAGGTATCCCTCTTGGCGATCACAAAGCAGGTTTTGTAATGGAACTAGAGCCCACGGCTTATTTTGGTGAGAATGCCAAATCCTCCAGTCGCAAAAGTGCGAATAAAGAAAGATCTCTAGGTGAAAACCACACTGTGGCACCTCCTGATCACAAAATAGTAAAAATAAAGGACGTATCCAAAGGTGAAAACCCAACTGTGGCACCTGAGGATGGAGGATTTGACCTTCCCTTACCATCTAAGTATCAAGAGAAATCAGCTCTCCTAGTGGAAGATTCTACAGAGATCAATCTGGGCACAGAACAAAATCCAAAGACCACATTCCTAGCGGCATCATTATCTGACACAGAGCACAGAAATCTTAACAACTTCTTCTTGCAACGAACCATCAACTTTGCATGGACCTATGCAGATATGCCAGGGCTAGACCCTAAGCTAGTAGTTCATTACCTCACAGTTGATCCCAAAGTGAAGCCAGTCAAGCAGAAGTTGAGAAAAATGCACCCACAGATAGCTCTCTTAGTGAAGGTGGAAATACAAAAGCTGTTAGACGCAAAGTTCATACGACCCATTGACTATTCAGATTGGGTCTCAAACATTGTACCTGTGTCTAAACCCAATGGGTGCATCAGCATGTGTAATGATTTCAGAGATCTCAATAAGGCATGTCCTAAAGATGACTTTCCACTTCCAAACATTGACATTATAGTGGACTTGACAGCAGGTCACGAGATGCTTTCTCTCATGGATGGATTCTTGGGTTACAATCAGATAAGGATAGCTGAAGAAGATCAACATAAAACAACCTTTACTTGTCCTTGGGGGAATTATTGTTGGTGTGTCATGCCGTTTGGTCTGAAGAATGTAGGAGCAACCTATCAGAGAGCAATGACAGTGATCTTCCACGATCTGTTTCATCACATCATGGAAGACTATGTTGATGATATATTGGCTAAATCTTCTAGGGTGGATCACATACAGGTTCTAGGATAGATCTTCGACAGGCTTGAAAAATACCAAGTAAGACTCAATCCAAAGAAGTGTGTATTCGGTGTAACATCCGGGAAGCTGTTGGGATACATTGTATCTCGTAGAGGCATCGAAGTTGATCCAGCAAAAGTAAAGGCTATAGTGGAGATGCCTCCACCCAAGAACTTAAAGCGCTAAGGAGCCTCCAAGGAAGGTTGCAGTCCATTCGGCATTTCATATCACAGCTCGCAGATAAATTTCAACCCTTTCAACACTTTCTCCGAAAGGATGTCTCATTTCGATGGGACAACAAGTGTCAGGCAACGTTTGATCAACTTAAAGAGTATCTAGCTACACCTCCTGTATTGGTTCCACCAGTCGCAGATAAACCTTTGATATTGTACATCTCCACTACAAACTCGGCCTTGGGGGCCCTGCTAGCACAAAATGATGACACAGGAAAGGAGCATGCAATTTATTACATTAGTAGAACCTTGGTGGGATATGAGCTCAATTATTCACCAATGGAAAGGACTTGTTTAGCAGTAGTGTTTGCCTCCCAAAAGTTGCAGCATTACATGCTGAACCAACATACAAATCTGATAGCCAAGATTGATCCCTTGAAATATCTACTAGCAAAAGTAGCTCTCACAGGAAGACTAGCTAAGTGGGTCATGATCCTTAGTGAGTTTGACATTGAGTACACTGATCGTAAAGCAATCAAAGGACAAGCCCTCGCGGATCAACTAGCAGATGCACCTATGAAAGATACACATCCTATGGTAGCAGACTTTCCTGACGAGAATCTCTTCACTCTTGCTACCTCCATAATGTGGAAGTTATACTTTGATGGCTCTTACACACAGCATGGGTCAGGAGCTGGCATCTTGTTTGTCACACCTCAAAATGACTATATTCCAAAGTCATATCGGCTTGCATTCCCTTGCACCAACAACATAGCCGAGTATGAAGCACTCCTTATAGGTCTCAATACAGCAGTTCAATGGGACATCACAGAATTACAAGTATATGGAGACTCACAGCTAGTCATTCGCCAAGTCACAGATGAATACCAAACAAAGGATGAAAAGTTGGTCCCCTATAAGCAACTAGTGGATGCCTACAAACCACACTTTTCTAGCATCACATTTGAGCAAATTCCAAGAGAGCATAACAAAGCTGCGGATTCTATGGCTTCTGTAGGGTCACTGATTGACATGCCTGCAAACACACAGAAGTGTGAATTCTTGATCGAGTAATTGTTGATACCAGCCGTCGATGTTCCTGTTACTGAAATCATCTGCGAACTTGTTGGTCCCAATTCCCCATGGTACGAAGATATCTATGAATACCTCAATAACAATACCTTTCCCCCTGACCTATCATCCACCCAACGCAAAACCTTTATCCATCGATCCTCTCATTACATCATTCTGGGTGATACACTATATCGCCGGAGTCTCGATGGTATCCTCTTACGATGTCTTAACGTGGAAGAAGCCGAAGCTACCTTACGAGACATACACGAAGGTGTCTATGGCGCACATTCTACCGGTCCTAATCTTGCTAAGAAGATACTCAGAACAGGTTATTACTGGCCTACAATAGAGCAAGATGCTGCACAGTTTGCTAAGAAGTGTCTACAATGCCAGCAGCATGGAGATTTGATTCACGCACCAGCTCATGAATTACAACCTGTGACAACTCCATGGCCTTTTTCTCAATGGGGTCTCGACCTCGTAGGACAAATCCACCCTTCCTCCTCCAATGGCCACAAGTTTATCATTACCGCCACTGAGTATTTCACGAAGTGGGTGGAAGCCATTCCTATGACCTATATCACCAGTAAGCAAATAGCCAAGTTTATCCTAAACTACCTCATATGCCAGCATGGTATTCCCTAAGCCATTGTCATTGATAATGGGAGACCATTCAAGAACCAAGATGTCCGTGCCTTGTGCACACAATACAATATCCAACATCACTTTTCAACTCCCTACTATCCGCAGTGTAACGGCCAAGCTGAGGCTTCCAATAAAACCATTCTCAAAATCCTCAAGAAAACAGTCAATGAAGTTGGTCGTGATTGGCACTTGCAACTCAATCCCGCCCTATGGGCCTACCGCACTAGTATCAGAACACCTACAGGTGCCACACCCTATGCCTTGGTCTTTGGCTTTGAAGCCATCCTACCTATAGAGGTCGAGATCCCATCCCTCAGAGTTTCCATGCAGGACTTGATCGGCGGAGACGAGTATCGCACTTCTAGATTAGCTGAGCTAGAACTACTAGATGAGAGGCGCCTTGCCGCACTTAATCATCTCCATGTCTATCAAAACTGCCTCCGGCGTAATTACAACAAAAAGATCAAAGAAAGACAGTTTTAAGTTGGTGATCTTGTACTTAAGGAGAATCAGAGAAATCAAGCAAATCGTGAGAAGAAGGGCAAGTTTGAGCCTAACTGGTTAGGTCCCTTTATTGTCACTGCAGCATATGGATCAGGAGCTTATACTTTAGCTACACCTGACGGCATTCCTCTAGATGAGCCACTTAACAGTGTCCATCTCAAGAAGTTCTATGCCTGATCCTCAGAGTATTCCAAAAAAAAAAAAAATAATAAATAAAAATAAATAAATAAATAAATAAAATAAAATAAAAAAATCTAAAAAACCAAAAAAATTCGTCATCTGGTGAAAACCTGGCAAACAGGCACCTTGGATAAGTACCATAGTGAAAACCTGGCAAATAGGCGCTATGTGTAGAGTCAGCATCCATCGTCTATTGAGTCCTGTCTACTCCTTGTCCAGTTCGCAACAACACGCCTCACCCATCCATCCATAATAAAACCATTGACTTTGTTTGCATTTCCATCTCCCTATCTAGTATAGCTTGGAAATTTGTCAATGTCCATTGTCGTCTCCCCATGTCTTGGTCTCGGTCTACAGTTAACACTGTCTTGTCCTAGGTCAAGGCTTTCGGTGTCTTCTTCGGTAGTCACCCCTACAGTTTCCTCTACCAGAATGGGGGCAACTCTTGTCCTTAACTTAGGTCTAAGGGAGGTTCCTTGTTCGTGGTTCGCAACGCATACTTCAATCTCCTGCTCATTGTTCACAGGTAACACCCTTTAACGGACACCTCGCTCCTATGATAAGGATGTTATCTTCTCAAAACACTCTTTTTCCCACATCATCACTCCCACCAGAACTACATATTATCATCTTCTCAGTCTTAAAGTACCTTGATCCCATGGATATGGGTATGTAGGCAGTCTGGATTACGAAGGAAGTATCCAGTACTCAGGTACATAAGATCACCTCTTCTCCGCACTTTTCCCACATCATCACATCTACCAGAACTACATATGATCTCATTGCAATCTTAAGGTACCTTGATCCCATGGATATGGGTATGTAGGCAGTCTGGAATACAAAGGAAGTTTCTAGTACTTAGGTACATAAGATCCCCTCTTTTCACCTCGATCCATCTCATCACTCTATCCAGAACTACATATTTATCATTTCTCATCTGTCATCGTTGTGTGCCTTGATCCCGTGGATACAGGGTATGTAGGCAGTCTAGAATACGAAGGATGTATCCAGTACTCAGGCACACACGATCCATCATTCTCTGCCCGTCTCAATCCAGTTGCACTTCATCCTTCTAGTCTTCCGTTTGTCAAAATCCATTCGCCTCAACTTGACTAACTCAAGCAGCAAACTAGGGCATCCTTTCAGAGGCAAAAGTCCTTAACAAGCCTGAAGCAAAGAGACCTCCTTCCAGAGTCATCTATTGTCCTGCGTACCGATTGCCAACATCAGCTAAGTCCCGCTTAACCAAGCCCTAGATCCACAGGCTTGTCTTCTGCGAAGTGTTCCATTGTTGAGACCAACACACACGTCTCCTATGACATGTGGTATTTCCCGCAGCAAGACATTGTCTTTTTAGGTAGATCGCACCCTTTAACAGACACAGAGTTCCTACGATAAGGCTGTTATCTTTCCTGTCCAATCTATCCTGAGCAACCTCTTTGGCAAGAGAATATGTTGGCTGTATGTCTACTTTGTAAGTCAGTCAATTTGTGTTTATGGTTTATCTTTTGTTCCTTTTCCAATACCTATTCAAGACTACCTTGATTTATCTATAATCTTGGTATGTTGCGATGTAGTATGGATTGGGGGCATAGTCATTGCTTTTTGTGTGCCGTGTTTGAGGAATGATCTTTAGTATTTTTCTTAGCATTCTATTTATCTTGTGTGTGTTAGGACCTAGCATCTTACATATTAATAATTCTTCTTGCATTTACATGTATTGAAGTTTATTTTATGTTCAAGACTATGGCTTATTCACACGTTCCAACAAGGTTCTATTATGTCTAAGGGGATCTAAGTTCAAACCGCTTGCTTGCAGAGTCAACGTCCATGCACTCAGATATTACTGCACCTTGGTCTTTTATACCTTGGTGGCGAACTATCTATGTGCTATATCAAAATAAGGATTGCTCTTTATATACAAATGCGAAACCATTGCAACAAGCTCATCTTTCATCCATTCCCACCAACCTTTATATCGCTTTCATTGCAGTAATCGATCAATAGTCTCCGTCTCCATCTCCTCTTGTTCTCCGCTCTGGTGCATATCTGCAAAACCCACATGTCAGATATCACTAGTCATCACATCTATATCATCATATATCTCTATCATCATACATCTATAAGCATCATATATGCAACATATGTTATCACATGAATCCATAATCATACATACATATCATCACATCCATGACATCAAGGAATGCATACACAAAAGCATGAACAATAGTGAGCCGAATAGATCATCATATATATCATGTAATGGTCATCACAATACAAAATGTCTGTGTCTACATCAATAATACAAAGTGTGTATACATCTAAATATACATCAATATAGTACATCAAGGCTATCAAGAGCCCGCAAAATATACATCAGAATGCACGCAGGCATCTGTCCAAAATGATACAATATGATACAATATACAAAGTGTATGTGCCCTAGTGGGTAGAGCTGCCCTCCTGCTATGGCCCCTGTCCTCCCCCTGTGCTCGGTGGAGGTCCCCCTGATGGTCCTCCTCCTCCCCCTAGCGGTAAAAGTGGCCCTCTAACGGAGGACACTGACTGCCCTATCCTCCGGGACCCGGATGCCCCCGACCTGCTCCTGTCTCTATAGCTCGGTGCCTGCTAAGCTGCTGGCACCGCACCCACATACAGACCCCTGTAGTACTCTGCCTCCCTGTCGGCTGATACTAGCTCACCCTGCACTCAGACGAGCTCGCTGTATAAAGTCCTCTGGTCTGCACCCAGTGCACGGCGTGCCTCCTCTCTCTCCCGCCTCACTCTAAAGAGTGTGGCCTCTGCAGTCAACTGCAGCTGTACCTCTGCATCTCTCTCTCTCCTGGCCTGTGCTAGCTCCTCAGCGTCTGCTGCTGGTGCGACTGGCGGTTGCACCTGTACCTGTGCCTATGCCTATACCTGGGCCTGCAGCTGTCTATATGCCTCCATCTGTGCCTGCAGCTGTGCATGTACCTATGCCAGGGCTGTCTATGCTGCTGAGGCTGCCTGTGTCTGTGCCTGGGCCGTGGTCTCTGCCTGCCTCGCATCTACTCATGCTGCATCCCTATCCCTCTGCAGTCGTGCCATCCGGAGCTCTAAACGAGTCCTCCAGGCTATCTCCTCCTACAGCAGTCGCTCAGCCCTCTACAGATTGGTCTCTACGACCGGGCCCACTGCCTCTGCCATCTCCACATCAGCCTGCTGGCTGCTACCCTCTCCAACTGCCTGCTGACCCACGGCCTGCTGCCTGGCTGCCCTGGCCTGCCGTCTCATCCTAGCCTCTCTTCCAAGGACCAGTACCTCTCCCACTACCCCTGCTACACCTGGTGTAGTCAATCTCATCGGCCTGTGTGTCTGCCAGTACTGATCATACTCTGGCAGCGTCCCTGGGTCTGCCAGTCCAGAGTCCCAATCCCATCTCACGGGGACAAGTCCCCGTACCTCTGCCAATGCTGTAGCCACTGGGATCTTTGCATCCCAGTCTCCAACCTCCCTCTGTGTCCTGGCATGTGTGGCCTCCCCCACAGGTAGTCCCTGCGGCAATCCAAACTGCCTGAGAACTCGCTCTAGAAGGTATCTCTCTATCATATATGTCCGTCTATCGAACAGATAGCGAGCCTGTCTGCAGTACATGAGCTGCTCATGCTCATCAGCCCACTCCTCACATAGTAACCAGGGCCTCCATATGAATAGGTCCATCTCATCAATCTGCCACCTCCAATAGCTAACAGACCCCATCCTCCGATGTGTCATCACCCCGTCGTATAAGAACGCATAAGGCTCGCCTCTGTCTCGGTGGCACTGTGCCATGGGTCAGATAACTGGAATGTGCTCCCACGCCCATACCTGTAGTAAAGTCACCCTTGTTGAGAGGCTCCTGCCTCTCCTGTAAACACAATGGTGCATGTCATGATATAGCTGTCCCAACACATAGGGTCCCCACGCATACTGTCTGCCATGGGTGAACATCCCTGATAGCACTGTCCCCCAGCCAACTGATAATCCTCTCAATCTCCTGTCTGGACACAGGAAGCTGCCAATCAGTGACACAACTATCCATCGGATCCTGTCATAGAGTTTCAGGACGTCTGCCCATCGGATCTCCCCGTCATCTATCCACAGGTCATCTGTGCAGAAGACCTCCTCCAAGCCTGCCTCGCCCCGTGCAAGGTCAAAGTCCACTATCTCTCCATCTATCCGAATCCTCAGGATGCGGCATACATCCTCCAGTGTAACTGTAGCCTCCCTCGTCGGAAAGTGGAACGACGAAGTCTCGCTGTGGTATCGCTCCACCACTGCGGTCTCTAGGGCGAGATTTGCCCTAATGTGTGTCAGGTGGGCCACATGCCATAGTCCCGCATGCTCCAGGAATGCATCCTCCTCCCAGGTTAGTTGTACAACCTCGTGTGCGATCGCGCGATGTCGCTCTCGCGACATCAGTGGTGGCAAAATCCTCTGCATCCATAACAACTCACTTGTCAGTTTTTATTTCCTCAAATCCCTCAAAATCCTATCTATCCCTGGGCTATGCTATGCAACCCCCAACCATCCGTTTCCCCTCTTGTCAGCTAGGATAGGTATCCCTATTCTAAGCCCCCCATTCTCCTTAAACCCTAACTTTTCTGCTTCTCAACCAGAAGTGCTTTGTTTATACAACAGCGCTGTCCTTCCCTACCAAACGCGCTATACTGTCTACCCAACTGCGCTCTGTTTTCTCTCCCAACTGCGCCTTGTTTTTCAAGCGCGCCTTACTCACATGCCAAACGTGCCGCTCTATTTTACCAGAGGCGCTTCAGTTTTTCCCACCTACCCACCAATTGCGCTGTCCTTCTATACCAATTGTGCTGCGGGATTTACCAAATGCGCTGCGTCACTAGCAAATTAACCAAAAGCGACTTGGTTTTACCAAGTGCGCTGCAAGCGACTACCAGCCGCGCTACAGTGCGCTGAACGACTACCATACGCGCTGCAATTTTCTAAAGCACTTTTGGCTTACTTGGTAACCCTACCTAAACCCAGCCCTAAAATGACCCTAAAATGACAAACGCAAAGGGGGTTTTTGATCACTTACCGCTGCCAGAGCTCCTGCTGGCCTCCTGTAGGTCCGCACCAACTCCGCTCGATGACTATGCGCTGGAATCGGCATCTCTCCTCGCTAGCTGCTCAACTCACTCCAACTAGGTTTTAATTCTCTCCTCTCTAAATTTAGAATCTCTAAGGGTGCAAATGAGGATTGTGGTCCCCATGGGGCCTATTTATAGTGTCCCACCCTTAGTTTTTCTTTCCCACCCCTTGCTGCTTTTCCTCCTATCTGGTCGCGTCCTCTTCTGGTCGAGCGTCAACACCGTTCTTCTCCCGCTTCCCCGTCTTCCCGCTCGAGGGGGCATATGCTGGGGCAACTACCTACACTGGGGCAATAAAATTGTATCACATCTTCGACAATCGATTTCTTTGATGCAACGCTGTAAACTGCATTGCATCAAAGAGGGGCAAAATGTAGACACCCTAAAATGACCAAGTTGTCACATCACTGGCATTTCAGCATTTCTGTCGCATCACCTGCATTTCACACATTAATTAAATAATCTAATTATTTAATTAATTTCACCAAATTCTTCTAAATCACATACTTTCGACATTAATTAAATAAGTTCTCTTTATTTAATTAATTAAATTAAATTCCTCTGTTATTCTTCCACGATTAAATAATTTTAATTATTTAACTAGATCATTATCCTCTTTCGAAAATCAAATCCACATTAATTAAATAAACCCAATTATTTAATTAATTCAACAAATCCTCTCAATCTCTAAAAATAAAATAAATAAAATATTTTATTTATAATCTTCCATTCTTCTAAAATCATGCACAACAATTAAATAAATTTATTTATTTAATTTGCTTTCAAATCTTCTAAATTAAATAATTCTAATTATTTAATTATTTCTTCCAAAATATCTTCTCTAAATTTAAATAAATCAATTATTTATTTAAATTGCTTTTTCTTCTAAATTTGAGTTATCTCTATAATAACTCAAGTTTTCTATATTTAATAAAGTAAAATATCTTCTAATTCTCATGCAAATCTCTTCTTCTTGTTTTAAATCACTTAACTGATTGCTTTATTCTTTTAATTGATTTATCTCTTCAGTTAACTCATTCTTCTATTCTTGATAACTCCTCTCATGCAAAAGAAAGCAAGACACATGTCTTCTTCTCATTCGTTGCACGTTCCTCAACTATTCTCCTCCGTTGATTCTTCTGAATTATCTGGACCATTGATTGATCTTCATTGAAATCTATATAAACCCCCCTCATCTCCTTCATTGAGCCTCTCTCTTCGATCGTATTCTTAGGCATACTTAACAGAGCTTTGAGCATACAAAATGCGTCGATTGAGCACACTACTTGCTTGTTGCAGCTATGGCTTCGCAACTTCATTGAGCAATCCACATTCAATCCAAAGGAAACAATACAGATTTCGGTAAAAGTCTTTATTTCATTGATTATTTGTCATGGCTTTTATTTAAATTCATTTTCTTTATGTTATTGGGTTCTTTGGTTTTATTAGTTTGATTTAATCGATTTTTCCTCATACACAAGATATATCACGAGTCACTTAGATTTCTTTGATTGTCAAATTACAGTAGTATGGTTCATGAGCAAGTGCATGCTTTATCAACTTTAAGTCCTCCGGAGGTTAGCATTAGTTCTCTTATCATTTTGGATGTTTTGAGTTAATTCTATAATTTCCTACTGATAACAGTCATCTACAACTTATGCTGCAGGTACCCGTAGCCACTAGATTTTGTAGTTATTTTTACTATTCTTGCATTTCTATGAATTCTAGCAGAGTAGAATAACCTAAGTAGGTTTGGATAAGATAGTTTAGGAAGAATATGAGCCCTGAAGGCACATACAGTGTAGTGCCATCATAAGCTTATGCTCCTTGGTTGATAATTTAATGTAGGAATGCAATGATAGAGTGGACTGTTTAGATAGGTTTACCCCTGAATTATGTTAAGTCTACAATACATTAGTTTTCCTCTACAGATTGCGTGGATGTGCCCAGATACAACCTAATGGGTAAGGGTTCTATGGTTTGGAATACCCTCAAGAGGGGAGCCAAGTTTATTAAACAAGGATTGTTTGGATTTGCAACAGGGGTTTAGAGGCTCTCTTCTAGTTTGATTCCTGGGATGGGCATCCTCCTATTATGTCTACACACCCTCACTTGCAGGACCTATGTAGGCATTTTTTGGAAGCTAGTTGAACTTATGTGGTGGATTTTAAATCCCCTCAGGTTCTGGGTCAGGCTATGGGGTAAAGGTGGAAGGACTTGCATGAGTGGCCACCTAGGAGATTGATGGAGGACCATCAAGAGCTAGCCTACATCTTGGTTGGTAGGGTTTGTAGCTCTCTATTGGAGAGGGATGTTTTGGCCTGGGGAGGTGACCAGAAAGACAAGTTCGCTATTGCCTCTGGTTATCAGGTTCTGGATGAGCAAATGTTTAGGTACACGAGGGTCCCCTGGTGGAAGCAGATCTAGAATAAATTCTTTTGGCCCAAGTGTAATTTTTTTTCTTGGTTGGTGATCTATAATAGATGCCTAACCTAGGAGAATCTTTGGAAGCGGGGATTTCAGGGCCCCTCTATGTGTGTAATGTGCTCTAATAGTGATGAGAACATTTATCATCTCTTCTTCCAATGCTCTTTTATTAGGGTGATTTGGCATTTCTGGTGGGAAGTCTGGAGGAAGTCGTGTAGGCACGACTCATCTTTAAAGGACTTATGGAGTAGGGGGGAGTTCTCCAGCCAAGACTTCCTTCCTCCACACTGCTTGGACAATTGGTCCTAGCTTCATCATTTGGCATATTTGGCTAGAGCGTAATCGCAAGATTTTCTTAGATAAGAAACTTCAAGTGTGGCAAGTTTGGATTAGGTTCTTGGGAGGTATTCAAGAGACTTTGGTGACTAGGTGTGATCTCTCGACCCTTGTGGACCCTAGAGATATGGGAATTATTCAGAGTCTGGGGCTTCTTGTTTGCACCAAGGGGGGACTGGGCCTGGTTTGGGTCAAGGTGCTAGAGGGAAGGTTCAGAGAGATGGTCATTGGAGACCTCCACCTTTGGAGGTTCTGAAGATCAATACTGATGGCTCCTCTAGAGGCAATCTAGGTCATGCTGGTGTCAGAGGCATTCGTAGAGATTGTTCAGGAGTGGTTGTGTTCTTCTTCTCGGAGTATCATGGCCAACACTCTAACAATTTCATGGAGGCATTGGCTATTCTCTTGGCTTTGAAAAGGGTTTATGCCCTTGGATGGAGAAGGATAATTTGTGTCAGATTCTCAGATTGTGGTAGATTTGCTGAATAAGTAGTAGTTGGAGGATGTAAATTGGCAGCTGGCTGCAGTGGTTAGACAAATTATCTCTCTGGGTAAGGTCCTAGATTCTATCACCTTTTGTCATATCCCTAGGGAGTGGAATAAGGTGGCTGATGGTTTGCCTAAATGGGCTTCCAAACAGATGGGAAATCAAAAAGTGGATGACTGGAGCTATCTCTCTGAGGGCCTTGATAGGGAGCTTGAGGACTTGGTTATGGAAGATATGAGATGTGTTTTGGGTGTTGCTTGATATCTCTGTTCCTGGCTTGTGACCCCTGACGGGGGATTGTAATTTCTGGCTTTGTACTACTTTCTTGAATCAATAAAGTTTTTACCCTCTTTATTAAAAAAATAATAAATAGTTAATAATTTTAAGATTATTTTTTACTTGTACCATAAATTTTTATTTCTAAGTTTATATTTGGTGAACGAACTACACATTTGAAGAATATATAAACTAGGAATAAATTAAATCAAAATGTTATATTGTCAAAGAGAATATAGATTTCTATAAGTGAAACAATACACATTTGAAGAAAACAAATAATATTTGTCTAACTTAAAAAAAATTCCTTTAATAACCAAAAATTACTTGTTTCATAACCAAATTCCCACAAAAGTTTACTCACTCATAATAATAATTAATAATAATAATATATAAACATTTATATCACAACAATATTTTAATTTAGTCACTCATTATTTAATCAAACATATTAATTTGTTAGTACAAAAATTATAATTTCATTCATATGTAAAATCAATAATCCCATCGAATTATTATTATTATTATTATTAAGAACTATATTATTTTATTGAATACAAATTTGTTAGTTTTAAAGAGCAGAAATGCATAAGCAGAAAATACAACACACAAAACAATGAACACAGTAATTTACCCTGGGAAAACCCTCCTACTCGAGGGAGAAAAACCCAGCAAGATATTCTCTTATAAATCAGAATAATAAGTGAAGAAATGGAACTCACAATCAGGCCCTAGAAGGGCTAAATCTCAAATGATAAATCTGCACTTGAAGATAGTGCTATTTCCTAGATTACACAATAATAATAAAGCTTCTCCTTGAATTTGCTACGAACCTGCTGCTGAAGAAACTGAATTGGAATTGAATCGAATCAATGCAAATGAAGAGATTCTATCTCTTATAAATACCAAATTAGAGAACTTCTTCTAGGGCCGATTGGTCATGAGAATAAATCTACCTACTTGCCTTTATACCTCCCGAAGCTACCAAACATCAACACTCCCTCTTAGCTAGGGAGGTATCCTTCCAGATATCCATGTCATGGAGTCTCTCAACATGACACCCTCAATGGCTACATCCATTCGTGGAAAAGAGTTCATCACGGAATCACTCAACGTGATATAGTCATGGAGTCACTCAACATGACGTCCACCATGGCTACTCGCATGTGTGGAAAGGAACATGTGCACACGTGCCCATCATGGAGTCACTCAACGTGATCTTGTCATGGAGTTTCTCAACATGACGTCCACCATGGCTACTCCCAGAGGGTGGAAAAAAAACATGTGTACAAGTTCCCATCACGGAGTCACTCAACGTGATGTCGTCATGGAGTCTCTCAACATGACGTCCACCATGGCTACTCCCATGTGTGGATAAACACAAGTACAAAGGATTCATCACGGAGTTTCTCAACATGATTTTGTCATGGAGTCTCTCAACATGACATCCACCATGGCTACACCCAGAGGGTGGAAAGAACCACATCTCCATCTTAGAGATGGACAAGGGCTTTCACCTCATGTTTCTCTGTCTCAGAGAAACATATGCTACAAGGGATTTCACCTCATATTTCTCTGTCTCAAAGAAATATACATTACAAGGGCTTTCACCTCATATTTCTTTGTCTCAGAGAAATATACACTACAAGGGCTTTCATCTCATATTTCTCCATCTCAGAGAAATATACATTACAAGGGCTTTCACCTCATATTTCTCCATCTCAAAAAAATATACATGATAGCAAATCACTGATGCTGAGCCTCCCTCTCAGCAAAGGGCTGCAATATATTCGGTCTCTGCAGTGCTTAGTGCCACTGAACACTGCTTCCTGCTACAGCAAGAAATCATGGAAGACCCCAACCTAAAGCAAGATCCAGAGGTGCTCTTCCTATCAGCTACACTCCTGGCCCAATCATAATCAAAATAGCCTTGTAACTATAGATCTACACTGGAAGAATATCTCAAGCCATATCCAACTGTGCCACGTAAGTATCTCAAGATATGCTTGGCTGCAACTAGATGAATTTGCCTTGGTTCACACATGAACTGACAGAGGACACTCACTGCATAGAAAATATCTGGTCTAGTATTGACTAGATACATCAACGATCCAATCAACTGCCTGTACATGGTGGGATCTATAAGATCTGAACTAGCTGCAGAATCACTCAAATTCTTCAAATTTGTTTCCATCGATGTAGACATAGATTTACAATCCATCATCCCAAATTCAGAAGCTAACTCCTTCTAGCATTTGTCAATGAGATATTCTGCTCTAGAAATAAATCATCAACATAAAGAACCAAGATTAAAGCCTCACCATCAACTACCTTGAAGTAAAGATTTGAATCTGCATCATTCTTGGAAAATCCCAAGCTCATCAAGTATCGATCAATCCTCTTGTACCGAGCATGAGGTGCCTGATTAAGGCCATACAATGCCTTCTTCAATCTACATACATGAGATTCCTTTCCATGAATCACAAACTCGTTTGTTTGTTCAATGTATACTTCCTCTTCAATAGGAGCAAATGTCTCCTCATAATTTATACCCTCTTTCTGATAGAATCCTCTAGCCACAAACCTTGCTTTGTACTTCTCAATGCTCCCATCAGCTGCATGCTTGATCTTGAAAAATCATTAAGAAGATACAACTAATTTCCCTTCAGGTCTTGGTACAACATTCCAAACATCATTCTTGATAATAGACTGATATTCCTTGGACAAAACATCTCTCCATACCTGTTGATCAATGCTACATAGCCTGGAAACTTTTGTGGTCTTTTGCTTTCTCTGAATGTGCCTCTAGGAGATGCATACTTCTCTGCATCTTACATAGTTTGTCTAGCCCATAGAGGTCTCTTTCGACCTATAGAAATATCCCTTGGACCATCAGTAGGTTCTATGGGATCAACTAGATCACTAGCCTCTTCTGATTTAGTAGACACCCTCTGAATCTCAGGAGTATGATCAATGTCCAAATGTAGATGTCAAACAATTCACATTTATGAATACTTCAAAATGAATATCATCCAATTTGATAGCAATTAGATTGATTGAAAATAATTCAAACCTCACTATCATAAATCAGTCTTGACTTATGCAATATTACATCAAGTTCTTGAATAGATAATAGTTACAGCTCATGTATAGATCGCTGTTACAAATCAGTGATGAAAAAGGAATGACAACATACCAATAAAAGATGTCAAAATGAATAATCAAGAGTGCTGAAACTCTGTTACTCAGATATGTGATGATGAATGTCTTCAAATGATACTCAATGCTGATGTAAACCTCTTATAATCTAATCACTGGCCTCACAGTTGATTACTGCTGTTGTATTACTGACCACCACCTCTAATGATGACCAAGTTGTTGTCCACTGTTATGCTAGAAGACCAATCTCCTTTGATGACAGATGTAATGCCAAAGGACCTTAGATATTGATCGCACATTCTCAAGTTCTGAGCACTGCCTTTATGATGATGTGTAAACAACAATTCATGCTAATCGCCCTTTAATGTCTTCAATTTGGTCCCTAAGCAGATCGGCCACTCCAACAATGGTGGGTATGCAAGATTGGATACAATAATGAAGTGACAATACTGTGCTTAGGGTTCAAAGCTGCTGGTATAAAGAAGTCTGCAACAAGTCTTCAAGGAATATGCAATCCAAATAGCCACGACCTCCTTCACAATGGCACTTAAGGTTCTTCTATGAATGGCGCTTCAAATCTAACATGAAATCTCTAACAATGAATCCATATCTACAATGAATAGATATTTTGAATGCTCTATGAACCTTCAAAGTCTTGACCAAAGTCTTTATCTTCAACTATATTTGATCTTGATTTCATTGCTTAAAACAAATCTAATCTTGATCTTGCTTAAACTCGCTCTGATACCATGTTAGTTTTAAAGAGCAGAAATGCATAAGCAGAAAATACAACACATAGAACAATGAACACAGTAATTTACCCTGGGAAAACCCTCCTACTCGAGGGAGAAAAAACTAGCAAGATATTCTCTTATAAATTAGAATAATAAGTGCAAAAATGGCACTCACAATCAGGCCCTAGAAGGGCTAAATCTCAAATGATAAATTTGCACTTGAAGATAGTGCTATTTCCTAGATTACACAATAATAATGAAGCTTCTCCTTGAATCTATTGTGAACCTACTGCTGAAGAAACTGAATTGGAATTGAATCAAATCAATGCAAATGAAGAGATTCTATCTCTTATAAATACCAAACTGGAGAACTTCTTCTAGGGCCGACTGGTCATGAGAAATAATCTGCCGACTTGCCTTTATACCTCCCAAAGCTAACAAACATCAACAAAATTAATATGAAATTATTATTATTATTAAGAATTATATTGTTTTATTCAATACAAATTAAACTATCATATTAATATGAAAATAACAATATAATATTAATATTTGTTTTTTTTTCGCTCACTTTCTCTGCAACTTCCTGCTCTTTGCTTGGTTTGAATTTGAATCCAATGGCTACTGGGGATCCAGGTGACCCCCCAGACCCACCAGTTTTGGGGTGTCTGAGGTCTGCTACGGGGAAGGTGTCCTCCCCTGGCATGACAAATTGCTGCGTGCACAGTCACGTGCTGGGTGACAAGGATTTGAAGTCCGCTAGTCTCGCAAGGAAAGAAAAAGTGTTGGGGACCGGAGCTTGGAAGAGCACCCTTTTGGCCGACGTTTCAGAGGGGAGTCGTGATACTCCAAATGTACGTGAAACGACTGATGGGTCAGCGTTAGTGTTACCAGATGTCATGGTGGACAAAGTGGTCTCCACCATGGACAATGCTCTAGTAGGAAAGTTCTTTTCTTTCAGACCTAACATAGATGTTGTGAGAAAATGGGTGAATGCAAAATGGAAAGTTAAGGGGAGTGTTTCAGTAAATGCTATGACTAGTGGAACATTCCTCTTTAGATTCACGACCAGGGAAGATCTTACCTCAGTGCTCGGGGGGTCCTTGGATGTATGGGAAACACAGTTTGTCCCTGTGCAAATGGAAACCAGGTTTTGATTGCACTGTGGACCTCAAAAAATCTGCTCCAGTCTGGGTTAGACTTTCGGGTCTCCCTCTGGAGTACTGGGATGAAGAGATCTTCAAATGGATTGCCAACTTGTTTGGTCACTTCATTGACCTAGACAGCACTACCAGAAACAAAACTAGGTTAGTATTCACTAGATTCTGTGTTAATGTTGATATCAACAAGGTTTTCCCTAATAATATCACCTTGGAATCTAAATATGGTACATGGACCCAACCGATTCTCTACGAAAACAACCTTCTGTCAAATCTGTAACAAAAAGGGGCACCTTGCCTCCTAATGTAAGGCTAAGAAAAATGACCAGGCCAAGGGAGATGATAATGAATACCCTTTTAGGGAGGAGTTGGTAAATTTGGTTGATTCTCCTCCAAAGGATCAAGCTGGTAAGGATAAGGGTAGTTCCCCGTTGTGCAAGGCCTCATTGGCCCCTGCTAGCTCAGGGCCTGGGGTATCACTATCCTTTTCCCCTTATGATGGAAGAGTTATTCCCTCTTCGAGGTCAGAGGGTTTGGATGAGGGGGAGTTACATCAGGATGAGATCCTAAATTCGGAAGATTCAGGGGAGAAATCGGTGCTGGCAAGTGTTGGTTGCCCCCCGGGTAAGGGGTACACTACTGGGGAAGGCGAATTGAACTAGGGGATATCCTCTCCTACCAACAAACCTTATGCCGTTACCCCTAGTGCTAGCTCAAGTGTCTCTGATCTAGATGGATGGACTACAACTAAGAGGAAAGGTTAAGGGCCAGGGAAAAAAGTCCTAGATGTTGGGGAAAATTCCAAGCACGGAAGACCATCCCAAAGGGAGACTAGGCAGAAGGCGATCAACAAAGATATCGCTTTGGGCAAGCAGAGAACCTTGGAGCTGGGATCCAAGAGGGCACCTATCAAATGAGAATCCTATCATCGAATATTCGTTGGTTTAATAACCCTCACAAACCGTTCTTAGTCAAGAACTGCATTTTTGACAATAAGGTTGATATCCTGCTTCTTCAGGAGGTTAAGATAAAAAGTGAAAACTTCTAGACTGTTGCTAGAAATATTTGGCCTAATGCTGAGAACATGAGCTGTGATGCCTGTGGGGCCTCAGGGGGAATTGCGACTCTATGGAACAACAATATTGTTAAGGGGAGTGTTGTGCCTTACACACACGCCCCATTTTGACAAATGGAGACCCCCTCTTTTGCTTTGGCTTGGAGTCTAGACCTCTCTTGCTTATGATGATGAGAAGGTGAATTTGTGCTTAGAATGCATGACTTGTTACAGATTTGGGTATTTCACATGTGTGGAGTCAGTTAATGTTTTTCATGATTGATTTGGAAGTGTCTTGAGTGGTCTTGTGCTTAAAAAAATAGCCATTTGTTGCCTTCTACATTGGGATTAGGTGTTATTGTACTTTGCTCTAAAAACCTATGTCACGAGATGTTGACCTTGAAAGTGCTTCTGCAGGATGTTTCGTGTTGAAATTCATAGTTTCCAGATCTTATAGTTGCAAAATCATGTCAAATTCCATTAGATTTCACCAAGGGGTCCATAAGCTTTCACCCTGATACATGTTCCTGAAGCCCTGATTTGGCTAAGTCTGAAATCCTGAAAATCCTGAAAAATGGCTAAGTCTGAAATCTGGTAGAACCTCAAAATTCTAGAATCTGCATATGAAATCCTATGGATCTGGAACCTATCTCAAACATCCTGAAAGTATATTTAAAAATATTTAAAGTATAAGAAATTCCAATTCAAAATATCTAAACTTATACTTAAATATATTTTTAAATATACTTTCACCCTGACCAATTCAAAATCTGGTGCTAAAAACACCTCCTACTGCAAAAAGCGCTAAAACAGCCTCCAACCGACCTTTGCGCTAAATTTACCTCTGACCGACCTCCCTCCAAGCCACCGCTAAGTCAGTCGGACCAAAAATCCCCGCCGAGACAATTTTGAAGAAAAGCGCTAAAAATGCACCTGACGGACCTACGCTGAAAACTGCCTTCACCGACTGATCTCATGAAACATCATTTTAGTCGGACGGACCCAAAATCCACGCTAAGGTCGGACAACCCCAAAATCCGCGCTAAAGTCGGACAACCCCAAAATCCGCGCTAAGGTCGGATGGACCCAAAATCCGCGCTAAGGTCGGACAACCCCAAAATCCGCGCTAAGGTCGGACGGACCCAAAATCCATGCTAAGGTCGGACGGACCCAAAATCCGCGCTAAGGTCGGACAACCCCAAAATCCGCACTAAGGTCGGACAACCCCAAAATCCGCGCTAAGGTCGGACAACCCCAAAAATCTCGCTTTTTGCAGAAAATGCTAGAAAAACATGAAATTAAAGTCTGCAAATGGATCCTAATGACTGCAAAAACTTCCTAGATCAATATATTGGCCAAATGGGTACTCAAAAATGATGAAAAATGCAGAAAATCATGCAAAAATCACTAGATTTAAGAGGTTGTTTACAAGAAGGTGACATTGACAATGAGTTGTTTTTGACTGATTCGTGACTGCAAATAGACATGTTTTGATCCAAATTGATGAAAAATAACTTGTTAAGATGAAATTGATGCTTTGTATTGTGAATTGTAGGTCTTGGAGAGCACAAAGGAGCCAACTAGAGCCGTCTTGGAAGGATGTACACACAGATATGCAGTACTGATATAGAGATGCAGAATCGACATTCTATCAACCGAATTGCTGCTGCACATGCAAAAGGAAGTCAGTATAATGTCCAAGATGATAAAGATGAGTCTCAGGAGCTAAAAGACATAGAAGATCATGCCAAATCACTATTGTTCCTGCAGATCCACTCCAATGTCCTAGTGATCCAGTCCGAGGGTCATAACTCCTATCTATTTTATCAGAATTTAAACTTCTTGGACTCGTTGGAAAGATAAACCGGTTGTCTAGTTTGAGCTGCCCGGCTACTCAGGCTTAATGCCAGGCTGCTGATAGGTTTCGAGCCCCCATTCCGCTCTGAAGGCCTCCGAAAATGCAATTTACTACGATGTAGAAAATACCAAAAATTATATTTTTGATATTTTCCCCAAAATGCCACTCAAATAACCTTGGATCAGATCACCAAGACATGCATACAGCTGTCCCAGTAGGCCAGTCATCAAGAATCAGTCCTGAAAGCATCCAATTGGATATATCTTCACTAATAAAGTGTCGAATACTCCTTTTTGATCCAGTCAGCACTTGGAATCCCGTGGATTCAAATCAGCTCAAGTTTTCAAGTGTCATGTGACTCTATTTTGGCTTTATTAGGCCTTGAAAATTAACTTTTCATCATGTATAACCAAATGGGTATCTATTTTGTCCAGATTCAATGTATTTGCAACCTATATTTTGTCTTTTTCCTACAAGACAAAGGCAAATCCGAAAATGTAACAAACTGATGTATCTTATTAAATGCCATGTAATCTAGACCATCGGTGTTGAGTTAATCTCCACCGTTCATTAGAAGGCTAGGGTATGCTGCTTTCTATATAAAGGGCTGCCATTTCCACTTTTTGTAAGAGAGATTTTGATGCCAAATTGTTGACTCTGTGCCATTTGAATTAAATACAAAGCAAGTTTCTGCAGTATTTCTGAGAATTTGCATCTTGTTTCGATTCATTGTGGTCTTCATGGTTTGCTTCTTGCTCTCCCGTAGTTAGATTAGTTGTGCTTTTATGATGTTAATGGTTTATTGTAGTATTTGATGAATGTTCCAAGTCCATACTTTTAGTTATTTGCTGATGGTAAATAACTGTGTAAAGTTAGCCTGGGCTTATTATTTGTGCTGAAGTTCAACTTCATTTTATGAGTTAAGTTGCACCATTTATTGGGTATTTAACGAATGAATGTGGTCTGAAAATCTTTCGACTTCCATTGAAGATAGCACCGTTTTCTGCAGCACTGTAACACCCATTTCAGTTTGGTAACTCAGAAAACTAGTTTGAAGTCTGGAATATTTGTCTACTAAGGATAACCCTTGCATTGTGAATGTCACTTAGGATTCCTTCTGACCCTAAATCTTTTGCATTTTCTTTAAACCCAATGTTTAGTTGTTAGAATAGAAATTTCAGCAGCACTTTGTTTCGGTCTATCAGCTGAAAATCATAATAGGGTTTATGTGTATTCGTTGTCTCAACCTCGAAGATTTGCAGACTGCATGTAAGACCCCTTGTAGGTACAGCTAGAACATAACCATTGAGAAATTCCAAGCAAGCTAAGACCTAGCTGTATTATCCTTGGAGTAGTCTTGCCTAGGGTGAGATACTTTTCAAGAGAGGTGTGAAACCAGCAATCACACCTACGTTGTTGCGTGCTAAAAACACCATCAACAGAATTGGCGCTAGAAGGAGGGCGGAGAAAGATTTTTATGCAGGGTTTCATCTTTTTTGGTTCATCGCACATGCTGAAATGAAACGAATGTACAGAAAATTTTGATCCAATGGGTACACATCAGGGTTTCAGTCATGAAATCCCTTCATTCTTCAGAGGACCGTCTCAGATGTCATATCATGAAGAAAACTTCCAAGTAGATATCCCACTTTTCAAAGAAGTGTTAGATAGGCAGATCAGAGTGAAGTATCCCCCACTAACACTGCTCGATTTTAGTTCACCTCATATTTGCACTGTACATCCTGGAGAACTACATGACAAAATTGACTGTTTGACTTTTCTCCAAAGATTGGATCTACATTTAAAGGGATTACTTCCTATTTTTGAAGTTTATAAACCTGAAGCAGGATATGGATATGACAAA
Source organism: Cunninghamia lanceolata (assembly GCA_027924645.1). Taxonomy (NCBI): domain Eukaryota; kingdom Viridiplantae; phylum Streptophyta; class Pinopsida; order Cupressales; family Cupressaceae; genus Cunninghamia; species Cunninghamia lanceolata. Next base: position 3,310,435 of record BSBN01001051.1, on the reverse strand, counting down.
CATATAGAGAGCAAGACCATGCAAGGAGCTGCAAATCTTCCATCCATAAATGATCGCGGTCAACAAGGCAATCCGCATGTTGGAGAAATTGAAGTCCCTCAAGTTATTAACCAAAATACATGTCGAGATGATGAGAGTAGGCAATGCATGTGGTCTGCAGGTCGCCCAACTAATGAAGATGAGGTCCCTGCCTGGATAAAGCTTGGTTTTCAACCATTGGATCCAGACTATTCAGTCACAGAATATGCTATCCCAGCATGGGAAAAATCTAATTTTTAGTCACAAGGCAATGAATAGAGCAATGCACAAGATTAGATTTTTGCTGCAAAGAATGTGGACAATGCAGATGATAAAACAGACTTGATGAACAGGCATGTTGAAGATGCAGATCAGAAATCAAATGTTTCACAGACATCAAATCCTAAGATTGAATTTGCTGCTACAGAGGTACAAAACATCTGTCCCTTGCAGGTAGATGATAATTCTGAGTTGGAACAGCAATTAGATCAGATCAGATGCATGCAAGAACAAGAAATTAGTCCTCCAAATGAAGAACAGTCATGGAGAGCAATGCAAAAAATTATTCCAATTGACACGCTTGAGCCACAATCTGATTGTTGGATGAAAAAGGATCAAGCTACTGAGTATACAAGCACGGTGAACTACAAAGATCAGTCATATCAGATCACTGCGGTTACCCCCACAGAGTTTTCAACTGAGTCAAATGAAGAAGAAGAATATGATGCATCACTTCAAGGCAGCACTAACATCATAAATCCAACTATGCAAGAAGAAAGAGACCTTGTTGTTACTGCAGACAGTGAATTGCCAACCCTATGCCAGCCCTTAATTCAAACACGAAGATTGCTGATTGGTGCAGAGGAAGTTTTATCAGAGCATGTGACTGATTTTGATGAAGTAGATTCAACTATAACACATGTTCCCCATGTTGCTCCTGTTTACACATGCAATGAAGAAGATCTCCACATGGTTGATGCTAATCCAATGATAAGAAATGAAAGTGTAAGTCTGCAATTCGAGAATAAAAATCAAATAGTCACACAAAGTGATGGCTTGGAATCTTTTTCATGTCAGTCACTTGATCACATCATTGAGTTGATATCAACAATGAGCAAGGATATGTTGCTGCATGGGAACTCACCGCACATGACAGATTTTGCTTTAGCCACTTCATGCAGAGTTCATCCAGATGATCCACATTCTAAAGAAGGTTGCTCAGATTTTCTGTTTGCTTGGGAGGTTGCTGCAGCATTCAGTGCTCCAGAGGTATTTAATGAACAGGATATGGCCAACCACAAGCTGAAAACCCCTGAAGATGAGAAGGTATTCGGTGCAATGCAACACGGAGATGAACTTACAACTCTAACCGACAGTACTATAAATCAGGTTGTATCTTCCCTTTCTCTGCTCAGTTCTAATTATCAATTTGATTATGGTGATTTAGGTAAGACAACTTGCATTTGGATTGATCATGGCCCTAATGAATTGCCCCAATTGCTGATTTTATGCGACTGGCACCTTGAAGATGAGCCTAGCTTGCCCATACCCTACTATTCAGAGTACAAAGATGAATTTGCCAAGCTTAGGACACTGAGCCGCACCTTGTTACTCCTGCATGTCCTAAGAAATCAATCACGAGGGAGTGTTAATACCTGTTATCCAAGATCTTTGCACCTAGTCTTACTTGTTTCTAGTTAGGTTTTAGTTAGTTTCTTGTTGTTTAGTTTAGTTTCTACTTTTGCTTTTCCTTGGCTGTAGGTAGTAGTTGTTAGTTATTGCTCTCTGCATGTTTTGCTTGGGTTAGAGTAGTTTGCTTTGCTTTTTGCTCCTGTGCTTGCTTTGCTTGGGTTCTCCATTTATCGAATGTGGTGGGTGCAGACCTACGGATGCTTCCTTATTGGGCAAATAATCTGTAGCCTTTCTTTGAGAAACCAAAGTTTCGCTTAGGCCTTGCTGTGGGTTCCGCTATTATACCAGGAAATATGATGTTTGTTCATTGGAAACGAGTCGTTAGTTGGTGCACCTGAAGTATTTTCTAACCATATATCTCTCACACTTTAAATAACCCTGAAGTAGCTAAGTGAGTCTGGGTGATCTTGTGTAAGTGAAGAGTTTTGGGTCCTCCATTTTACCACCAACACCAATTCTGCAGATCCAGATGAGAGTGGCAGGTGGTACTAAGTACTACTAGCCTACTGGGTAAAAATAAAAGGTGTTTTTCAACACCAGACCCACTACAAAGCATCAATATAAAGATTATCATTTGAATACTCTCACATGAAGACTGTTATCTAAAGATTATTAGCATCAGAAATCATCAAAGGCATTATCTAGAAAGAATATCATTGCAGAAGAATTGTTACTGGAAGAATCATCATACGCTTCTATCAAGACTCATCACGTCTCAACATCAGAAGCATTCTCTTGGTGGTAAAATAATCCCAACTTCATAGCTTAGCACGAAGGATCTTTGATGAATTTAGTTGCCAAGGGATGGGAATGAATGCAATTGCACACACTCAGGTTTTCAGGATATGGATGGTTGCACTGGTTAGTGGTCTTTGATTCTTTGATAGGGTATCATACTTTCTCGTTTAATGTGTGGGAAACACAGAGATTCTGGGTTCGAACAAACGTTTATCTTAGAAATGCTCTGGAGAATTTCCTAGCAGAGTCGCCATTTGTTGTGCCTTACACACACGCCCCATTTTGACAAATGGAGACCCCCTCTTTTGCTTTGGCTTGGAGTCTAGACCTCTCTTGCTTATGATGATGAGAAGGTGAATTTGTGCTTAGAATGCATGACTTGTTACAGATCTGGGTATTTCACATGTGTGGAGTCAGTTAATGTTTTTCATGATTGATTTGGAAGTGTCTTGAGTGGTCTTGTGCTTAAAAAAATAGCCATTTGTTGCCTTCTGCATTGGGATTAGGTGTTATTGTACTTTGCTCTAAAAACCTATGTCACGGGATGTTGACCTTGAAAGTGCTTCTGCAGGATGTTTCGTGTTGAAATTCATAGTTTCCAGATCTTATAGTTGCAAAATCATGTCAAATTCCATTAGATTTCACCAAGGGGTCCATAAGCTTTCACCCTGATACATGTTCCTGAAGCCCTGATTTGGCTAAATCTGAAATCTTGAAAATCTTGAAAAATGGCTAAGTCTGAAATCTGGTAGAACCTCAAAATTCTAGAATCTGCATATGAAATCCTATGGATCTGGAACCTATCTCAAACATCCTGAAAGTATATTTAAAAATATTTAAAGTATATTCAAAATCTGGTGCTAAAAACACCTCCTACTGCAAAAAGCGCTAAAACAGCCTCCAACTGACCTTTGCGCTAAATTTACCTCCGACCGACCTCCCTCCAAGCCACCGCTAAGTCAGTCGGACCAAAAATCCCCGCCGAGACAATTTTGAAGAAAAGCGCTAAAAATGCACCTGACGGACCTGCGCTGAAAACTGCCTTCACCGACTGATCTCATGAAACATCATTTTAGTCGAACGGACCCAAAATCCACGCTAAGGTCGGACAACCCCAAAATCCGCGCTAAAGTCGGACAACCCCAAAATCCGTGCTAAGGTCGGATGGACCCAAAATCCGCGCTAAGGTCGGACAACCCCAAAATCTGCGCTAAGGTCGGACGGACCCAAAATCCACGCTAAGGTCGGACGGACCCAAAATCCGCGCTAAGGTCGGACAACCCCAAAATCCGCGCTAAGGTCGGACAACCCCAAAAATCTCGCTTTTTACAGAAAATGCTAGAAAAACATGAAATTAAAGTCTGCAAATGGATCCTAATGACTGCAAAAACTTCCTAGATCAATATATTGGCCAAATGGGTACTCAAAAATGATGAAAAATGCAGAAAATCATGCAAAAATCACTAGATTTAAGAGGTTGTTTACAAGAAGGTGACATTGACAATGAGTTGTTTTTGACTGATTCGTGACTGCAAATAGACATGTTTTGGTCCAAATTGATGAAAAATGACTTGTTAAGATGAAATTGATGCTTTGTATTGTGAATTGTAGGTCTTGGAGAGCACAAAGGAGCCAACTAGAGCCGTCTTGGAAGGATGTATACACAGATATGCAGTACTGATCTAGAGATGCAGAATCGACATTCTATCAACCGAATTGCTGCTGCACATGCAAAAGGAAGTCAGTATAATGTCCAAGATGATAAAGATGAGTCTCAGGAGCTAAAAGACATAGAAGATCATGCCAAATCACTATTGTTCCTGCAGATCCAGTCCAATGTCCTAGTGATCCAGTCCGAGGGTCATAACTCCTAGCTATTTTATCAGAATTTAAACTTCTTGGACTCGTTGGAAAGATAAACCGGTTGTCTAGTTTGAGCTGCCCGGCTACTCAGGCTTAATGCTAGGCTGCCGATAGGTTTCGAGCCCCCATTCCGCTCTGAAGGCCTCCGAAAATGCAATTTACTACGATGTAGAAAATACCAAAAATTATATTTTTGATATTTTCCCCAAAATGCCACTCAAATAACCTTGGATCGGATCACCAAGACATGCATACAGCTGTCCCAGCAGGCCAGTCATCAAGAATCAGTCCTGAAAGCATCCAATTGGATATATCTTCACTAATAAAGTGCCGAATACTCCTTTTTGATCCAGTCAGCACTTGGAATCCCGTGGATCAACATCAGCTCAAGTTTTCAAGTGTCATGTGACTCTATTTTGGCTTTATTAGGCCTTGAAAATTAACTTTTCATCATGTATAACCAAATGGGTATCTATTTTGTCCAGATTCAATGTATTTGCAACCTATATTTTGTCTTTTTCCTACAAGACAAAGGCAAATCCGAAAATATAACAAACTGATGTATCTTATTAAATGCCATGTAATCTGGACCATCGGTGTTGAGTTAATCTCCACCGTTCATTAGAAGGCTAGGGTATGCTGCTTTCTATATAAAGGGCTTCCATTTCCACTTTTTGTAAGAGAGATTTTGATGCCAAATTGTTGACTCTGTGCCATTTGAATTAAATACAAAGCAAGTTTCTGCAGTATTTCTGAGAATTTGCATCTTGTTTCGATTCATTGTGGTCTTCATGGTTTGCTTCTTGCTCTCCCGTAGTTAGATTAGTTGTGCTTTTATGATGTTAATGGTTTATTGTAGTATTTGATGAATGTTCCAAGTCCATACTTTTAGTTATTTGCTGATGGTAAATAACTGTGTAAAGTTAGCCTGGGCTTATTATTTGTGTTGAAGTTCAACTTCATTTTATGAGTTAAGTTGCGCCATTTATTGGGTATTTAACGAATGAATGTGGTCTGAAAATCTTTCGACTTCCATTGAAGATAGCACCGTTTTCTGCAACACTGTAACACCCATTTCAGTTTGGTAACTCAGAAAACTGGTTTGAAGTCTGGAATATTTGTCTACTAAGGATAACCCTTGCATTGTGAATGTCACTTAGGATTCCTTCTAACCCTAAATCTTTTGCATTTTCTTTAAACCCAATGTTTAGTTGTTAGAATAGAAATTTCAGCAGCACCTTGTTTCGGTCTATCAGCTGAAAATCATAATAGGGTTTATGTGTATTCGTTGTCTCAACCTCGAAGATTTGCAGACTGCATGTAAGACCCCTTGTAGGTACAGCTAGAACATAACCATTGAGAAATTTCAAGCAAGCTAAGACCTAGCTGTATTATCCTTGGAGTAGTCTTGCCTAGGGTGAGATACTTTTCAAGAGAGGTGTGAAACCAGCAATCACACCTATGTTGTTGCGTGCTAAAAACACCATCAACAGGGAGGATTATTGAAAGCAATAGAAATTTTTTGGCAGTTAGAATGGAGTCAAACAACCACAATTAGAACCTAGTTAATTTATATGCTCCCAATCAGAAGGGTCCTAAGAGGGAGGTGTGGAGCCTTCTTTCTGCGCTGATTGCTAGTGATCCCTCTAGCTACTGGATAGTAGCTGGGGATTTCAATACCCCACTTTTCCCTTATGAGAAGAGTGGGGGGATCATGGACTACACTGACAGTATGATGGATTTAAGTTATTTTCTTAACAATGTTGGGCTGCTGGATTTGGATATGCAAGGGAACAGGTTCACATGGACTAACCAAAGAAAAGGGAGGAATCTTATACAAGTCAAGCTTGACAGAGTCTTAGTCTCTCCCATTTGGAATTTCTTAAGCTCCTATTCCTTAGAAGCTCTTCCCAGGACTACATCTGATCACAACCCCCTGCTGCTTTCGTAGAGAGAAGCGAATAGAAAAGACCCTTTTCCCTTCAGATTCAAGATCATCTAGACCAAACATCCTAATTTCAGAGACAACCTTATGGATTGGTGGAGAGAAGATCTCCAAGGGACACCCATGTACAGACTAGCGCAGAAGCTTCAGAGGGTGAAGAAAAAGGTGAAAGGCTGGAACAGATTTAGCTTTGGGAACATATTTGACGAGAAAAGGAGAATCAGTCTCAACCTTAGAGAACTTCAAAAGAAGTTGGAGGAGGGGGACACTTCAGAAGAGTTGGCCAAAGAGGAAGAGTCATTAAGAAAGGAATGGAAGGAATTGATGTTGAAGGAGGAGGTCTATTGGAAACATAAATCAAGAGTGCAATGGCTAAACGAGGGGGATAGGAACACTACTTTTTTCCACCAATCAACAATAAAACATGGGAAAAGAAACAACATAACCAAACTAATGGATGACAAAGGCATTATGGTGGAGTCTGACTCCCAGATTGGGCTGGTGGCGGCTTCATACTTTCAGAATTTTCTTGGAGCACAGGACAACTGTATAAATCAGAATATGATTGATATCATACCTACCCTCTTTGATGAGGGTGATAATGAACAACTTTGCAAAAAAATTTCTGAGGAAGAGTTTCGTGCTAGCCTTTTTTCTATGGGTTCCTTTAAAGCCCCAGGACCTGATGACTTCCCTCCTGCTTTTTTTCAGGAATTCTGGGACATTGTTGGTAAAGATGTCACTGCGGTAGCCAGCGACTTTTTCAAAGGGGGTAAGATCTTGAAACAATTGAATCATACATTCATTGTTCTCATTCCCAAAGGACAAGACCCGGTCAGTATGGGGAATTTTAGACCCATTAGCCTTTGTAACATGGTGTATAAAATCTTTTCCAAAATCCTTGTGTTCAGATTGCAACCTCTTCTTGATAAACTCATAAGCAGCTATCAGAAAGGATTTGTGCCAAGTATTCAGATAACTGATGTTGCCATCACTACCCATGAAATAATCCACTCTATGGAAAAAAGCAAAAATCTGGGAATGGCTTTCAAACTTGAAATATCTAAAGCCTATGATAGAGTCAACTGGGAGTTCCTGTTTACTGTTTTGAGGAAGCTTGGCTTCAAAGATAAATGTTTGAGTATCATTGAGGCCTGTGTTACTTCAGTTAGATATTATGTTCTTGTGAATGGAGTCCCCAGGGGGTTTTCCAAAATGGGTAGGGGTCTTAGACAGGGTGACCCCCTATCTCCCTACCTTTTTATTTTATTGGATGAAACCCTTAGTAGAAGCTTCCCTAAGTTACTCCAAGCCAGAGAAATTCAAGGGCTTAAACATGCTTCAACAACAACTCCGACAGTGATCCAACAATTTGTTGATGACACTATTATTTTTGGCTCAGCCTTGGTGATTGAGGCCAGAAAGTGGAAAATGGTGATTCAAGACTATGCTACCTCAGTAGGACAATGCATTAACTACGACAAGAGCCAGGTCTATTTCTTTAACACCCCCTTTGTTTTGCAGCAGAAGGTTATGGGGATCCTTGGTTGTACGAGGGGTGAGTTACTTGGCATCTATTTGGGACTTCCCTTCTCGGTCAAAGATGCTCCTCTAGAATATTGGAATTCCATCATTGAAAGGACTTAGAGGAAATTAGCGGGGTGGAAAGGGAAACTTCTGAGCCAAGATGGTAGGTTTCAATTACTTAAGGCCTCTTTACAAGGGATACCTATTTACTTCTTGACTCTGTTTAAAATTCCTAAATATATAGAGGAGAAATTGGAAAAAATATAGAGGAACTTTTTATGGACAAGCATGGAAGATAAGAAAAGATTGGCTTTGGTTGGTTAGGACAAAGTCTGCAGACTAAAACTTCAGGGAGGTTTGGGGCTAAGGAAGTCGAATCTGCTCAATAAAGCTATGATCACCAAGGTGGGTTGGAATCTCTTAACTAGAGGCAAGGATTGGGGAATAATCATGGGTGCTAAGTACTTTGGGAATCGAAGACTGGAGGACCTTTTAGTCACTTCTGATTTTTCCAAAGGATCGGTGATTTGAACAATATCTTGAAATATAGATCAACTCTTATAAAGGGAGTTACATGGAAATTGGGAGATGGAGGAAGTATAAGGTTTTGGGAGGACAACTGGATCAAGGGAGGGCCGTTAAAAGATTTGCAGAATCTCTTTGGACTGGCTAACCTGGCTGTGCACCATTTTAAGGGGCTGGTTCGTGACTATCTCCTTCCCAACAAAAAGGGGTGGAAGCAGCTGTTAAAATGCTACCAAGGTGGGGACAATCTCACGAGGGCTACTAAAGTGATACAACTCTCTTTAAGAGAGTGTAGAATCCCTCTTTTTCCTCAAAAAGATAAAGTGCTCTAGACTCTTGAAAACTCAGGGCGATTCTCTGTCAAATATGCTTATAATCTATGAATCGAGCTCAGAATGTTGATACTATTTGGAGAAAAGTTTGGAATCACAATCTTATCCCAAAGATTAACCACTTCTGGTGGCTGACAATGCAAAATAAAATCCTTACGATTAATAATCTTATGATTAGAGGTTTCCAAATCCCGAACAGATGCATCCTTTGCAAGAATGATGAGGAAAATGTCCCTCATGTTTTTACACTGTGATTTTGCTTGAGAGGTTTGGAGCATAGCCTTGGTTATGCTAGATATCCCGAGGTGTTAGAACAAAGGCTTAGTGGATTTCTTGAGAGCCTAGTCCCCCCCTTCTCAAATCCTATTTGTAGGGAAATATGGGATTTGATCCCCCTTATAGTATCTTGGTGTTTGTGGAAAGAGAGAAATAACAGGTTGTTCAAGGAAAAGTTTAGAGAGCCTAAGGAAGTGTTTGGATCAATTGTTAAACTGTTGCAAGACAACATTACCAACAGCGCAATGAGAGCTATGGAAAATCCCATGAATGCTAAGGAGTCATATGTGATAAATCAGTGGGCTATCCCTGTGAGCCTTTGTAGGGTGGATGATAAGAGGAAAAATGTTAGGGCATGTACTAAATGGTCTCCCCCTCATGCGGGTTGGTTTATGCTCAACTTCAATGGTGCTGCTAAAGGTAATCTAGGGTTGGCTAGTGGAGGAGGATTAATAAGATCAGATAATGGCTCCCTCTATACTGCATTTGCGGGAAGTTTAGGTGAAAACACCAATAATATGGCAGATGCTTATGCTCTTCTATGGGGAATTAAAATTGCCTTGGCCCTTGACATAAAGTATATTATTGTTGAGGGTGATTCCAAGATAGTGATAGATGATGTCAATGGAAAGGGCAAAGTGGGGTGGCAGATGAAGGATATTGTGCAGGATATAATAACCCTTTTATCAAACTTTGATGGTAAGGAGGTGAGACACATTTACAGAGAGGGGAATAAATTGGCGGACCTTCTAGCTAACTTAGGGACTATTACCAACCCCCTAAGGTGTTGCAAAAATATGGATAATCTCCCCTTTAGAATTATTGCTAGTATTCAGAAGGAAGCGACCCTCTAATTCTGTTGTCATCATGATTATAAGCAAGGCTTGGTGTTGGTTTATTTCTCTCTTTGCGATATTCGAGGGGAGATGTGACTTAAATCATAAGCTAGAGAACCCCATTAATCTTTATTTGGTGATGTGGAAGATGGATGGCCATGTGGTATATGACAACCGCAAAAGGGATAATTATAGGTGTATTGATGGTTTTATTAAGTCTTTTCGGCCACCTCCTGATATGATGGCAGAGGTTGGTTCACACGAGCTAAGCTTTGAAGGCATTTATGACTTGAACGCGCGCAGGGCAGCGAAGGACAAGCATGGAAGATCGATTAAAGAATTAAAATTAATGTTTTTTATTCTCCTTTCTAGACTATTCGACTGTCTCTTCCATTGGATCTGCAACTGCACTTACAGTCTAGGGTTTGAGTTGGTTTGCAAAATGGGGAGCGATAAGGTGAGGACTGAACCTATGAATTGTAGCAAATTCAGGGAGGATGCTCGAGTATGGAGTATTGCGTACGAAGGTGGGGTGACCCCGTTTATCGAATGCCTGAATGGTTTTGATGAACTTTTGTCGACATAATTCACGGCTTTGTGGGATAGCAACAGGGTGGTGAAAGTGGGTGGTGTTGAGTTCAAGGTCTCAGAGGACGCCATTGCTAAGGCCACGGGGCTGCTATGTTCAGGAAGCAGATTGAAAAAGAAAACGAGGGTGCAGGACAATGAAGGCATGAAAATGTTTTTCAAAGAAGGAGAGAAGCAAGTGAGACTGCAAGGTAGATTCGATGGGGAAAACCTAGTAAGTCCTTGGAACCGGGTTTGTTTCTTGATTATGAAATACTTTACCTTAAAAGGAAGATATAAAGTGTTCTACCACTACCATTTTGCTTTCCTAAACCACTTCCACCACAAAGTCGCTATTAACTTTCCCTCCTACCTTTTGTCTAGCTTGGAAGCTTCTGTTAGGTAAACCAAAAAATATGGTGAAAGTAATCCTTAGGTCTCTAATTTGCCTCTGCACTAGGGGCTTATTTTCCACCTCTACCTTTATCATCTTGCCCTTTGCCCCTCAAAACCCCCTTCTGCCTGTCTGGTGGAAGATAGTTCTACAGACGATCCTGAGGACAAAGTCCCCCTTGGTGTGAGACTTAGACGACCGAAAAGAGAAAAACACTTTGTGCCCTCGTCACCTATTCCCCCCACCAATATACCTTTGAGATCCTCGGCTCCGACCCATAGTCCTACTGTTTCTAAGGCTAAATCCCGATCCAAGTCCCTTCTTGAGACTCCGCAGGCCCCTGGAGTTGGCAGGGAGAGTTCCCTTGGGGACTTTAGGGCGGATGCTGCAGTGGGTCTATGTAATTTAAAGGGTAAATCTCCTAAATAAAGCAGTATGAAATGCAAGAGGGAAGTTGCCGAGCAGAATAATTTTGATGGAAACATTACTAGCAGAAGTGGGGAGAAGGGTGGTATGGAGGCTAGGCCTGCTCAAGGAGAGCTAGATAGAGAGGAGAATCAAGCAGAAGTGGAGGTCAAGGTGGAGAAGGAAAGGGCCATGGGGAAACAGGGTGCTGATAGAAGACCTAGCACAAGAAGATCCTCTAGACTGGCGGGGGACAAACCCCAGTTTGTGAAGATAGTTAACTACTCATCCAATTTTGACCAGCAAGTCTTAGAAAAGAAAGTAGATGTTGAGAAAATGAAGTCAACCCCGGTGTAGGAACAGGAAGGTGCCAGCCACTTTGAATCAATGAACAATTCCCACTACGACACCAATGAGGAAGACACGGAAATCCAGGAAACCCCTGACAAGGAGGTTATGAGTGCTAGAAGGGATTTGGACACCAAAAGGCTGGAAAAGGAGCTTACTGAAGTTAAGGCGCGTCTTGTTGCTATGGAGAACAAAGTGAAGGGTTTGATCAATCTAATGTTGAAGAATTCTAATAGGGCTGCTGCAACGTTTTCGGTGCTGCATGATGATCAAGTCAAAGGCGAGGATACTCTGCTAGACAACAAGGAGAACTTGTTTAATTTACTTAATGAAGATTGGAAGGACTTTCTTAGTTAGCTTTTTCTTTAGCTTATGTTTTATAACTCTCAAACTCTATATTTTTTGGTTATACTGTTAAACTGCTGTTAGTCCACTGTTCTGTGGCTGTTTGAGGCTTTGGCCTATTTTGTTGCCTGTTGGCTTTTTGTTATCAGGGTCTCCACTTGGGTTTGCAGCTTATCAATATCAAAAACAATATAATATTACACAATATAATAATAATAATAATAATAATTATAAAAAATTGTTAGTAATTTTTATATTTTTATACATACAAGAATAAAATAACTACAAATAAATTATATCATTATAAATTATAATATAAATATTACAATAATATTATAATAATTTAGCAAACATAAGAGAATAAAATAATAATATTAATATTAATATTAAAAAAACAAATTAATTTGTTAGTTATTCTTAATATTTTTATACCCAAAACAATAAAAAAACTATAGAAAACTGACAAATACATTAAATCATTATATATTATAATAATATAAATATTACAATGATTTTATAATTATAATAATGGTAATGCCCTTCGGGGCACAACGTGGTGGTGAGTTCACTTGGTTGTGGTGAACACCACCCGGGTTCAAATCCCCGCTGGGCCAACGAGCTTGCAGGCCTTATGCCTTCACTTGGCTGCCGTACTCGCAAGATCCTTCTCGGGTCCTCCGCTGGGTTGACGTGCTCACAGGTTTTGGGCCTTTGCTGGGCCAACGAGCTCACAAATTTGAATTGAAGGGCGCTAATGCCCATTAGGGACGGAGACCCCCAAGCTATGGTCTTAGGCGATAAGGCCGATGGGAAGAGATCCCCCGTAAGGGTCTCTCTGGGCCTTCACTGGGCCAATGAGCTCACGGATTTGAACTAAAGGGCGCTAATGCCTGGGCGATAATGCCCATTGGGGACGGAGATCCCCCAAGCTATGGTCTCAGGTGATAAAGCCGATGGGCTCGAACCAGGCTAAAAACCAGGTAAACCAAAGTAAAAAAAATAATTATAATAATGATAATAATCATATAACATTTTAATAATCAATAAGCAAAAATGAACTGTTTCATAACCAAATTCCCACAAATATTGTATTTAATCAAACATATTAATTTGTTAGTACAAAAATTATAATTTCATTCATATTAAAATCAATAATCCCATCAAATATTATTATTATTATTATTATTAAGAATTATATTGTTTTATTGAATACAAATTAAACTACCATATTAATATGAAAATAACAATATAATATTACACAATATAATAATAATAATAATTTGTTAGTAATTTTTATATTTTTATACATACAAGAATAAAATAACTACAAATAAATTATATTATTATAAATTATAATATAAATATTACAATAATATTATAATAATTTAGCAAACATAAGAGAATAAAATAATAATATTAATATTAATAAAAAAAAAAATTAATTTGTTAGTTATTTTTAATATCTTTATACCCAAAACAATAAAAAAACTATAGAAAACTCACCAATACATTAAATCATTATATATTATAATAATATAAATATTCCAATGATTTTATAATTATAATAATGATAATGCCCTTCGGCACAATATGGCGGTGAGTTCACTTGGTTGTGCTGAACAAAATCCTTGTTGGGCCAAGGCCTTGTGTTTCTTGGGCTTTCGTTTAATAATCATATAACATTTTAATAAGCAAAAATGAATTGTTCATAACCAAATTTCCACAAATATTGACTCACTCATAAAAATATTTAAAACATTATTTGGATAATAATAATAATTAAATAAATTGTTTCATAACCAAATTCTGGAGTCATAAAAACCTCGAGAAGAGGTTTCATTTTATTTGAGCCAATCACAATCTCCAATTTTTTTTTGTTAAAATTTTCTCATAGGAAAAGTTCAAATTTAATTCAAATTTGCCCGACAAGTAAATTTATACTATGTTTTGATTGGTTTACTCTTGCTAGATTAATCATTAGATAAGCCACAACTATTGCAATAGTAATGCAAAGGCAGGTATAGTCCCTAAGTTGTAGTGTTGCAATTATAGTTGTGTTTTATTTTTTAATTTTTTTAAATCATTATTATTTATAGTTATAATATTAATAATAATATTAATTAAGGCAAAGACTAATAAATCCATACATTTTGCAAAATCTATTTTATCAAAATATATACATTATTTTTTTTATTAAATTAATAACTACTCATTAAGATGATTTAGTATAAATACTACATAAAAAGAATATATATATATAATAAATTTAACTAATTTTATTAATAATATTTAATTATTAAATTATATCAATTCTAGTCTATAGACTTTTATATAAAACAACCATCTTCTCATAATCATATATTCCCTCACATTTAACTGAAATGTGAGTCTCTAAGAAATCCCCAACTTTCCTTCCAATGAATAGTAAGTAAATAATCACTAAATACTTAAAAACTTACAATATAATAGATGCCAAGAGTACATCATATAAGAAACATATTTGAACAATCATAAAATAAGATAGCCTATAAAACAAAAACAACAACAAATACCCACGCCATTAATAACATTAATCCCTGAGAAATCTATTCAATTACTTTTTTATTATCTAAGACCTAGACAACAGAAGGACTGCAGGATTCCTGTCTTGTTCAATGACTGCTTTAGACCTCCCTTTCATCATAACATTTCCAAGAAGTCCCGGAATATGAATGTTCATAATGTAATCGTTCCACTGTATCCTATTTACATCAAATCCAAATATTTCCTTTTCTTCTTGGGATAGTTCTTGGAATAACTTATTTGTGTTTGAGTTGTCAAATCTGAAGTCAAAAAAAATAAATACAATTCTTGTGAGATAGTGTCTTAATCCAAGAAGAACAATAGAAACAGTGAAATAAATTTCAACATATAGATTTACCTCGCTCTGCAAGTCAAATATGACTGGTATATTCTGCTCGTGTTTATTCACACGGGCTCTTACTTTCATAGCAATGCGCTCTTGCTTTTCCATTTGGACAAACAGGTGCCCATTTGCCTATAATCATTACACATATTTGTAATCATCATTTAACGCATAAAATTTTAAACAAGACAATCAAACAGCAACTGTTGAAATACTGAACAAAAAAAACACCTACAAATCATGCATTAAAAGTCTTCATCTGTGTCATCATAAATTAAAAACATAAAATATTGCACTGCAACTTACATTTAATGACATGTTTATAGCATGAGAAGAGAGATCTTCCATGTTGCCAAATAGCTTGAGAGAATCCTTCACTTCTATTGGTTTACCTCTAACATCTACGTAAGGATGGGCTTTAAAATACTGATGAAACATCTCAAAAAGTTCTCCCATAAGTATTGGATTTGCAACAGAAGAAGCCATTTGATAAACCTCCAGGCCAGATTACTGCGAGTATTGCGTTTGCAACCATATCTACTGGGACCTGAAATCATATTATTTGCATTTATAAATACAATGTAGAAAAATATTCATCTATTAATGCTCATCAATACGACTCAAGAAGATATTGTTAAAACTGTATGTTGATACTTACCATATCAACAGCCATATTTGGATCAGCAATCAGGGCAGATAGCTGGCCTTTTGCATAGTAGGCAATTATTGGATCCACCATTCTGCATCAATTGAATTATTGTATGAGGTCTAGTCTACAACTACAAAACTATTCAAATATTATTAAAATTATCTTTAAACCTGAAAAAAACAGTCTCTAAATGAAGTAGGATGATTCTAAAATTATAAGTAGTAGCTTGCAAAGGAGAGGACCTTTGGGATATTTAGAAAGAATCAACCAAAGAAGGAAGGTTCATGATGAACTGGGCTGAAGAGCATAAATACCAAGCCAAAAAGGTAGGGAGGAAGTGGGGAACTCAGACCAAGAGGAGAGCAAAAATACTTTGGCTAATAAATAAAGAATACTTCATACACACATACATGAAGTTTAAGACTGTTCTTACATACAATTAAGACTTTAAATGAAGTATAGTTTTAAACAATCTTATAAAGAAGTTAACCCAAAGTGATAGATGGCACAAACAATTTTGATTCTCTCTAACAAATTATGTTCAAAGACACTTTGACAGGTCCTACAAACTAGTCTTTGGCTAACAAATACTTCATACATACATAAAGTTTAAGACTGTTCTTACCGAAGGCCTTCTATCCATCCAGGAAATGGATCACTGTAGGTTCCTTCAATCACACTAGGTCTAAAAATAGCCAATGGGATTTCTCCTCTGTTATGGTCTAAAAACATTTCTCCCATGGCCTTACTAAACACATAAACATCATTCCATCCATATGTTTTTGCCCTGCACAGTTTTTCAGGTAAAATATATTTATTAAAATTTTGAGATTATTTTTGCGCTCTCATTTTCAAATCTAACTTCTAGACACCACCTTAAGGATAAATTTGATCGTAGAATATGAACATTAAAAATATTATATAACAAATTAAGAAGCAGCTCAGGAGTTCATTGTGTACCTTTTCAAAGCCATGTCTTTCATTGTTTGGGAAATGTCATCCTCACTTAGAGCTTTATAGCTTTTGGATTCTAACATTCTGGTCTGATGAAAAGTGAGAGTTCTTTTGGCTAATTCAAATTCATTCAGAATGTTCAAAGCTGGAGCATCTTCGAGCCCTTTGGCTAGGCTTTCTCCCATTTTGAATGGTTTTTCGACTATCCTACCTTCTCTTTGCCCATTGACATATGCTGCAGGTTAAGAAAAACAAAAACAGTTACGGTCAGAATGTAATAATGTGTTGGTTCTATTAATTACTAAGCTTACAGGTAATTTATGATGTAAAGGGTACCTGTCGATACATGCAGAAAGAGTTGTAGTTTTCTGCAACTTCTTCCAAACTCCATGAGCCGAGATGGTCCTCTTGTATTTGTCTCCAAAGCAACATCATACCTAAATGATAAATATACATAGTAAGTTTGTAATTAGATTTTTTTACTCTTCCAAAGGTTGAGAATGGGTTTTGTTATTGCATGGCTTTAAAAACTGTTTTTTACTCTATTTTTGATTAATATAAGTGTCAAAACTAAGGTGCCGAACCCATTATAGAACAGTTCATAGGGTGCACATAAAAGTTAATAGAGAACAGACCAGAGACACTGCACCAGCAAAAACAGAAACAATGAACTGACACAAGACGAGCAGCAGACAAAACACCAAAAAACAGCAAGGAAGAAACCCCTAGGGCTGGTCAAACAGCTCACCCCAGTCATCAATGAGGAACTGATACAGCTCCTCATAATCCTTCATCTTCTTGTTTCCGATGTCGTGTTTGTTGAGCTCCAGATCCTGTAGGACCGCCAGCATAGTAGCCGACCTGTGCATTACCTTCGAGGCGAACCTGGCCAGAATTTTGAAATTCTTCTCCAGATCAGTAATCCTGTCGTTCAAGTCCTCAATAGTTGGTCCCTTCATGGTCTCCCTATCATCTTTTTTGATTTCCTGAATGTCCTTCAGCTCAACGGAATTCTCAGTCTCTGAACCCTAGATATTCAACTCTAGAAAGTTGCTAGGGCCATCATCCTCGATTTCCACCCCCACAGTCTCATCCATTTTCTTAGCATTAACATCACTATCAATGTTCTCATCCTTGTCCTCCAAATCACTAGACACCACCTACTCTTTCCAGGAGGGAGTAGGTTTTGCAGCCAATTTGCTAGACCTCCTAGTCGAAGAAACTCTGGTTTTACCGTGTCATGATTTTCCCTTCCTCCTGGGTGTCCTCTTTGTCTTCCTCCCCACCCCCAAAGATCTCCACCTCCTTACCCTTATCCAAATTGTCTCCCTCCTTACTGAGAATGTCCCCAACATTGACAAACTTACAACCCCCATCCTTCCTCTCAGTTTTCTTCTGAGGAGTGCCAATCTTGTTGTCCGCAACAAGTTTCCTCTTTATGGGTTTGGAGCCAGTTTTAGGATTGCCAATGATTTTAGGGTCAACATGGCCAGTGGGGTTTTTAGCCGCAATGTAGGAAACAAGGCTATTTTTGGGACTGGGCTTCATTTTGAAAGCAAAAACCCTAGTTTCTTTGGGTGTCTCCATCGACTTTTCGGTAGTAATCTCAGTTATGATCATAGCATGGCTTTGGTCAAGGATATGTTTCAAAGCAGAAGGCGAGCTGTCAACACGAGTGGCCTTGATTTGCTTCAGAGGGCATAAAGCCAGGTGGAACTTATAGAGATGGTAGATAAGACCTTGGTGTAGGGGAATCAGAGGTTTGTCGGGGTTTATGGCATGCTGCTCAATCGCCGTTAAGATAGAGGTCTCCAACGAGGAAAGAAGGTAGAAAGGAAAGCTGATAAATTAACTCCTTCTAAAGTGATTTAAAAGCACAAAGTGATAGTGGTAGAAACAGCGGAACCTACCTTCCAAGATGAAGTATTTCATTAACATGTAACAGACATCGTCCCATGGCTTGGGTAGTTTCTCCCGGTCGAACTCACCTTGGAGATTATGCAGAACCTCTCCCTTCTTGAGAAACAACGCCATTAGCCAAATCGATGACCTCCGTGATTTCAAAGTCGACTCTGCCAACCTGAACCCTTTTGTTATCCCGTGACACCACACATTGCTTGGATAGATTTTCATCATAACCCTGCAAGCATTCTAGGTAGGGGGCCACTCTGTCCTCACAGAAAATGTGCCAAAGTGTTTCATTTCTCCTAAACTCCTCACAGGATAAAGGTTCGGTGCGGGTTCTCTCCCCTCCCATTTTCTCATAGCTGAAGAACTTAGCAATATTCAGAGTGAAAGTTATGCTAGCTTTGCAGTTCCATAAAAACTTAATCTTGATCTTGATATTAGAGAGTGACCAACAAGGCAAAACACGAACTTTGATATCGTTTTCGTCACCTTGCCACATAATGATATCACCATTCCATAAACTTGCCTTACGCGACTTAGAGTCCATGTACTCCAGGTTTGCCATGCAGTCAGCCACCTTGTTGCCTTCTCTATAGGTGTGTCCAATCTCTTTCTCAGTGAAACCCACCAGTAAGCCAATTATGTTAGCAATGATATCTTTGAGTTTTCAACCACTGTCAGCTCTGCCCTCCACAACATCCACAATAATTTTTGAATCCCCCTCAATTTGAATTCTATTAATACCCAAGGAAAGGGCAAACTTAAGGCCCCACAGTAAGGCAAGACCCTCTGCCACATTATTGGATTGCAAGCTGATCCCCCCCGCATAAGCAACAATCAAATGCCCATTATTGTTCCTGATAATTCCTCCCCCACTAGCCATGCAAGTACTTTTCTTTGCAGCGCCATCGAAATTAAGTTTAACCCAGTTTTTAGGAGGGGGTATCCAAACAGTGCTTTGTCTAGCGATCTTCTTGGAGTTGTCAAAGTTGGTAATATCTGAAGTTAAACCCCCGTTTTTTGCAATCTGTTGTTCATGTTGGGTGGGGGGCTCTTTGGTAGTGTTTAGACTGCTGATGGAGGTGTTTTTAGACACCATCTTGCTAAAGGAGACGAAGACCTCTTTAGAACTTTTGGCAAAATCCCTAAAGATTCTGTTATTTCTCTCTTTCCATATGCTCCACCCCAAGTGTGGGGGAATTTGTCTCAATAATTCCCTGATTCTCGGGTGTTTAAAGGGGGCAGTCCAATTTTCAATGTAATCAATGAGGCTCTCACTTATCACCCAATCCAGGCCGAGTTTACTTAAATTCAAACTCCACACCTCTTTAGTGTACTCACAATGGAGGAATAAATGGGGCACGGACTCTTCGTTTTTATGACACAACACACACTAGTCAACCAGTTGGAAACCTCTTTTCTTCAGGTTGTCAATTGTCAGGATTTTGTGGTGGGCAGTAGACCACCAGTAGAAATTGATTCTACTAGTGATCAAATCAATAGATTCTTAACATCAATAGATTTGATCACTATTAGACAACATATTGTATGCAATCTTAACCGAGAAAACTCCCCTATTGTCCTAAGCCCAAAGCATCTCATCCTGTTTGGGAAACAAAGGAATCATGTAATTACTTAGTTTGAGCTGCAAGGATCTAATCCACTGATCCCCTAGGTTGTTATCGGTCCAACATTCAGAAATATTTTGCCATTGTCTCTGGCCCTGGGCATGGTTAGTACTATAATCGTTGACCATCATCCCAAAGTGCTTGGTGGTCCTGAGTTTAAGATTGTCATTTCCCTGGCTGGACAAAGGTTTCTCATGAATCCAAATGTCATCCCAGAACCTGATCCTATCCCCCTTACCCAATTTCCACTTCAGACCTTTGGAGAGGATGTTCCTAGTTTTAATCATCTTGTTCCAGATAATGGAGCCCTTTGGGAGATTCCCAAACTCAAGGAAGTCTTCTCTATCCCCATTGTGCAGGTACTTAGCCCTCATAATCTAACCCTGGTCTTTTTGGTCCTTCAAGAAGCACCACCCCACTTTCGCCAGCAGAGCCTTGTTCATCAATTGGATTTCTCTGATGCCTAGTCCCCCCTGAGCCTTAGGAAGACAAACTTTGTCCCAGTTGATGAGGGAGATCCTCTTTTTTCTTCAACCCCTATCTAGAGGAAGATTCTCTGAATTTTTTCAAACTTCTCCGCTATATATCTGGGCATCTTAAACAGAGTGAGAAAGTAGGTGGGGATACCTTGGAGGGAAGCCTTCAAGAGTTGGTACTTTCCCACTTGGCTTAGGAACTTACCCTTCCAGCCTTCCATCTTTTTTTGGACTCTCTCAAGGATTGAATACCAGAAAGAGGGGGTCACTTCCTTGACGGTGAGGGGGAGACCAAGGTAAGTAGCAGGCAGAGTAGCCTTATTACAATTTAGAATAGTTTTAATCTTCTCTTGGAGGTCCTGATCAACATTGAAGAAGACATTGCTCTTTTCATAGTTTATGCATTGCCCAGAGGCTTCAACATAGTCATTAAAAACTTGTTTCCTTTTTCTAGCTTCCACCACCAAGGCAGCTCCAAACAACATGGTGTCATCCACAAACTGCTAGACAATTGAGGGCTCAACAGTAGAAACAACTCTTAACACCTTTCAAAATCTGTCTACCAAGGAGGTTTAAAATATTTCTTCCCAGCACCTCTGCCATGATAATGAACAAATAGGGGGATAGGGGGTCTCCCCGCCTAATTCTGCCAAAGTTAAAATACCCCTAGGGAGACCCATTGACCATAACAAAGAATTTGACGGTAGTCGCACATTCACTTATAAGTTTAATCATTTTATCTTGGAACCCAAACCTCCTAAGCACTTTGAAAAGGAAATCCCAGGAAATTTTGTCATAGGCTTTAGAGATATCAAGTTTAAGAGCCATACTAGGGATATTGCTCTTGTCCATCGAATTAATTATCTCATGAGTGGAGATGGCAGCATCAACAATCTATCTTCTGGGAACGAACCCTTTCTGACAATTAGTTATGAGACTATCCAATAGAGGTTGCAGCTTGAAGATCGAGGTCTTAGTGATAATCTTATAGATGGTATTGCAAAGGCTAATAGGGCAGTAGTTAGCCATAGTCTCAGTAGTGATCTTCTTGGGGATAAGTGCAATAAAAGTAGTATTAATCTGTTTGAGGATCTTGCTTGTCTTGAAGAAATCTCTGACAGCCGTTGTAACATCAAACCCCACAAAGTCCCAGAAGTCTTGGAAGAAAGCCGGGGGAAACCCATCGGGTCCCGGGGCTTTGAAGGTCCCCATAGAGAAGACCACCACCCTCACTTCCTCTCTAGTGACTGGTTTCAACAGAGCACAATTGTCCTCCTCCGAGAGAATGGAAGGAATGGAAAAAATAATAAAAAACTTTGTTCAATAATAGGGGATCAGGTGGTAAAGTAAAATGCACTTCAATTAATCTAAAATTCATGGGTTATTTAACCATATCTAAATGGTGTCTTGCAGATTGGGACGCCCACAAACAATGAAGCTTTCTTGGTTCTTACATTATTAGTATCTGGTTGGATTCAATATTTCTTATCTTGTAATTAATCTGGGCAGTTTCCACCAACAAAAATTGATAATTTTGTCTGTTAAAAACTTTATACAATTTTGATTTGTTAAGGTAAACAATTTTTTAACAAACAAATATTATTCAAAAATGATTTTTCATCTAGTAACCTTTGGTTTACTGTGAAGTTAAATGGTTCTAAATGAGCCCGTCAAACCCCAATACCATAAAGGATGAGACTAGGATCATTGTAACACCCAATCTAATCTAACAAAATTATAAACTTACATCTAACAACAAAATTTTAGTAGAAAGATTAACTAATTATTATAAAAAATAGTATCGAATGCAATAGAATTCAAATTTCAACTAACTTTCATTTTCAGCTGAAATAATCTTTTCTAACAGAATACATATAACCAAGAATAAACTAACCTTTGATTAACTATCTTTCTCCAATAAATTCAAATATTAAGATAGGAAGAGAGATTAAGAAAAGTACAACTTGAATAGTTTCCTGCTGATTTGTTTGTAAGATCCTCCTCTGGATTCTGGAAAAAGGAATATCAACAAGGGCTTTATCCACCCAACCAAAACCAACTAGTCTCCTGTGCTTCTTCAACTGAAGAAACCTGACCCTTCACGAGGATGATTAGCGAGGAATCTAATAACAACAATATGCCTCTGAGCCTGGTGTCAAGAACCTATACCTCTTGATCGATCTTTTCCCTAAAGGTACCTCTTAACTGGAAAGATCACTCTGACCAGTGCTATATCTGGTACTTGATAGTTTAACAGATGCCTATACTGCATCGTAACCCTGGCCAAGGATTTCTAATAATTATCTGACACTACTGTGTCGTTAGCATTCTCACCCTTGCTCGACATTGACATTATTTCATATGTTTCTTTTTGGTTACAGGTTTGGATGAAAATCATGTATAATCCACTTGACATACTTACAGATTAATAAGAGATACGCCATAAGAACATTTAGACAGAAAGGTATCCTTTAACTCAGTGACCGAAGTCAAATTTCTCAATGAGACTATAAATATATAAGTAGATGTAAGTATATATTTTTATATATATATATATATATATATATAGGTATAAAGAAAAATACTTCTGCAGATTCAAAAGATTTGGTATTTGAAAGACACATACAGATTCAGGAGGTCGTTCATGAATCACAGAATAGAAACTGAATGACAGAATTAATTGGTAATCTTGGTCAGCTACGACTATCCAAAATAATGTATTTCTATCCATTGCATGATGAACTATAGTATAATGAAAGGAACTATTGTCTTGCCTTAAAAAGCTTTTACAAGTCGACATAGAGGAATATGCAACTGCAAAGACAAATCTTGATTGACGGACTAGTTCTTACAGCCGCTCCTATGATATTGATTCTTACTTGCGATAGAGTAAGAAAAGAAATGTAGCTCACGCACAAGAATTAGATGGTTCGGATTTCTGAGTTGCGGTGACGAGGACACTCAAAAGAAATGCCAATCAATGTTCATATAATAGCTTACTAATTATGTGAATGCTTTTGGAAAGAGGGTGCGAATGCTGCTTCCAAAAGATTGAGTAAAGAATGACAATGAAAAGGATGAACGCCAACAAATATATGCATGCCCCCCTCCTTCCCCCGTCCGCATGCAAGAAGGAACGTTTCCTTCTTGCGTGCGGGCAGAGTGGAGGAGTTACACATCAAGACTCCAGCTCGCACACCTCCAAGCGCTCCTCAACAAATAAATTTCATATTCATATGAAAGTAGTTATACACAACTAACAACATAACCAACATTTCATTGTTCAGAAGAAGGGGATGTAACATATTCTTCCCCTTAAGAATCATCGTCCTTGATGATTATTTATCTATTTATCAAAATTTAACAACATAGTCTCATATAAGTCTTAATTGTTTGGGAATAAATAAGGAAACTTTTGATGAATCTCATCATAATCTTCCAGGTGGCATTCTCTTCTGAATAACGGTCCCACTGGACCTTACATTGTACCACCTCGCGATTACGTAAGTGCATCTTACGTATCTCGAGTACTCGGAGTGGCTCTATTGTGATCACCCTAGGGTCTTGTACCTACAATGATTTCCAATCAATCATATGTTCAGAGTCTATATAATATTTCTTGAGATAGAAAACATGAAATACATTGTGAATTCAGGCGAGAGTCGGGGGTAGAGCAATTTTGTATGCCACAGGATTGATAATTTCTAGAACTTCAAAAGGTCACATGTATCTTGGGGCTAACTTAGAGGCTTTCCCAAATTTTATAGAGCTTTTATGTGGTTTTACCCACAAAAGAACTTTTTCTCCCACTACAAACTGTCTGGGAATACGTTTTGCATCAGCATAACTCTTTTGCCGGTCATTGGCCTCTTTCAATCTCTTCTTGATTATTCTTACCTGCTCTTCCATTTCTTGAAGCATTTCAGGTCCTAGAATGATCCTATCTTCCCACCTGTTCCAACTTATAGGGGTTCTACATTTCCTGCCATACAGTGCTTCAAAAGGTGCCATTTTTATTGTTGATTGATGAGTTGTTATAAGCAAATTCTACCAAGGGTAAATATTCCTCCCACCTGTATTGTTGATCCATACAGTACATTCTAAGTAGATCTTCTAAAATTTGATTTACCCTTTCCGTCTAACCATCTGTCTCGGGATGATAAGTTGTACTAATATTTAACTGAATCCCCAAGGCTGAAAATAAGGTCTGCCAAAATTTGGATGTCATTCTGGCATCTCTATCTGATATGATCTTTTCTAGTATTCCATGGAGACGAAAAATTTCCTGTACAAATTTTCGTGCAATCGCTGGTGCCACATCTGTCAAATTCCCTGGTATGAAATGTGCCACTTTGGTGAGTTTGTCCACTACCACCAATATGGCATTATGCTTGTTCCTAGTCATAGGTAAACCTTGTACAAAATCCATACTAATAATTTTCCATTTCCAATCAGGTACGCTATGAGGCTTAAGTAATCCTGCTAGATGTTGATGCTCTACCTTGACCTTCTGACATTCGAAACACCTGCCACAAATCTTGTTGCGTCCTTTTTCATTCCTTTCCAAAAATATAACGGTTTGACGTCAGCCATCATCTTGGTTACTCCTAGGTGTCTTGAATATGGTGTGGTGTGTACTTCTTTCCATATTGTTTTCCTTAACTCAGAAGATTTTGGAATATACATCCTACCTTTAAATCTCAAAAGATCATATGCTTCAATGCAAAAACCTTCGTATTTAGGCTCTTGTGGATTTGTCTAAAGAGCTTCTCGAACTTGCAAATAATATTCATCTTCATTTAATTTCTGAATCACATGTGTTCTAAAATCAGTGTTGATTGACACCATTGCCATTATATGCTTTCGTCGACTCAATGCATCAGCTACTCTGTTTTCCTTGCCCTTAATGTAACTGATCTCGAAATCATAATCTAAGATTAACTCCATCCATCTTCTCTGGCTAGCATTTAGATTGGGCTGTGTAAATATATACTTCAAACCTTGATGATCTGACTTAAATTCAAAAGTTTTTCCTAATAAATAATGTCGCCACATTTGCAGGGCATGAACAATAGCTGCTAACTCTAAATCGTGAGGTGCATAATTTTGCTCATATTATTTCAATTTTCGAGATTCATAAGCCACTACCTTCCCTTCTTGTATTAACACTCCGCCTAATCCATCTCCTGATGCATCTGTTATAACTACAAAACGACCATTAGGATCTGGTACTATCAATATTGGGACGGTTGTTAATTTTTCCTTTAATAGATTAAACGCCTCTTGACATTTTTCAGTCCATTCGAATCTTTTTCCTTTTCTTTGAAGAGAGGTAATGGGATGAGCAATTCTAGAAAAATCTCTGACAAACCTTCTGTAATACCTAGCTAATCCCATGAAACTTCTAACCTTAGGAACATTTTTCAGTACTGGCCAATCCACTATAGCTTTTATCTTAGCAAGATCCACTGCAATTCCTTTAGCTGATATTATATGCCCCAAATATTGTCTCTTTCTGGAAGAAGGTACATTTTGATAATTTTCCATATAGTTTATGTTCTCTTAACCATTGAAGAACTATTTGAAGGTGTTGAAGGTGCTCTTCCTCATTTTTGGAGTAGATAAGAATGTCATCTAAGAATACCAATACAAACTTGTCCAGGCAATCTCTGAAAACACTGTTCATTAAATTCATGAACGCGGTTGGGGCATTGGTGAATCCAAATGGTAGAACTGTGAACTCATAGTGTCCATATCTAGTTTTGAATGCGTCTTATGAATGTCTTCCTCTTTTAACCTGAGCTGATGATATTTTGACCTCAAATCTAGTTTTGAGAATATTGCAGCCCCTTTCATTTGATCAAAAAGATCATCTATTCAAGGTAAGGGATATTTATTCTTGATGGTGAGCTTATTTAGCATTCAGTAATCTATACATAAATGAAGGGTCCCATCCTTCTTTTTAACAAAAATCACTGGGGCACCCCATGGTGAAACACTCGGTCGTATCAAACCCTTATCCAATAATTCCTATAATTGTGCCTTTAGCTCCACCAGCTCTAAAGTGGTCATATGGTAAGGTATTTTTGAAATGGGTTTGGCCCCTGGTACTAGATCAATGGCAAAATCAAATATTCTTCTAGGTGGTAACCCAGGTAGTTCCTCGGAAAATGCTCTATCCCATCTTTGACTGCTTCCATCTTGACCACAAACAATTTACATCCTTTCCTTCTATTTCTTTTTAGCTGCATAGCCGAAATTTGTCGCACCTTAACTTCTCGTTGTTTCCCTTGAATCCTCACCGGGTTCCTTGAATCATCCATACATTCTACTATCTTAGCATAACAGTCGACCTTAGCCCTATGTTCTTTTAACCAATTCATTCCAATGATCACATCATAGGAACCCAAAGGTGCTACGTAAAGGTTGACCTCTGTAGTGAAGTCTGGAAATTCAATCTTGGCTTCAAACAGACATTGCTCTACCTGAGCTCTTGTCTGATTAGCATATTCAACCATCCATGATTTGGCCATATACCCAGTTCTTTTAGGGAACCTTCCTAGTAACTTAGGTGATATAAAACATTCAGTGGCTCCAGTGTCTATTAAAATAGTTATTGGAAAGCATACCTGGAGTTTCTATGGGAGAAACCTAGTACTCTGCTTGTCTATTGTCAACTACTGCATGAATTCTGTTGAGGTGGTAGAGGCTTCCTTTGTTGCTGTCCTTGTTGGTTCTTAGAGGGACACTGATTTGCGTAGTGCTCACCTCCACAATTGAAACATCCTCCGGGCAGTACCTTCTTTTCAGTACTTTTACTAGTGTGGTTTTCATCCTTCTAGGGGTTGTAATTATTCTTTTTAAACTGATTATTTTTGTACCCCTTCTTTTTGAAATTTTGCTGTGACTTCTCCCACTTACCTTTGTTATGCTTCCTATCCCTAAAGGAATCATCTTTCTTCAATCTCTGTTCTTGTCAAACAACTTTCTCGTAAGCGTCATCCATAGTCCGAGGCACCAAAACATCTACTGGTCCTCCAATACGATTGTTTAACCCCATTATGAACTTTTGTACTCGAAAGTTTTCATCCTATTGGTATTGTGGAACATATTTGAGTAAACGGGTATATTTCTCCTAGTACTCATTGACAGTTAGGAGTCCCTGCCTGAGGTTTTCAAAATCTAACAGTTTTTTATCATAAAATAACTGTGGAAGCCATATTTGACACAATATTCTCACAAATTGATCCCATGACACATCAGCCACTGCTAATCCCATTTCAGCCCTTTTGTTTTCCCACCATGTGGCAGCTTCTCCTACCAACTGGTAGGCTACCCATGTTGCTTTAGAGTTATCCAAATAATCTTGAACCTCAAAATACTTTTCCATTTCCGTCAGCCATGCCTCCGCGGCATCTCCCAAAGTAGAGCCTTCGAACTTAGGAGGTTTTATCTTTTTCATATCTTTGGCTAACTCATCAGCCAATCTACTTCTCTTGTATCCTATACTTAATGTTTTTGAGTTATCTTCATGCTGGTCACTTTGATTTTCAGACCTCTCATCTCTAGCTTCAGATTGCCCTTCTACCTTTTTCTCTAGGAGGGCTAATCTAGCCTAAGTTGCTTTCATCATACTCAATATCTGATCTAGTTTATCCATGGAGCTATTATCCTGATCTTCTCTGAACTCATTTCTAGAATTTTCCATTCCAATGAAGTTCCTAAAGAAATTAAGAGTTTTAATTAGTTTTTGGTTATTGTTTGTTGTCATTTAGTAGTTTTCACGATGAATTAAGGAGTCTTCCTTTTTGCATAAAATTATTTTTAAACTCAAGTCAAATACAAATAGCTCGCAAAAATTTTAATTTATTTGAAGAAAAAGACTATCACTCCCTATGATAGATTCATTAATAATTACAAAATTTATTGCATATTACAAAATTTCCATCACTCCCTGTAATAGATTTATTTCAATTCAATACAAAATGGTCATCACTTTCTGTGATTAGTTTTTAATTTTTTTTTCATTATCAGTGATAGGTTCCTCCTGATCACTAAATCCTGAAAATGAAAATGGGATAAGTCTATATCAAGGAGTCGAAACTCGATCTCCTTCAGATGTTTCTAGTTTAGTGTTGTCTTTAGATTTGGTCTTGTTTATGTCTACAATTATGGCAGACTTCACCTTCTCTTTTCCAAAGATTGTCCATTTTCTTCTTTCCTTCTGAAGTCTTTCCAGAGCTTCGGCTATCATTTTCGAATCTGCTGGAGAACTTGAATAATCATAACGAAGTCTGATCTTCCATAGTCGAATAGATACAGGGTCATGGATCTTTTTCCAAGGTGTTTTTCTTATCAATAACATCTTGAAGAAAACATCAATAACTGTTTTCAATGTTCTAAGCATGATGAGCCCCAAGGTTCAGTGTGGAACCTGGTAGCTCTGATACCATATGTAACACCCAATCTAATCTAACAAAATTATACACTTACATCTAACAACAAAATTTCAGTGGAAAGATTAACTAACTATTATGAAAATAGTATCGAATGCAATAGAATTCAAATTTCAACTTTCATTTTCAGTTGAGATAATCTTTTCTAACAAAATACATATAACCAAGAATAAACTAACTTTTGATTAACTATCTTTCTCCAATAAAATTTAAATATTAAGATAGGAAGAGAGATTAAGAAAAGTACAACTTGAATAGTTTCCTGCTGATTTGTTTGTAAGATCCTCCTCTGGATTCTGGAAAAAGGAATATCAACAAGGGCTTTATCCACCCAACCAAGACCAACTGGTCTCCCGTGCTTCTTCAATTGAAGAAACTCGACCCTTCACGAGGGTGATTAGCGAGGAATCTAATAACAATATGCCTCTGAGCCTGGTGTCAAGAACCTCTACCTCCTGATCGATCTTTTCCCTAGAGGTATCTCCTAACTGGAAAGATCACTCTGACCAGTGCTATATCTGGTACTTGATAGCTGACAGATGCCTATACTACATTGTAACCTTGGCCAAGGATTTCTAATAATTATCTGACACTACTGTGTCGTCAGCATTCTCACCCTTGCTCAGCATTGACATTATTTCATATGTTTCTTTTTGGTTACAGGTTTGGATGAAAATCATGTATAATCCACTTGACATACTTACAGATTCATAAGAGATACGACATAAGAACATTTAGACAAAAAGGTATCCTTTAACTCAGTGACCGAAGTCAAATTTCTCAATGAGACTATAAATATATAGGTATAAAGAAAAATACTTCTGCAGATTCAAAAGATTTGGCATTTGAAAGACACATACGGATTCAGGAGGTCGTTCATGAATCACATAATAGAAAATATCGAATGACAGAATTAATTGGTAATCTTGGTCAGCTACAACTATCCAAAATAATGTATTTCTATCCATTGCATGATGAATTATAGTATAATGAAAGGAACTACTGTCTTGCCTGAAAAAGCTTTTACAAGTCGAGGCAGAGGAATATGCGACTGCAAAGAGAAATCTTGATTGACGGATTGGTTCTTACGGCCGCTCCTATGATATTGATTCTTACTTGCTACAGAGTAAGAAAAGAAATGTAGTTCACGCACAAGAATTAGATGGTTCGGATTTCTGAGTTACCGTGACGAGGACACTCAAAAGAAATGCCAATCAATGTTTTCATATAATAGCTTACTAATCTTGCGAATGCGTTTGGAAAGAGGGTGCGAATGCTGCTTCCAAAAGATTGAGTAAAGAATGACGATGAAAAGGATGAACGCTAACAAATATAGGCATGCCCCCTCCTTCCCTCGTCCGCATGCAAAAAGGAACGTTTCCTTGTTGCATGCAGGCGGAGTGGAGGAGTTACACATCAAGACTCCAGCTCGCACACCACCAAGCACTCCTCATGAGGTGAGCGAAATATATTTTATTTAATATACGTAAGGAAAATAATTCTTACCAACTTGAAATATATACGTATATGTATGGGCCAAGGCTATGATGATATAGTTGTCTAGACTTCGACTTAGGCAATATTGTTGTTTTTCGATTCTCGTAACCACACCTCTCCCTGTTGATATCCCTTTTTCCTTGTCAATTGATTTATCCTGCAAACACTTCGACAATTAATGGAGGTTAAATCATTTCCTTGATACGAACATTAATATATATATATTATATCCATGCATACATTCATTCCCACATATAAGTGAAAAATATTCGTATATAAAAGAAAATCATTCTCACATAATTATACACATTATCTAACGAATAAATTTCATATTCACATGAAAGCAATCATACACAACTAACAACATAACCAACGTTTCATTGTTCAGAAGAAGGGGATGTAACAATCATGTTCCAGATGGACTTTAACAGAATGATACCCTTCAGTCTTTGACTCTCAATTGAAAAAAAAAATTATAACTGAAAAATTCTATGAAATTAATATAAAACCCTAAAAAAACATTCTTCATATTCATTCACATACAAAGTCTGTCTTATTGCTCCCATCATGTTGATCCAAAAACACACCTAACCCCTGACCGTCAGGATTTATTACTCACACTGACATCTGCTAGCATCTTGATGTAGGAGCATCCGGGCGGACTGGCAATCAGCATCATCCAAAAACATTTGAAGTTGTTTTCTTCATTTTTGATGTGCGTTTGACTTTGTTGGCATCTCCCAACCTTGCAGTGCATGTGGATTGAGCAAAATTCCAAATTTTCAGTTTTCCGCAATATGGGTCCCGACACATAATAGGGCAATCTCAGTAAAACAATTGTTCGGAGCAATCTATGAAGGTTGGTGACAAACCCTTTGACAAGAATCCTGAGAGCGTTCCATAATTATACGCGAAGGTTTCGCAGTCGAATTCCTTCCGGTTTCTAAGATTTTTAAAGTTTCGCGACTTGTGCTGGTAGTTTGGCGAAAATGCAATTTCTAAAGTTTTGTAGCATTTGAGACTGAACAACTTGGTGGAGGCCTTAGGAACGTTGATATCTTCATCCCAATTAGTTTTGGTGAGGTTTCAAGGTTTTGGATGATCTCATGCCACAAACTACTACTCCTTTGGAGGACATGTTCAAGTGTATGTTTTGGTGGTGACTTGAATTTATTGTGGGACAGCTTGCCATGCTTATTGTGCTTCAGTTGTGTGAGGGACACTTCAACTCCAGAGGATAAGCTCTTGAGAGATCCTCGAAGTCTCTATGTTCCAGGGCGTTTATACCATATTGTTGAAAGGAAATTATGCAGGTATGGACGTATCCCTCATTATGTAAAAACAGCTGTATCTGTTGATGGAAGGTTTGAACACATTGTTATTTCATGCAATGCAACTACGGATCATTCCATTTTGTTGATAGAAAACGGAGTGCCAAATTGGTTGAGGCTGGAGTAGACGCCCAAACTGGAAGGAAACGCCCCATTATGGCTGTACCCAGGCAGTAATAAGACAATTAAAAGACAACAGATCATGTGCAAAAGAAAACAAAAGAGAGATATATTTGTTTCAACACCACATCTTTGACTGTAGAGAGAGGAAGACCAAAGGAGGCGCCATATTTAAGATGGCAGATTTTTTTTAATTGAAAACACATTATTCCTCAAATAAGGCGTTAGAAAAATGGAGGAGACTGCCTGTTATGAGGTGTTTTTAACAGCAGGAAATGGAGAGAGATGGGACGCCACAGTGGCACTCTCCTTAGTTTTTTATGCATATTTTTATTGACAGCAGCAAAATACAAGGAGGACGTGGTAATAAAGAGAAGATAGTGGCGCTTAAGTTAGACATTGTCTGCTAAATCAAGGAGGGAAGTGAAGCGTCCAGATATGGCAAGGAAAACAAGCATTGAAAAAGGAGAAGTGGAGACTGGAGAATGATGAAGAATTTGGGGGACGAAAAAAAAAAAACCCTGGGAGGAGTGGGAGGATTAGGTTTCAAAAGAAAATGTTTTAACAAGTAGGGAGTGGTAGAGCACTCCACTTAAATATCATCCATTTCAATGGTCAAACAATCAATAGTAATTTTACAGTTCATTCACAATAAAAAGTGTTAATTGTCCTACTTTTATTGTTCAAAATTGACCTTTGACTATTAAAGTGGATGATATTTAAGAACAGTCGTCATAGAGGGCCAGAAAGGTGTAGAAGAAGCCGCCCAAGAATGTGAGCTGTGGAATGCTTTGGCAGAGAGAAGAGAATGCCAGAAAGGTGAGAGAGCACCCAGCAATGAGACAGAAAGCCCATGAGAAGAGATGGGATTTGAGGAGGAATGGGAGGCAGAAATGCAAGAATGAAAGCTGTGTGTGCAGATTTGAGAGAGAAGCCATTTGAGAGAGGCCATTGAAGGCCAAAGTTATGTATTTTGTAATTTGCATGATATTTCATTTCCTAAATTGAATAAAGTCGAAATCCATTTCTATTGGAATCTTTGAACTTGTTTTTTTAAGGACAGAGTGTTGCCTGGGAATCTGTGATTTGTGTGTTTGGGCAAGAGGGAGTACCTCTTGCATTACATCTTTACAACTGGCAGTGTTATTAACTAGCATTTGTGTCAGAATATCTGCTATCGATTGTTATCCACAAATAAACAAACATTATACTTGTTAAATGTTGTGTTTCCATTGATAATTTGCTCTATTAAATGCATAAAAAATTCAGACTTCTTCAGAATCAATGGACACCGTCAATCTTCTCTATTAAATGCATAAAAAATTCAGACTTCTTCAGAATCAATGGACACCGTCAATCTTCTTGACATATAAATCTCTCAAATCTTCTTGAAATATTAATCTCTCAAATCTTCTTGACAGCCAGTTTTGTGCATGCATTTCTGTATCTTCTTTTCTTATGCATTTAACTCGATTTTCTCAGACCTTAAAATCACAAAATCTCTCAAATCTTTTTCTGTTTTTTTCGGCTTTTACTTATTAAAAAAATCTGTCGAATATTTTTTCATTTCCTTCGGCTTTTACTTATTAAAAAAAATCTTCAGCTCGTAAAATCTTTTAATTTCTCATTATCTCGGCTCTTTCTTAAAATCTCTCAATATTTTTGAGCTTTTACTTCAAATTTTTCGAATCTTTTCTTATTTTATTCAGCTTTTACTTAAAAATCTGTCTCCATTTCCTCTGGTATTCTATTAATTTCATCGCGGTGTTCTGTTTTAGAATCTCTCAAATCTTTATAAATCTTTATTAAGGGAGAAGACCCAATAGCTATGTAGCAGCAGACGTATAATCTACAAGATCGTTTTGCAGGTATTTCAAGCTTTTAAACGATACCCAATAGCCATCTATTCGAGCAGATGTATGATCTACAAGATCATGTATCTCAAGCTCTTAAATGATACCCAATAGCCATCTACTCTAGCAGATGTAGGTATCTCATGTTAGTTTTAGGATCAGAAATGTAAGCAATCAAAAAATGTAACACATAAGATGATGAACACGATGTTTATCCTGGGAAAACCCTCCTACTCGAGGGAGAAAAACCCAACAAATAATCTCTTCTTATATATCAGAAAAAGGAGCAGAAATCTGCTTACAGAATTAGGCCTTACACAAGGCTGAATATATACAAAGAATGGAGACACTTCTCTTTGATACAAATAAATATGCTTCCCCTTGAAATCTGGTCTGCTGCTAATGGAATGGCAAATTTCTGCTGCAGGTGAGAATGAAGTGATTGAATTAATGATCAAATGACATGTCTTCACCTTGTATATATACAAATCAAGGCGTCTCTTCATATGCAACTCTTCATATGTGTCGACCTCATGTGACTTTTCATTTTAAATTTGGGAGAAGGATATCTCCCGCCGCTAAAACGTCAACACTCCCTCTTAGCTAGGGAGGTATCCTTCCAGATATCCATGTCATGGAGTCTCTCAACATGACATCCACAATGGCTCCACCCATTTGTGAAATAGTTCATCACGGAGTTTCTCAACGTGATATCGTCATGGAGTCACTCAACTCCCATGTGTGGAAAAAAACATGTGCACAAGTGCCCATCACGGAATCTCTCAACATGACGTCCCATCTCAGTCTCAGAGATGAACAAGGGCTCGCACCTCATATTTCTCTGTCTCAGAGAAATATACACTGCAAGGGCTTTCACCTCATATTTCTCCGTCTCAGAGAAATATACACTGTAAGGGCTTTCACCTCATATTTCTCCGTCTCAGAGAAATATACACTACAAGGGCTTTCACCTCATATTTCTCCGTCTCAGAGAAATATATACTGCAAGGAACCTTCATGATGATGTGACTCCCTCTGAAGCTCGAAGTACTAACATCAACCTCCTGACCTCCTCGTCCAAGGTTGCCTCTGTTGGTTTGTCAGACTCCCTCTGAATGTTAATTCCTCCTCTTCGAAGAAACTGATCGACTTTAGAATAAGAAACCTTTTGAATCGACTTTAAAGCTTGGCTCCTTCTGAGATGTCCCCATGGCAATTTCCGGAGTAGAAACAAGTTGTGTAGACCTTAATTTGCAATCTCAAGCGAAGTGACCATACTTGTCACACCTGAAACACTGAATGTGAGAGAGATCCTTCTTCTTCGGTTCTGGGGCAGAATCTGATTGTCTGTCTCTATTCCTCTTTCTTCCTTTGCCTCTTTCTCTAGAAGTATGTGTAGCAAGAACTTGATTTTCTACATCATGATAGTTTCGCTCAATTCCTCTTGCTGCCAACCTGGACTCTTCTTGAATACAATCAGCTCGAAAACGATCAAACTTGGGCAACTTAGATCTCCCACTGATACTTTGGATAAAGGGCTCCCAAGATTGGGGAAGACCATTTAGTGCCAACATAACAAGATCTCTGTCTGCAATTATGTCCCCAATAGCGCTCAACTGATCTCTTAAATCAGCGATCTTCATAAAGAATGAGATAACTGAAGCTGTTGTCTCAAAGCAAGGGCTCTGTTGGTATTGTTGATCTCATACAATCCTTTTAGAGTATCAAACATTTCTTTGGCTAACTTCAACTTGGAGATGATCGGTACTAGGTGATTCATCACAGAGTCTATCATGATCTTTCTAGCCTTCGTGCCCTTTTTCTTCCACTGGATTTTCTCAGTATCATCGAAAGGCTTGAGCATATTACTTTCCACGAAATCAAGAAGATCATTTTCCTCTAATGCAATGAGTACCCTGGGTTTCCAAGAGTTGAAGTTTGAGGCTCTATCAAACCTATCTTCTACCTTGACACCGTTCACCATCTTCTTTTTCAAAGATTTGCCCTTAGGTCTGAAATAATTTGCAACCTTAGATCTGCAATATTTTGCCTTCATGATCTGCCCTAGATGAGAAGTTGACTTGACTGCTTAAACAAATCTGATCAGATCTTTTTTTTGACCCGCTCTAATACCATGTTAGTTTTAGGATCATAAATGTAAGCAATCAGAAAATGCAACACATAAGACGATGAACACGATGTTTACCCTGGGAAAACCCTCCTATTCGAGGGAGAAAAACCTAGCAAATAATCTCCTTATATATCAGAAAAAGGACCAAAAATCTGCTTAGAGAATTAGGCCTTACACAAGGCTGAGTATATATAAAAATGGAGACACTTCTCTTTGATACAAATAAATATGCTTCCCCTTGAAATCTGGTTTGTTGCTAATGAAATGGCGAACTTCTGCTGTAGGTGCGAATGAAGTGATTGAATTGATGATCAAATGACATGTCTTCACCTTGTATATATTCAAATCAAGGCGTCTCTTCATATGCAACTCTTCATATGCGTCTCTTCATATGCGTCGACCTCATGTGACTTTTCATTTTAAATTTGGGAGAAGGATATCTCCTGCCGCTAAAACGTCAACATCTCAAGCTCTTAAACGATACCCAATAGCCAGCCATCTACTCTAGACGATGTATAATCTAAAAGATCATTTCCCAATAGCCATCTACTCTAGCAGATGTATAATCTACAAGATCGCTTTCCTCTCTTAAACAATACCCAATAGCCATCTACTCTAGCAGATGTATAATCTATAAGATCGTTTTCCAGGGATCTCAAGCTCTTAAACGATACCCAATAGCCATCTACTCTAGCAGATGTTAGCAGATGTATAGTAGATGTATAATCTACAAGATCGTGGAAAATCTACAAGATCACTTTTCACTCTTGAACGATACCCAATAGCCACCTACTCTAGTAGATGTATAATCTACAAGATCGTTGTCGAGGTATCTCAAGCTTTTAAACCTAAGTTGGCCCGGAATCGAGTACCTGCCGGAATCTCTGTGGAATCAACCAGGTTTCTGCATTATCAAACTTGGGCCGTTTCCACCAAAATCATCCCGCTTCCGTCCGTTTCCGCTGCTGATGTGGCGATTTTTGGAAGACTCAAGCCGTTTTTTTTTTTCATTTGAAAGAAAACAAATTTTTTACACGTCCGCGTTTGTTTTTAACCTAAAACTTAAAGGTAAAAGTTAAAACTAAAAAATAACAATAGGTTTTACATCTGCCACCGCTGGAATTTTTAATTAAAAGCAGAGTCCGCCATCGCCGAGAGTCTGCAATACGGGAGTCATAGTCTAAAATTGAAAGCTACATCCAGAGTCCACGACTTCTAGGTAAGCACGTAATTTCTTTTAAGTTCAAGTTTTTTATTCATTTGAAGTTTATACTGTTTTTTTTTTGTTTTTAATATTTATATAGTAATATTGTAGTATTATGGTAGTTTTTATTTTTAATTTTTATTTATTTATTATTAATAATTATGCAATATTTATTATTAATTTATTTATAAAATTATATAGGCGTTTGTGAATTGTGATTATTTTAAAATTTATATATTATTATTATAGTTACTAGTTACTATTTAGTATTATTAAATATTAATTATAGAATGTGTTAAAATTTTAATATTAAGTTATTATTTAATTATTTATAATATATTAACTATAAATTTATAATTTTATTTTTTATTAAATTATGAAATATGAATTTGTTATTTTATAATTTATTATTAGTAAATTATTAATTTGAATTTTACATGTAAATTACTAATTTCTTATAATAATTATTAATTAATAATTTAATATTTAATAATAATTAATATTTCAAATGTGTAACATTTATGGTTGTTTTGTTTAGCATATACATGATATGTAATTCTTGTTTTTAGGCTGCAAATACATATATATTTATAATTTTTTATTTATTTTTTTCACATACCCCAACCCACGTACCCGCCCTGTACTCGATCCGGCAACTTAGTCTTAAATAAACCCAATAGCCATCTACTCTAGCATATGTTAGCAGATGTATAATCTACAAGATCGTGTTTTACAAGTATCTCAAGCTCTTAAAGATACATCAAATCAGCGATTTTTTTCGCATGCCAACCTCATCAAGGATACATACCATCACCTTCACCAATTGAACTACAACCCTTTGGTTTGATTTCTTATTAAATTTTTACAAATATATTATTTGTCAACTACTAATTCTTTATTTATAGTTTATTTTATTCAATATATATCTTATACTTCTCAATTACTAATTTTTTATTTATGATTTATTTTATTCAATATTATATCTATATGTATCAAAAACTAAAGAATGGAAAATAAGTAAATAAATAAATAAAATAAAATAACATAATTTCATGTTACTCCAATTTTTTTACATATAAATTATGGATATTTTTATAAAACAATTATAAATTTTTTATTTATTTCACTAACTAATTAAATTAAAAAACTTAAACTCCAAAAACAAACTAATTTCACATACAAAACAAATTCAAAACATGTATTAACCACATGAATACTTCTTGTCTTTAAGAAATTTACTCATATACAAACAATATACTAATAAAAAACTAAAGTGTGTCACAATCAAGAGAGTTTTTGTATGACTTATTAAGTAGTCTTCGTTAAAGCTTAAGATCTATCAAGGCAATAATACACCTGGTCATAACCCTCAAAATCTAAAGACTGTAATATTTAATGCAGGTCAGATATCAATACCTTACCTGGCATCAAATGAAGTGAGAGCTGCAGAGTTCAAAATTACATCTACATGACGTGCAAGCTTTTCTGCCACATCTGCTTGAATTCCTAGATTGTCCAATGAAACATCACCAGCAACGGGAAAAAGTTTTGCCAGTACAAACTCCTCGTACTGTTCTCCATAAATGCCTCTTAAATGTCTGAATAACTCCGAGCATATTATCTGTTACAGGAGAAAAGCAAAACATGGCAAAACATCATATGCTGGTCAAGCATTGAGTGCAGTACCTAGTACAATGGAACTGATTAGCAGCAGAGAAAAGGAGGAATGGTAAAGTATTTCAGTCTATGGAGCCTTGCTTGTCTCTCATTTTATCAATGTGGAATAAACTCACACCTAACACTTAATTTCTTGCCTTCTGTTTCTTGCAAAAATCCCGCTCTCAAAATAATTTTTATTTTTTCAGTCATTTTAATCACAATATGAACCCTGGCAGAATGCCCATCACAAATTACCTACTTCATCCTCTAGCCTGTGCAATCCATCTTCTTCTCTTTTAGTGTGTGCATTTGTTTATGAGATTTTCTTGTTTAAGAATTGGAACAAACTCACACACAACTAACACTTTTTTCTTCTCTTATCATTTTACATAGATAGTCATGATATTATGTGATCCATGGCAAAATGCACATCACAGCTTACTTCGTTCTTCAGCCTTTGCAATGCAGCCTCTGAGTCATTAGCCTTGATAATCAAGAAGAGCTTTCCAACTTGTGGCTGTGTCCTTAGTATTTTCTCAATTACCACTGCAAATGACCAAATCCAAGTTCAGATTTATCTGAAACTAGACACATCCTTTAACACCAAAAACAAAGCCAAAAATCTGTATGGAAACAAATCCATTTACAGCAAAGGCATCAATGCAACATCCCCACATCAGAAACAACTATTTATTCCACTAAAGCAAATTAAAACAAGGTGAACTCAAAATGTTAACTAATTAATCTGTTAATGAAATGATCTGTTCTTTCTTTTCTTTTAAAGATGCTTTGAATATATTAATCCAACATTCAACTCTAGTTTCTATACTCTATCATGCATCAATTTAGATCCAAACCCAGTTGGTGTAAACAAAGGACCCTGCATCCTAATTCTACAAAATCTCAGTATTACCAAGATCTAGTTACCAACCTCTTGATAAAACATAGTTGAACTAAAACAGAAACAAGCATGAGTTTGAATACCTTTTGCAAGGAAGCCTGTTGCACCAGTGACTAGAATGTTTTTGGCCTTGAGAAAATCAACTATACCCAGGCCCTTGTACAATGAGTGCTCCTTCACTGATCCATTTCTTTCTTTGATACCGATACGAGAATTTGTAGCTCTAATTGCAATGCAGCTAGCTGAATTTCTTCTTCGCTGATATAAATGTAGAGAATGTTTAGAAAAGGGAGTGCAATTCTTGGAGGGCTTATGCTCCAAATAGGGCTTTTTAGAAGAAGAGTTTAAAAAAGAATAACCTTGACACACCAGCTTCAAAGCTTCCATATTGCTTAATATTCGTCATGTGTATTCAACGCAAAAAGAGTGTAGAAGTCTATATAGAACATTTTCGAGCAAGTGGAGTGTGAGATCAGCCTTCCTGCAATCTTTAATGTTCTCAACTGTAAAGAAAAGTTAGTTGAGACTGGCTAGATTGAGACATTCGTACCTTAAAATTGCGTAATTTTTTTTGTCATGGTGCAATTAATTGGTGTTAAAGATATTCCTCTTCTAGAATTGTCTTTCAATGACTTAAGAAATGCCCTTAAATACATGTCAGTCATTAATTTGAATTATTTGTTGTGTGATCTAACAAGTTAATGACTATTTTGGTGAAAGGTTGGCTTTATAGCACGAAAAGATGAATTGAGTTTGGTAGGGGAGAGGACCCAGTAGTTGTGCACCCTAACTTCACGCCTCTAAAAATCATACGTGGCAATTTCGAATCACTTCAAAATTTTTACAGTAGCTTACTTGGCAATGCCCCTGCTTATAACTAAGGTTTCAGGGCCACATCATCAAATATGATGCCACATCAGCATGCTTTTTGTTGAGGTGTCAAATAGTGCCCAAAAAAAAATGTGGACCAATAGGTGTGAATTAAGACCCCCTTTGATGGTGCGCTGATTTGGCATCACATGATTGGTTGCTTTTTAAATCTAAAAGGCACATTTCATTCAATTATTAGTACTTTTAATAACACTAACAACCTTAAACTCACAACTACTAGTACTAAACTTTAAAAGTATTAGGCCTTAACTTAAAAAATATTGGGCCTTAAATACACATTTAGTGTATTAGCGATTGGAACCATCCCACCTATTGGGTCCTTTCCCCTAGACTAATTTGTGCCATGAGACCAAGTCTTGGACTAAGTAGTGCCACACAATTTAGTCTAATGTAGTCAAATGTTGTGGAATGTGAAGTAGTGAAAGTTGCGGTATAATGTAGTGGCAATTGGCATATGATAGATAAGAATTGGCGTGTGTGTCAAGAGGTCAAATCATGTGCCACAACTATGCATTTAAAATGTGTGTGCAAAGTAGCATAAAATGTAGGTATATACAATTAGATATGTTTTTGTATGGAAAATAAATTATTCCACTACAATTTATGTGGGATAAATAATTAAACAATAATAAAAGCATGGGATTTAAGAGTTAGGATTGGAATACTAAATGCATAATTGATTGTAGAATTTATATAAATTAAATATAGTACTTAGCTGGATTTTAGATGGAGGAATATTTTACTCAAGATGCCAAGAAGCAATTCACCAATATACTAAAAATTAGGGCTTTGTCTAGACAACCACCTCAAAATCTATGAATTGATCATGCTCTATTTTAGTTTAGATCCACACTAAGAAATTAATCTTTGTGCATGTGGTAGTGATATGGTATGTGGAATTGAACCTAGAATTGTGGAAATGAATAAATAGTGAATGGACGACTGTAATGGATACACCTTAGCTCGCTCTACCTATGTTCGAAGTGGGGTGGTGTTTAGAGACCTTGTTTGGGACATGTTCTCCTCAATCAAGCCCCTAGGTGGACCGATACAATGGTGATGAACCAAGACCGATACATTGGTGATGAACCAAGATCCAAGATAATTTCTTTAAGAGAAAACTTAAAGAAGCTATCTTCATTAGAAACAACCCCACCAACCTTAATAGAGATGAAGGGTGAAGCCTAAGTCACACTTGGAATCCTCTATTAAATACCCTCCTAAATCATCATCCTCCTCCTTGATCTCCCTCTACTCTTTGCCTCCCCTTAACATTAGTTCCACTGGGTCTCACCCTCTCCCTCCATCCCCGCTTTCCCTGTATCCTTCCTCCTTCCTATCCCAACCTCATCTTCCCTCCCTCACGACCTCACTCTTGCCCCCTTTTCCCTCCCATCCTCAACATTACCTTACCCTCCTCTCCTCCCCTTCCCCTTCTTCCCTTAACCTTGTGGCTCACCCTTGTCTTTGTCTTTGTCCCGTTCTGACCCTCTCATCCTCTTGATTCCTGATCTCTCTTTCCCTCTCTGCCGTTGTTCCCTTTCCTCTCTCTCGAGATGTTACACTCTCTCCTTCTTCTCTCTCTTGTCTTCCCTTCGGTACCCTTCTCTCGACCTCTTCTTTCTTTTTTTTGTTCTAACCTTTCCTTGGTCCTCTTACCTATGTTTGGTTCACTTTTTATTGGTTTCTTCCTTTTTTTGGCGTTTCCCTCTTCTTCCATTTTCTTGGGCTTCTTTGTTGGTCTCTTTTCTTCCTTACGTGTTGTTGTATCCTCTTTTCCTTTCTTTTTTGTCATCCTCTTCTAGTCCTTGCTCCTGTCTTCCTCTTTTATTTCACCTTTTCCTATTCTTGGTTCCCTTTCATTTTTGTTTTTCTTCTCTCCTTAGGTTTTAGCTTGTTCTTTCTCTCCGCTTTCATTTTTTGCTTATACTTATAGTTGCCCATTTATCTTTTGTTTTTTTCTCCTCATCTATGCCTTTCCTCTATGTCCTCCTTCCTTCTCCTTATTTTAT
This sequence comes from Cunninghamia lanceolata, assembly GCA_027924645.1. Lineage (NCBI taxonomy): Eukaryota > Viridiplantae > Streptophyta > Pinopsida > Cupressales > Cupressaceae > Cunninghamia > Cunninghamia lanceolata. Next base: position 3,268,049 of record BSBN01001051.1, on the reverse strand, counting down.
GGTCTTCTCTGTTGTGTTCATTCTACCAAGCAATGGATTTATGTATCTACCCTCTCCTTTTCTTGTAGGTTCTTGCACTTAGTCTCTCTCTCTCTCTCTCTCTCTCTCTCTCTCTCTCTCTCTCTCTCTCTCTCTCTCTCTCTCTCTCAGGTGTATTGCTTTCATTCGTTTGTTGTTTCTCTTACCTTTTTGTACTTAGAGATCTTGAGTTACGCATTTTTGATACTTAAACCCCCCTTTTGTCCGTTTTTTACTATTTCTACCTATCCCGTTATATTTAAACCTTTTATTCTCTTTCTTGTAATCCCCCCTGACATTTTTTACTCCATAAACCTTAAGCTATGGACCTCTAATTTCTGCTTTCCCCTTGCCTTGGTTTGTTATCTTATTTTTCTTTATTTATACCTATCTCACTCTCTTCATATTTTTGTTATGTCTTTTTCATTTTAATTTTTCCACTTTTGTGGTTATTTCCATTCTGGTATTTTCTTGTTATCCTTTTTCTTTTATTTCACTCTCTTCATTTTTTGTTATTTCTCTTTGGTTTTATTTTTCTCCACTTTTGTGGTTAATTCTAGTCATGTCTTTTCTTGCAATCCTTGTAATCCAAACCCCCCTCTCTTTTTATGGAACCACCTCTGCAATTTTAACTCTATTACATTCTCTTCTTTCCCTCCTAATGAAGGATCATGGACTGTGATCCGAAACGTTGAGGTTAAAAAAACACTACACAGTATTTCCAGAAGCATCTACAATAATCAGCATGGACTGTGGAAATATCATGACTACAAACATGTAGTATGCTTAGGATGAAGATGCAATGACCTAGGATGCTCTTATGTGAATAATCTTCTAATGATTCCTAGGTGATCTAAACGAAAGTCCTTAAATACACTACCCTAGCATGTAATTCAAAATAATTTGTGATTTAGTTGACTCATATTGACTACTAAGGGAGGGAAACATGGGCCCAAATTAAGAGATTTAAATTAAAAATTTCTAGTTTAAATTTGATCACACAAAAGTGCGTTGGATTAATTTTGTATCCGTTGATCACACAAAAGTGCCCTGGATTAATTTTAATGGCAAGATGTGTAGTCAGATCTAGACTTGAGCATGAATAATGATACAGATGGGCTAGGATAAGATTATTTGCCAACTTCCACATGAAATATTCCATCTTACACTAATCAATGTGTCAAAGGACAACCTAATCACCATTGGCTCAAAACATAAGGGGAAAGGGCATTAGTATGTGATTTTCACCTTTACAATTTTATGCACAACATATACATATCTAAATTTGGAACTTCTAAAGTATTAACTAAATCTTAGAATGTTATAGTGTATAGTAGCTCTCTATTAAGTTGACAAATGAAGTTTTGAAATGGATTTTGATTTGAATGGTGGAGATTTGAATTATATAAATGTATTTCTACTTTCAACATGTATTTTGAATTGAAAAATTAATGGCAAGGAAGAAAAAGAGTCTTGAATCATGTGTAGTACCTTGTGTAGACACCTAAATCTTACTGGATGTTCTAACATTACACTAATTACCTCTCACATTCCCGCATCATCAAATTAATAAAATAAATCATATTTATTTAATTAATTAATTTAATCATTATTTTAATGTTCTAATGTTAATTAAATAAATCATGTTTACTTAATTAAATCAATTTATTCCCTAAAGTTCTTCCATGAACTAAATAAATAAATAATATTTATTTAATCAATCTAAATCCCCTCTTAGCATTAGTTGAATAAACAAATCCAGTTTATCAACTAATTAATCATTTGCACATTCCTCCACCACTTTATTTAAAATTAAATAAAACATTTCTCCACTAAAATCTAAAAGTGAAACTAACTTCAAATCCCCACCATCCAAATTTCCCTTTCTTAATCTTTTAATCCTAGCCATTCACATAAGGATGACCCTAATCTTGCACATTCCTCCACACTTTATTTAAAAAATAAAGTCAAACTCGCACAAGGTTCCAAAAAGTACCTTTTAATCTCCACCATCCACTAAAACACAAAAAATGTACCTTTTAATCTCCACCCTACAATCAAAACAAGGTAATCTCCACTCTTCATCTCTCTCAATCCTTGCCTTATTCATTTGCACCTCTCCCAAGCTTCCACTTGTAAGCTTATCATTTAGTCATGCCTCATTTTGGAAATACACTCATAAAAACACAAGAATTGGAATGAGAAGAGTTCACTTCCCATTTTTTCTTGTTGGTTGAAGATAGAGAATAAGATCTTCATTATTTTGTAGCTTTTGGGAGATGAAATTTAAGGAGACCGAGAAGTAATGAAAGTGTGGTTTTTGAAGATGTGGGGTTGAATATTTTTATGATTACATGCTAATTTTCATGGTTGGATTGTTAATCTGAACTTCCCCATAATTTGTCGCTAAAGTTGAATGGTTTTGTGGTTGTGTAGATCCTTATAGAAGCTATGTAACAATGTTGTGCTTATGTTAATCATGGCAGGAAGAGGAAGAATTCTAATATTAAGTAGAAACATTATCAAAATTCCCCCAATATCATTTGATGTAAACACATTTCAAGGAGGTTTATGAAATCAACAGTTTTCCTTGTGTGTTGACTTCTAGTTTTGTGTTCATAAATTATTATGTATCTTAATTTTCTATAATTTTTTAAAAAAGAATTAGGTAGAAATTAGGGAATAAATGTGGAGCTAACAATTTGAGTTCTATTAAAATTAGTCCTAAAAGTTTAGCTTCTTTAGGTTTCATGTGTGTAGTGTATGGTTGTGTTATTTCCTATTTCTATCACATTGAAATATCACTTTGATCTAATTGGTTATGTGCATGAGGCCCCATATTTAAATAATATAAGAGGTGTTGTGAAGTCTCATTGCAAGGAGAAGGTCTTCATTTAGTTGGCTCCCTATCCTTGGTTGCATCACAACCATTTGATATAAAGGGAAACTTTACCATTTGATAGAACCATTTGATGCAATCAAGGATACAGGTCCCCAATGAAGGGAACCTTATCCTTGAAGCAAGACCACACAAAACTATTTGAAAGACACAATATGAGATATATGACTCATAAATAAATTGATTTCAAAATATCCCAATATTACAATAATGCAAGAAAAATTGAACACACTACTATACACACTAAACCTAAACGAACTAATTTGAAAGGCTAATTTTTATGAACAATCAATGAATAAATTATTTTTTGCTTTATAACAAACCTTATACTCATCACAACACTAATTTATTGATCTTAAATTAGAAACAAAAATATAAATAATATCTTGAAAACCCTTACTAAATTTTAAACCCTAAACATACACAAATAAATATGAATTTGATTACCCTCAAAACAAAATCATTACATCCTATTTTCCCACATCAAAACCCTTCCAAAAACACTTGATCATTATATCAAACCTACCTAAAAGCCTACAATGTAATATATTTTCTAATATCTACCTACAGATTGAATCCCAACATGCAACCTAATTCCAAAAATGAAAATCTCAACTCTAGATAATCTTGGGGAAATATTGATAGAGCTTCCCCTTATAAAATACACTTTCCAACACTACAAAATAAATATCTCTTCAACCTCCAATGTTAAGCACCAAGAACTTGAATAAAAACTTCAATGTTGATTTCTCCTTGGTCTTCTATATTATAGGTGATCCTCACTTCTTTCAATTGAGCTCCCAATAGCCTACAAGCAAAGAAGAGCTCTTCATCCCCTTCCTACTCCTTATCACTCTCTCTTGGAAAAATTATTTTCTCTCAACATGGATTTTTATGCACCTCTCCAAGTATGTGACCAAAACTATAAGCTTCATGAAATGAGGAAAATGTAACTCCTTCATGAGGTGCCAAGAATCTCCAAGGGACCCAAGCAATCATAATAATATAATTTACAAAATATTAAATCTTTTTTTTAAATGGTGTTCATATTAAAGAGGAATAAGAAATAAAGAGGGGATATATCAAATTTAAATCCCATAATTATAACCCCCTTACATGCATCATACTTCATCAATATGATCTAAGCAAGAATCTAGGAAGTCAAATTATAACTTTCTCCACCTAGTCAATACAATTAAGACAAGGCATGCAATATTTTCCTGAAATTATAACTCCTTTGCACATGAGCACCCAATTCAAGGTCATTGGAATTCAAATGGAGGTAAAATATGCAATTTAAATAGTCAACATTTGAGTGTCCCACCGTCCCAAGCGCCCTTATGAGAAGTTATGACTCTTCAACTTCTACAAGGTATCATGACCACGTGTACAAGTGTCAATAGAATCCTTCCAAAGAATATCGTTAGGAAAGTGGGATATTTAATTACAATCCTAATGTCTAATGTTGGATCTCCCAACATCTTGGAATGGGTACTTGGACACCTATGTAGGTGATTTTGGGATATTATTATTTAATTATTCTCCTTGTAACTTGAAAATATTGGTTGTAATGGCATTGTAGAGGGGGTGGAGGATGATGGTGGTAGTTACAATTTGACTTGACTTCATTTACACCACTCTTCCAATCCTAGGTGCTAGGTGGAGTGGAGAATTGTTGGATGTCATGTGGGGTCCATAAGGATCATGGAGAGCATAATGGAGTGCTAATTGTGGGGATTTGTGCCCACTCTCCCAATGGGGCAAAGATGCTTGAGGAGTTACGTTTTATATTCATTTATGCCTTGATTAGTCACATGGGGGTGTTATTTTTTTCATACCATGGTTTTGGGTGGTCATGGTTTTAGGAATCCACTTGTGGCTTCCTCTCAACTTTTCTCTATAAATTGTATGCATTGGATAGAGGTTTCATGGGTTATTATAAGTACACAAGTGCTATCAAAATACTATTAGATTGAAGCCTAGAGAAGTTTTTTGTATATGTACTCTTGGATTAAAAATTGTAGATTTTTGCCATCACACCAAAAGCACGTACTTGTGGTGGAGAGGGATCTCATCGTCGATAGAGTCTCTACGCCAACACCCCCCCACATGATGGAGCCAGATACAACCACGTACCATGTGGGATTCGTACCCACTATGTACCGCGTCAATAAGCTGAGATTACGCGGATGAAGGGTCAAGGGCTCGAGTGACTCGAACTGATGACTTGCGCTCTGATACCATGTCAATTTTTGTCGTCACACCAAAAGCATGTACTTGTGGTGGAGAGGGATCTCATCGATATAGTCGCTACGCCAACACCCCCCCCCACACGATGAGATCCCTCTCCACCACAAGTATGTGCTTTTGGTGTGACAATAAAATTCTACATGGTATCAAAGCACAGGTCATCAGTTCAAGGCCCTTGAGCCCTCGACTCTTCGTCCGCGTAAGCTCAGCTTATCGACATGATACGTAGTGGGTACGAATCCCACATGGTACGTGGTTGTATCCAACTCTATCATGTTGGGGGGGTGTTGGCGTAGCAACTATATCGACGATGAGATCCCTCTCCACCACAAGTACGTGCTTTTAGTGTGACAACAAAATTCTACAAAAAATAATACAAACTTGTACTCTCTTTGATGTTAGAGTTTTTCCTTAAAGGGTTTCTCCACATACATCCAGTGGTATTTGTTGGATTATTATGGTTTATTGATTTTATATGCTTTTTCTATTTCCATTTCATTGGTTAATACATGAGCACATTAAAATTTGTACACTTAGTTTGATGTTTTTGTTGTAATAGTTCGCTCCATATTTCAACAATTATAACTAATGGAGAATGCCCAAATGAGAGGGAAACCATTTGAATTTTAATAATTTGAAGTGTAGAGACTACCTCCTCTACCTAGAAACAAAATGTTAGACCAAAAAACTAAAATTGCAATAATTTTTTGGTTGATGTTAATGAATGGACCCCTAAGATGTTCCTACATCAGACACCTTAGGTAATAGTTTGTGAAAATAGTGCTCACATATTAAGGCTAAGTGATAGAACCACCTTTTTTATGTATGTATAAACATTGGTGTACTCATCATTGGAGTTAGGAACCTTGCAAGAAATCGTCCTCTCTTCCTTCACCTCTTATACCTTCTATCTAGACCATGTTTCTAATGCAATAAAAAATATTTTTGGTTGATGTTGAGGGTTGGAACCCTAAGATGCTCCTACATCAGACACCCTAGGTAATAGTTTGTGAGAATATTCCATATTTTACACTATTTTATACTCTCAACTTAGAGTCCTTGTCTAGATCTATGTCTACCACAATCCATCCTCTAAACTCTACCTCTCTCTACTTTCCCTCATCTATAGCTCATCTTTTCCCACTCTTTCCCTCCAACTAGAAACCTCTTCTACAGTGACCTCAATTCCTCCCGCACTTAATACTATCTCAAGGAAGTCCTAATCATGTGTATTATCATGCTCTATTGTCACATTTCTTGCAAGCATCAATCTATACCAACTCCACCTCCATATCCTTCAAAGGACAAATCACTGTGCATTTCCTCCAATAGATTGGTTCTCTATATCCTCCATCATGGTGATCTCTTCTTCCACACGATGCACACCTCCTCCATTATCCTTAATTCCATATTAAAAAGTCTCCATCACACTCATTTCTTCTAGAGGTAAGAGATGCCCTTTTGCTTGATCTTCCACCATCGCTTTGCTTGGACTTCTCAAACTTTCATCCAATAGATTCTCCTTCACAAGTTCTAAGCTCTCATTCCTTCTCTTATTGATTCCAACTTTCATCCCATCAATATGAGCCAACCTTTCTTTCAATATGTTCATTTTTCAAGAGCTCTCTCCACACAAGCCATCTCTATCCTCTCCATAAATGCAAATATCATAACCCTCCTCGAGATCATCTCATTTATTCTTTTAGAAGATATTTTTGATATAGATACTAACATACACACAAAACAATTCCTAACCTATCTAATTGGACAATGCACACCCTTTAAGTACTATAATCTAACCAACTTTAATAAGATCTAATGTGGGCAATGATAGGGGTCTAATGAAGGGAAAACTAATCCTTGCAAAAAGACCACACAAAACCATTTTTTAAGACATAATATAAGGTCTATGACTCATAAACAGTCTAATTTCTATAATATCTCAATATGACAGCAATGAAAGGAAAGCTCAACATACCACTATGCACACTAAACCTAGACAAGTTGGTTTTCAATGCTAGTTTTTATGGACAATGAAAGAATTTTATTTACTGATTTATAATTGACCTTATAGTGGAGAGGGTCCAGTTGTCGCCCACACTCCAATAATTGCGATGTTGTGGTGCACCTAACCCCTTAATTAAAACCTTAAAAAAACCAATACATTACATTAACCAACCTAATAAATAATTGCAAATGCACCAATAGATTTTCACAACTGCATGTGTAGTTTAACATAGAAGATGGATAAAACACATGCACTTGCACTTACATTTATAAGACAAGTTGATGCAAATGTGGGTGCCTCCAAATAAAATACACTCTTTTTGGATTTCATTAAAATATCAATGTTTACAATAATCACCCATTTGGACAGGTTTCAAAAGTCAAACTGCTCACATTTACATAACTTTGTGCACACTTATTGGTACCTAAGCTACCATAAATACAAAACACTCCCAACTACATGGGATGTCAATCACACATTCTCCCATACTTGCTATCACATCCAGTTGCATCAACTCCATTTACAATAAGTACCTACATAAACAATAAATGGTGTAAGGCTCCCCAACTAGACATAAATTAAATAAAAATCAAAATTAAATCATGTTTATTACAAAATATGTCAGTTATCAAATCCATATCATCGAATACAATAACTTATAGGCATTTATTCAAATTCAAACTCAACAACCAAATTCAATGCATTCCTTTTTTAGATTTGAATCGATTATAAGAGGGAGATTATGCAGCGTAGACAAAGTTGTATCAATTTCCTAAAGGAGTGTTGCAAATGGTGTCTGAAATTTCCTCAGTTCATTTGATTTGCAGGCCATGTTCCAGACTTATAGATAAGTATTTAGGTTGGTACTTCACATTCCTTTTTTTACCAATTGCATCCATATGTAAAAATCTTAATTCTTTTGTCTTTTCCTACAAATGCATAAGATATTGTTCAACATTCTTAAGTTTTTCATGCTTAAATAAACACTGTTCATGGCAATTTACTTCTTATATGCAATACATTAATATTACTGTACATTTATATAGTGAAACCAAATATATATAGGGTTATATTATATATAATCAAACCCTTAATATATATTTAACCCCATAGAGAAATGTAAACATGTTTCACGATTCAAATTAAATTGTATTTATATATTAAGAACCAAACCCTAACTATATAATGGAACTCCTATGCACATTGTTTACTTTTAGTGTAGATGTATATATAGTGCAACTGTTACACCCCATGTGTTTCTATCTACTTACTATTTACTTAGTTTGGTTAATTTGTTTAGAAAGTGAGTGATTATGGATTTCTATAGCTGTATATGTGTTTACTATAGATTGGATATTTTGTGAAAATTGAAGTATTTATGAATCTTGCATCTATGTATGTTATCTATTTTGAATGCAATATGATGAGAAAAAGAATAATGCAATGTCTTGTATTAAATGTGGTTATTGTTAATTAATGATTTTGTTTTGATAAGTTAACTACTCTTGTGATGATCTAAGTGGATGCAGGAACAGGTTGTCCCTCAAGAAAAAAAGGGGAGGTATCACTCAGGAGAAGGACTTGGTCTGGTAAACGTAAAAGAAAAGCCTAAACTGAGCAGCACACACACACACATCCTAATTTGACCTAGGTTGAGTTGAGTCGAGTCAGTGTGGGTAGTGGTAAGTGATCTGAGTTATGTATCTTGAGTCTTGATTGGATGTTCGAACCTGCATGTTGTTATGTGTTTGGTTTCTTTGAGTTTATTAATGCTTGTGCAAGTCCACGATACATTCTTATATATGAGTCGATATGAGCATAAAAATTTGTAGGTAGACGTACCTATGTATATTCTTGAGCATATTACTCATAGATATGGAAATGTTGCTTGGCTTATGCTTGAATTATCGTCTCTTTTGTGATAAGTCTAAGAAGATTTTACGACTTTATATGCATTTCTTGATTATGAATTATATTTAATTTTTCAATGATAAATATATACATAGGTGAATATATATAATTATATATTTATCGTCTCTTTATTGATGCATTTAATATAAATATTATTATTATTTTCTCTTAATTGTAGAAATATAATTTTAATATTCTACGGAATTTAATTTTTGTAAATATTATTTTATGGTAAATAAAACCATAAATTTATATATATAATAGATTAAATAAAAAATATACAGTAATCATATAAAGGTAGTTTTCTTTTAAAAACTAATAATAAATATAATGAAATAAATAATAATAATTAAAAGTTTTTAATAAATAGAAATTATCTTATAAAGTATAATATTAAAACTTAAGTTTAGAGTTCTTTTTAGGAAAAAAAAAAAATACGTAGATCTTAATTTTTAGAGGGCATGCCTTTTTAAGAGATACGCGGCCCCACTTTAAACTTTATTTAGTATTATTTTTTATTCTTTTAAATATTGAAAAGTCTCTTTTTACGTGGGCTCTTAAAACTTGTTATTAGTTAATAATTTTAATTTTATATTTTATATTTTATTTGTAATTTTTATCTAACACCTTGTTTTTAGAAGGTTGTTTGGATTTATAAGCTAAATTTAGATTTTGATAAGTATGTCTCTATAATGTCAACATTATTGAGTTGGTTAAAGCATGCCGACATTATGTCGACATTATATCAACATTTTTCAATTGGTTGCGGTATAGAAGGGGGTACTCTCCCTCATTTTCAATGGCACCATTTTCTAATCAAGAGGTTTTCTTTTTCAATTTTGAGTTTTGCATTTGTGTTAAAAATTTGTCGTTTTGTTAAGTGGTTTTAATTGGAAGAGCGATCTAGAGTGTTGGAAGGTCGTTAGCAGAAAAGTATCTGATCCATTTGGAGCTATATTCTCAGGCATGGGAATTATTTCTCCTTCTTTATGATTTTCATCTTTTCAAAAAATTATATTATGTATTATTGTTAAGTAATTGCAATATTGAATTATTGTTGTTAATGTCTTTTGATTATATAATAGTTTATGTATATATGGATATATATATTTTCTAGATAGTAAACTTGTATTGTGAATATGAGGTAGCGTCTATGGTTTGGTTTTTGACTAGATAGTTTCATAAATCAATCATTGATTGGTATTTAAGTAGGAAAATTGTACAAGGGGAAAGATAGAGAGAATAGGATTCAAGTGGTATTACTTTGGTATATGTATCCTAGTAAAGCATGTAATAGGTTAACCTTGGGATATGTGATCCATGGAAGAGGTAGATAACCTAGTATAGAGATTATCATCTTTCCCAGATGAGATAGAAGGGTGGGTGAATATGAAACAAAGAAAACTTTGGCCAAAGTGGTGTAAATAGCCAACGTTTACACTGTCTAGCTTCACTGTGATCCAGGTTTGCATTACTAAGTAGAGATGTCATATTTTGATGGTTGTAGACATAGTATGATAGTACTAGTTAATGTAGGACACAACACCTGCGCAAATTAGGCTTAACTTTGAGGATGCTATACCAATCCCTTTGTTGAAGGATAGTGCCATTTCTCTGTTTGGTAAATGTGCGGGGGATCGCAGATAGTCCGTGGTTGGAGGTAAATCACCTGAGTGATGCTTCCTCTCATGCAGTTGGTGGCTGGGAGTATTGAAGACAGACAAGTATACAAACATGAGATTCTATTTATTAGTTAAGCTCTTGAAGCTTCTATGTAATTTATGAAAAAGGTTGTAAAAGTTGAGTATTCAAATTATTTTTATTGAGAAAATGTAATTTGGTTATGCAATAGAAGTTTGAAATATGTTTCAAATGTGCATTATATCAAATGTTCAGAGGAAAATTTTTATTCCTATTATGAATTCACGACTTTATTTACTTTCAAGTTAAAATTGGTAAATCTTAGTTGGTAGAACAAGTGGCATGTTACAACAACTGTATATATTCAAGGTTCCATTACACACACACATATATTCTCAAACCCTTCATATATATTTAACCCCATAGAGAAATATAAACATGTTTCACGATACAAATTTTATTGTATTTATATATTAAGAAAAAAAGCATGACTATATAATGAAACTCCTATGCACATGGTTTAATTTTACTGTAGATGTATATAGTGTAACCGTATATATTTAGACTTCCATTTTATACATACATACATACATACATATATAATTAAACCCTTAACTCCGAACGACCCAACCATACACATAAGGATTTGGGACTTTAGATGATTCTGTAAGAAGAGTTGTCCAAGACAAAGATTTTCATTTTAGCAGTGGAGGATCGTATTATATGGTGTGTGGACAAGATAGGGGAGTACAATGTCAAGATTGGATGGAAGATTGAAGAGGATTCTTCAAAAAGGAAGGTCTAGCCTACTCAAATTGATTAGATTAGATAGGACCAATCGCAAGATTTTGAAGATATTCAAATTACAAAAAATCACCCTCCCCACACTGTCTTCAGAGATTTTCTGACAACATCCTTATTGCAAATGCACAGGAGCTCATGAACAAACTAGCTATCCCACCAATAAAATGCCTTGCAAAGGCTAAACTCTCCACACAAGGAAAGTAATGGAGATGAACAACGGATGTTGATGCCTACAAGAAGATTCCAAGAGCCAAATCAAGAGGTTGTTCAATGCTAGTTCAGATGAACTGGTGACTGCAATCCAATAAGTAGTGGGAATGCAACATTTCCAAGGAAGCCACACCTACGACAATATCATCTATGAAGAATTCTTATCCACGGCTATTTAGATCCCAAACAAGAAAAGTTACAAAAAGAAGCTGGCCAACACTTTCATCAAGAAGGGACTCAAAGACATTGTGAGTAGGGCGATCTCCATTTTCGACAAGAATCGAGAGGAAGGTATGCTTTGAGGTGTGTTTGAAGTTAAGGCTGTGAAAAAGAAAAATGTGACAACAAAAGCTTTGAACCTATTCAAGGAAGGAATCCTCATAACTAATTTAGAGACCTTTAATTTTTATCTGATGCATTATGTTGACTTGCTCTCTCCTGCGCACATTGAGAGAGCAAGTGAAGTGGCTCAAGGCCTTTAGGTATTGATCCATTGGAAGACAGAGTCAAAGTCTTGCACGATCAATCTTCAACCATGCATTTTTGTAAATTTTGACTACCGATACTTTAATATTATATAGAAACTCATATATAAAGGGTTTAATCTTATGCATATGTTGCTACTTAGAGACATATATATACACAATATCAATCTCGTACATTAAGGTTTTGATTTTAAAATTTTGTATTGGGTTTTCCCTTGATTTGAGTATTGGTTTCATTCAAATATTTTCATTCCTACGACATTGCCTCCACAATCATTTTACAGTCGAATTCTTGCATGTTTTGTCTGAGACAACCCATGAATTGGGATTATTTCGTTGTACACATGAATATATTGTTTTAAATTGAGGGTTTCATTTTCTATATATAAATGGGTTTGTAATTTTTATGCATATATTAAGGGTTTTATTTTCTATAAATAAATGGGTTCATATTTTTTTGCATATATTGAGGGTTTCATTTTCTATAAATAAATGGGTTCATATTTTTGCTGCAACCCCCACTAGTAGAAGATTACCAATCAATATATATAGCCATGCAGTTTTGTAAACTTTTTCAGTCCACCTATTTATCAGCACCATGTCATTGCATATTGGATGTCATCATCTCTACAATCTACTTTTGTCACCGATTATTCTTGCATGTATGTGTGTGTGTGTGTGTGTATATATATATATATGCCTCAATCTGATTTAAGAAAGTACAAATAATTTATTTTTTAGGGTCCATGATAAACCAGACCACAAAATGATAAAACCCTCAAAATTTGAAAATGCACCATCGAAAATGGAACAATAATGATTTATTTTTTAGGGTCCATGAGTATATATAAGTGGAATTATAAATATACATATATTATATATAATATATAAATATATATGAATACATTTATATATATGTATGTATGTATATGTGTGTGCATAATAATGGATGAAAAATGATTAGGTTTTGGTGAGTTGGTGATGTGTAGTCGGACCCAAAACATTATAAATTGAAACATGTTTGGTTTGCAATCCGTACTAGAGCATTTACCTTTTGGTGCCAATATGAAATATAGATGCCTCAATCTAGTTTAAGTGGGCATGGTAATGATTTAAGCATGTGTGTTAATGTATTATACAGATATATACATATATGTGTATACATGTATATTATATATATGTATGTTACATACAATGTCATACATCTATCTTCCACTTTTTAGGGAATTTCAATCCACCTATTTGTCGGCACCATGTCATTGCACATTGGATGTCATCATCTCTACAAATTACTTCTGTCACTTATTATTCTTGCATTTATGTTTAAGAACAATACATCATATCTTAACTTTTCTACAACTATTCGTATTGTTTTCTTAATGAGCAAGTTTATACAAAGCTATGGCTAGAAGTAAGAGGGGGGAGAGAACATGTGGTAGGAGAACAATTAGACTACAATGAGGGGTCAAGTTTCCCACTGTGTTGTCTGGAGAGGAATATACATATACCAACGAACCAGAAGAGGTTATTGTCGAATGTGTATTTCTCTCTGCACACACAGAAGATATGGAAACAAATGCAGATTGTGCCCAAAAAAATGTTGTGAAAGATGGATCTTCAAAGTTCAACAGAAGTATTTGGACAAATAATGACATCCAAAGTGCAATGGTAGATGTGGAGGATAGATATATGTCCATTTGAGTTGCTGCAAAGAAGTGGGGAATGCTTGCTAGTAGTTTGAGGGCATGGTTGCTAGGAATTACTAGCATAAAATGGAGGGGGCCAAGAACCATCCTAATCGATGAGGAGGCAGAAATTGTTCAGTGGTGCAAGGACATGGCTGACATTGGCCATGGACTTGAAATTGTACAATTGAAATTTAGTATAGCACACATGTCCCAATCTAGGAAAAACCCCTTCAAAGATGGGATGTCGGGGAGGTCATGGTGGGAAGGATTTAGGAGAAGGCATCTAGATTTAACAATTCAAACTATAGAGGGGGTGGACACTAATAGAATGATTATGCTAAGGCCAAGTATAGTGGCTTCCTTCTATGATAACTTGCAAATCTTTACAATAAGCATCATTATGGGTTGAGAAGAATTTGGAATTGTGACGAGATAGGAGTATAGGTTGGCAGAAACTATGGGATGCATGTCATCACAAAATTAGGTTCCATATGTGTCCCCCACCTCATCACAAAAAGAAGGGAGTGGATAACAGTTTTGGCTTGTGTAAGTGCAGCAGGTTGCAACATCCCCAATTTTTATTTTTTTTAAATCAAAAAGGCATATTAAAACTACATTGCGAGTTATGATCCAGGCGCATGCATGGTAGCTCAAGAACATGTGTGGATGATAAAAGAGTTGTTTCTCAATTGGCTGCAACATTTTGTTGCATATATCTCGGAGGGGTTTCACAAATAATAGAGTACTTATTTTTGATGGTCATGGTAGTTATGTTGCATTAAAGACAATCGAGGAAGAAAAGCATTTAGGTATCGACCTAATCATCCTCCCAACTCATACCAACTGCAAGTTGCAGCCCCTAGATGTGAGCATGTTTTCTCTATTCAAATATTATTTCAAGCAACAAAGGTCTACATGGATGGCAACCCACCCCTAGATTGCAATTGGAAGACAAGAGCTAGCCATACTTTCTAGCAAGGCATTCAAGAAAGCATTGACACCATGCAACATTATTAGTGGCTTTTGAAGGACAAGTATTTATCCATTGAATCGGTCTGCACTTCAAATAGACATGAGGCCAAGTGAGGCCTTTGTAGTTCAAGAGGAAGGAGAATTTGTTACATCAGAAAGTAAAGAACCTGATGCAGGAGCATCCAGAAGCATTCAAATCAATTGGGATAGTTAATATTAAGTTGCAAAGTGCTAGGGAGAGCGACATTGGAGATTACCGCATTTTACCACATTATCACAATAGAGCTTTCGGAGCTAGATTTAGTTTCTATAACATGTCATTTACATCATATCCAAAATTTAGATCATTTGGATTCGTTTCTAAAGAGATATCGCTATCAGAAGATTACTTGTTTTCACAAAGCAGAGTAGTTAGTGTTCAGTGGAGCCTAATGGGTTTGTAGAGCAATTCCATGACTTGCGGAGCTTAATGGAACATCATTCACGGTAATTTAGGACCTAGTTGAACTTCATGGAGAATTGCACTGAGTTTCATGCATTTGTGGAGCAATACCCTATGTGTTTAGGTCTGACCTATCTGTTTCTACACGTTTCATGCGATAGTTAACTTTTGGCCGACTTGATAATGTTATGAGGACTTGCGGAGGATATTGTTACACAACAATAGAGTGGTGTGTGAAGATATGATGTGAAAAGAAGCGTTGTTTTGATCTAGGCAGTAGCAGAGTAAAAGCAAAAGACATAGCAGAGAGTAGAAGAAGTTACAGAGAAGAGAATTGAGAAGAAGAAGAAGGAAGACATGGAGTTATGCTGTATGAATCTTTTATAAACTTGAGTTGTGACCTATCACCAGAAAAGCCCTAGAGGCATATGTAATGAGATTTAAGATTCTGATATAATGAGAAGTGATCTTTGAGGCTAGGTTTTTTCCCTTTTAGGGTTTTCCCAGGATAAATCTTGTGTCATATGTTCATGAGCACTTTCATTCATTTTGTTGCTATCTGTATGTTGTTGCTACATTTCTGATATGATCATGATGTTAGTTGTTTAAGGTTGCAAGGTTGGATAGTCCTTCATGTTGCAAGTATGAGGATAACTAGTGTTGTCATTGATGTCAACATACTCATATTACATTAATGAGAAGGATTGGATGAGCTGTGTGCTGAGGATATTGAGAAAATTAGTCTCAATCAGGAACAGTGAAGAACAGTGATGACTTTAAGGTAAAAGGCCAAGATAAGATGAAGATCAGAGGATACGGTTTAAAGGGTTTTCAGATATGAGTCTTAAGATGCTCCAGTCAAGATTTCAGAGATCCACATAAAGATATGAAGAAGTTATGGTCACTCTAGTAGAACCGGTTCTGGCAGATGTTCAGTGATGACAGAGTGTCACAGATCAGTCCGGTGAGCTCTGGAATTGCATTATCTCATTCTGCGGATTAGAGGGAGTGTTGAAGAAGTTAGTGGGAAGTGACAAGTAGATTTATTCATGGTATGGAGGTCTGGAAGCACCTTTCTCATTGTGACAGTGGCAACAGACTGTGTTCTTGAAGTTTTGGATGAAGAAGAGAAGAATTCCAGTAAGCTGATAAAGTGCGGATGTTATTGGTGACTTAGGAAAGGTTTTGGTGATCCTTGGATCGTGCACATTTCTTATTGGCAGTCTGCATTGAAGTTAGAGTTTGGATTTGATGTAAAGACCACTGGTTATTGGTGTTCTTCCTGAGACTGGCTGACCGGATGTGTTACACGTCTTGCAAATGATCTTATAAGTGTTTGCTGACTTAGATGATTGTTCCTAAGTTGATGCCTTGTATAAATAAGGGATTGTGAATTCATTTTGAAGCATGTCTTGGAGCGGATGAGTGTGGTATAGCAAAAAGAAGTGCGAAAGGCAGAGAAGGAGTTTTTGGGATTAAATGGAACTGATCCAGGCATGGTAAAGATGTCAATCTCCAGTTCAAGGTTGTAATACTTGTTACTTTGTAGACAGTGTGTCTCTTGTAGGTAGTGTGCCTCTTGTGAGTAGTGTGCTCAGGCAGTGAGTCCTAATTGGCATGTGCCATCCATTTTTCTTATTCTTCTAACAGAGAATAATCCTTGGGTTAATCACCCCGTGGTTTTTCCCTTGACCAGGTTTTCCACGTCAAAATCTTGGTGTTTCATGTGTTGATGTGTATCTGCTTTGATGTTTATGCTTATGCTTTCATGAATGATTAAATTGATATGATATCAAATAACAAAGAGGATTTAAGTGTTTGAATTAGAATCAAGTTTTGGACAACTGATTCACCCCCCCTCTCAGTTGTCTGTCCTAAATCCAACACTTCATTGGACCCTCCTACCTGGACTGCATCAAGTGGTATCAGAGCTGGTTGTGAATCTGTTGGGAAGGTTGTGGATCTGTTGGGAAGATTGAAAGTGTTGAAAAAAAGTGTGAAACCCTAGAAGTAACAAGTGTCACCGCTAAAGAAAGATCTGGGTAAACTTTTCATATTAAGTTTTGTGTAAGATTTGTTTCAATGGGGAAGATTGGAAAAAGGATGAAGAAAGAAAATGAAAACCTAATATGCGAAAAGGATATTCTAGAAGAGGAATTGTGTGAAATCAAAAGATGTAACTCAGAGTTGATGGAGAGGATAAACGAACTAGGAGAAGATAGATATGATGCTCTTGAGGAAGATTTGGAAAATGTAAAAAGGAGGAATGAAGAATTAGAAGAAGAGCTAAAGTTTTGAGTATGTCAAAAGAAGTTTTGAAGAATTAGAAGAAGGATTCAAGTTGTTTGGGAAGGTGGAAAAGAGAAACATAGATCTCGAGGAAAATTTGGAAGAGTTGAAAAAGGAAAACAGTCTACGAAAGAGGGACTATCAGGACTGAAAGAACATGTTAATCAGTTAGAGCATTCACTTGTAGCATGCAGAAAAGAGAATGAAAAGTTGGAGATCTAAGCTTGAACTTTGTGATATTTCTTGTAATACTGATGATGTGTGATACTGCAGAAGCTTCTTTAGAAGGTGAGAAAGAAGATAATAATGTAATCGAACCTACAATTGTTGGTGATGGTATTGGTTTCAAAATTATGCAAAGAATGGGATATGAAGGAAAAGGATTGGGAAAACATTAGCAAGGAATTACAGAGCCTATTGAGTCAGTAATGAGATCAAGAAATGAAGGCCTTGGATATGATAAAGGTAAAGATGTTGTTACAAGTTCAAATAAATTAACTCAAGGAAGAAAAGGTATGCATTGTTCTTATTGTAATAGATATGGACATGAAAGGAATTGTATTGGGATCTATACCCTTGTGAGTTTTGTGGATTAAGGAATCACTTTGAAAAGATGTATTGGAATAAAATACAGAGGAGAAAACCTATGACAGATTATATGCAGATGGATTATGGATGGATTGACGGACCAAAATGGAAACATGTTACTTGTATGTTCAAAAGGTTGTATAGATTAAAGGATTCATGTGTTGGAGGAAAAGAAGGATATGGATCAAAATATAGAGAGAGAATACCTTATGCGGAGAAAAAAAAGGACAATAATTCATACCACAGAGGGAGAAATGATAAGAGTCATAATTCTTATCACAGTGAAGGATACCAAAAGGATGAAAGAAGATTTGATAGGAGAGGCACCTGTTTTCAAGTTTGGAGGTGAAAAGAATCAAGCATTGAATGTCACCAAGAGGATACTACTGGAGGAGCAATAGATAATGCAGAAATAATTTATGTAGAGGAAGAAGAACCTATTGAATCACTAAGTTTGATAGAGAGACCGAAAGAGGGAGAATCATTGATCTTAAAGAGAATTTTGTTGTAAATTAATCATCTGAGGAACCAGTGCAAGAGAAAGCTTGTGAAAATATGTTCATATTGCAGAGAAAGAAGGGATGACAAGAAATTCTACTGGAAGAGAATGTTTATGTACTGGAGTAAAGGAAACATGGATAAAGAAATAGAGAAAGGTATTGGAGCAGTATATGTGGAGAAGAAACTGTAAGATTTTGAAGAGTGCAGAAGGATTTGCAGTTAGAACCAAGATTTGAAAGTGTTGCTGAGAGAATTCAAGAATGTATTGATTGAATCAATGAAGCCAATGATTCTTCTAGAGGATGCAAGTATGTATTTATTAACTCTTAATTGATTGAAGTAGACATTGATCTTGAGGCAGCCTACAAGTGTTTGGAAATAGAATGTCAAACTGAGAGGTAGTTACAACAATGTAGCCAGACCGTTGAACCTAGACCATGGAAGATGAAGAACTTGAGGCAGCTTGTGGAGAAGACTTGCTCAGACCGCCGATCATTGAGGCAATGCAAGGCTTGCAAGTAGACTGCCGAACCTAGACCACCAGAAGATGAAGAAATTGAGGCAGCTTGTAGAGAAGACTTGTGTCATGTCCCTTTTTCCAAATATAATACTTACTAAAAATAGTAAGTCCTCACTGTGCCGAAATAGTAAGTCGAAGGTAACATGACAACTTTAGAAAATATTATTATTTAATATTTATATTGTTCCACTACAATATTCATCCCTTGGACAAATATATATTAAATTAATAAATATTTTAGTGGTGCCAGCATAAGTGAGGCGTAGGATTTATTATCTTCAAATAAAATTGACATAACAAAGAATATTGCTATTATTGCCTTTTTAGTAATCGATAAATCTAATTGGTGGAATCAAAAGGTTTATAAAAATCAATAATGAAGATTTCACATGCAAGGAGTTGGTATTTTGGCGCCTCCTTTGGAGCTATGGCATGATAAAAAGGCAAAAGCATTTTCTATTTGGGATTATTGCATTTTGTTTACCTTTACTCACAGAGTTGTTTAGCTTGTGTATCTTTAGTAGACGATGTATCCATTGAAGCTAGAGACTCTTGGGCATTTGTTTGAGGGATTTATATTGTAAGGCTATTTAGCTTTGGATCTCATAGGGTAATCTCACCCAAAGGTTACATTTGCATTAAAGATTCAAAGAAGTTCGACAATTTCTAGTATTGGGGTTTGCAAGTGTTTGTAGATGTTGTTTTGGTGTTTTTTGGAGCATTGTATGGTGTTTCTATTGTGTAGCATGTGGATAGATGTGTTTTCTCTGTTGTACATCCATCCCAAGCATCAAAGATCAACTCTATCAGTTTGAGTTGGGTTTATGGTGTTTCAGCGGTGGGGACAGTGTTTATTTCATAGTTGTAGTTGCCTTTTTGTGTATTTGTGGTTGCATGTCATTGCATGTTATTGTAGGAGTTGTATTTCATCCATTTCAGAGGTCTGGATAAGTTGGGTATTGATGGTTTGATCTCAGGAAGTGTTGCATGTGCAGTATCTAGGTGTTGAAATACACATTGTTTAATTGTTGAAATTGTGGGTTTGCATTATTTTTATTGAAATCTTGTTGCTGAAGTTTGATGTTGTTCTCTTTAGTACATCAAACCTATTTACATGTTACTTTCATTAGAAAATACAAACAGAAACATTATATTGTGTTTCCAGTGGTTTTGGCTCCATTCGATAGTTGACAATTTTTGTGGGTTTTCTCAAATTTGCCCCAGATTTGTATTGGTTGTTCTAGCAGGCAGTTTTATTGTTATAATAGTTATATGTGATGTAAAGTTCATAAAATATCAAATATATATGTTGCATAAGTTTCCAGTGCATTGGGTTGTTTACAATGTTGACTAGTTTACTAGTCTTTGTGGATTTTGATGTAATTTTGGTGGAGTTTTGGGAAATCATTTTCAGATCTAATTTAAATATCATTTGGGACATTTCATGTGGTATCAGAGCCAAAATCTTACCAGCCTGCAAGGTATTGAAGTACTAATGTGAATCATGGGAGGTTTCTTGGAATCATTATTTAAGAGCATGCAACACAATGATGAGGTAAGAGAAATTTCTAAATAGTATGAAGAATATCAAGGTTATAAGGACCTTCTATCATTTCAAGAATATTTAATATTGCTAGGAATATCTATACCCATGGAAGAGGAAACCATCAAAATCTTTGAGGAATACGAAGGAGAACCTGAAGCTAGCAAAGCCACAAAATCATTTGACAGGTATTACATAAGGAGAAGGAATAATGAAGAGGAGTTGAAAGAGGCTAAGGAGCATGATACAAAGCCATAAGAGGATGAGAAAAATCAGACCATGGAAAACCCCCAAATACAAGATAAAGGTAAGGATTCTTTATCTCGAGAAGATATTTTAGTGGTTTCTAATAAGCTTGTATGCCAAGACAATGTTTATCCTAATGAAGTCAACAAAAAATTAGTCTTACATATTGAAAATGTAGAACTTGTCCTGAAGGAAGAAGAGAAATCAGATTTGCAAGATGTTTGCCAAACTGAAGATGAAGAAGAGAATGTTGATATTTGAGTCTGTGGAAATCATTAGAGCAACAATTAGTGATGAGTACATAAATATCTCTGATGAAGCATTTTTAGAAAGTGAATGGGAGATGTAGAAAACCTTTCAGAATAAATTTCAAAACTATTTTATTAAGAGGTATGTCTTAGAGGTAAATGTTTATTTTGGCATTTATTTTAATAGAGGTCCATTATCTTTGCATGACCCTAGATTTCATGAGAGGAAAGAAAAAACATATCTGTACATAAGTGTATGAGATCCAGGCGCTAATCTTGGCTACATGGACATTCAAGATGTGGAATATTCAATATCCAACTTGTTGGAGGGTTCATCATTCTATGTACCTTAATTAAAGAGAAGTCAGAACCTATTAGAGAAGAATATAAGGAATTGGAGATGAATTTTGATAGATTTCAGTGGTTGCAATTTATGGAGCTGAAAATTACACTTGATAAAAAATTTCCTTGGATAGATGGATGTATATTGATGGAGGACATGCATGCTAGCTCATTGTATGGTAAGCAACATAGTCTTTATTTTGATATTAGAATGCTTACAAATCAACATAGTATGGTATTCAAAATGGTATCTAGCAATACACCCCCAGGATCACTATTAGAAAGAGGAGTCCATCATAACATAATTCATTTATCAAGGAATGATGTTAAATCTGGCTACCACCATATATGTGTTTATAAGAAGACATTTTCCAGAGGCTTCATGAGATACATTAAGTTTTTTATCATGACATGCAATGCTCTAGCTACTATAAAATTCAAGGCAAAGTAGGTGGATCAAAAGAGGATTCAATTTTCTCTAGTTTGGTTTTTTTCTATCACACTAACCATGTTGAGGAGATTAATTAGTTTATGTATCCATGTTAGAAGGAATGATTATATAGCAACAACCTTGACCATCATGACCAAGAAATGAGTTCTTCCCAGGATGGATAGAACACAAAAGAAACTTGATAAGTGTGAGGAGGTAATTAATTCATATCTTATAATTTTCATTTCAAATTTCTCACATCCATTGTTGGAAGGATATGGTGTTTCAGGGGAAGGCTATTGGACTTGGTTGATTCAAAGGTTGGGCTCTATCCAAAGTAAGAACAAGAAATTAAAGGTTGTTGGAAACGGGTTCTCTATTTATGATAGGAGTTTTCATTAAACTTTAGATTTTTCTATGGGCTGCATTGAGTATTTTTCCTTAACACTTGTTGCACTATGTATTTATGAGGAGGCATCCCAAGATGACTATATTGAAAGGAAGGCACATGGAAATGGTTCCTTACTAGTTACTGATGTCAAATTTTAGCATGTTGAGATTTTCAAATCAACAACCTATGCAGAAGAATTCAAATCAAACATGCAAGGGCATAAGGAAAATGGTATAAAGAGTTATATGACCCAATGGTTTCAGCCTATGAGTCAAACACAAGGATCCAAAGGATGTTACTTATTATCCGCTTATGGTGAGAAGCAATCCATAATTCAGGCAAGCAGTTTCATATGGTTCTATTTGACAACAAATGTGACTCTTGGGGAAAGGTTGCCATGAAGATTTGGAGTGAATTACAGAAGCATGATTTAGTTTCCCAAGTATCTACTTGGAATATTGGTATCATATGTTTGGGTTAAATCATGAGTACCCAAAGCATACAAGAGGTTGCAACACAAGAAACATTGAAGGAGTTTATTAAGGTAACCAACTCATACCATGTACTCATCATTTCATATTTATCACCAGCATTTTTTACAGTGTGTGATGCTTCAATGAAGGGAGTTACTATGGTTGCAATGGAAAGGTGGAAACCCATGAAAATTGATAGCATGAAATCCAAAGATTCTAAAGAGAGCTTCACTACAAATGATGAGGAGGTAACTACCACTCTGTATGCTTTTGATCATTTGGTTTATGATATATGTGTGGTAGGAAAGAATCACAAGGAATTGGATTTCATCTTGGATCAACATGTTTTGAATGATGAGCAACAAAAGGGTATATGCTAGTGGGTGGATTTAGAGAGTGCACAATCTTCCATCAGAATGAATTGTTGTTTGCGAATTTAATATCCAAAGTTAGGTGGAGTATTTGCTGTTGTTATATGATGTTAATTATTGTTCCTAAAAAGTATTATTGTTGTTCTAGATCAGATCTTGAAGTTGCATTTAACATCCTTCAAGATGAGGCAAAGTATGAAACAATTAGTGATGATTTCAACATGGTGTATCTTCACATGCAAAGGTAAAAGAGGTAATTATTTCAAAAGTGTGTCTTTGTTGTTATGGATGATGCATGGACTGCTATAATAGTCCTATACACTATAAAAATTGCAAGATTTTCTAGTTTAACTTGTCTTGTGATAGTGCACATACACTTTGGGAAGGACAAGCTAAAAGAAATAGGTTGTTGATGGAGGAAGATGCAAGGCATACTAACATCCTACAAGTAATATGGAATATTTTTTTGTACATCAAATATTGTTGTAACAATATCACACAACACAAGTATACTCTTTAGAGGTTTACAAAGATGTTAGGAGGGAAGATGGACAAAACTGTATTTGGCAAGTTTACAAAAAAATTATGGGAGGTTGTAGTTCAGATTGGGAATCAGAGAGAATACCTCAATCATCCACATATCAAAGGGATTATATTCCATGGATATTTATATTTAGCACATTGTATTGTCACAAAGGAATCTGATTCTTTGGGTTGGCACAATGTTCTTTGGCAAAAGATGCAACATCTCATAGGTACAAGATCAGGGCTTACTATGCAATTTGACATGATTTATCTTTTTGACATAAGAATTCTGTCCAGAGCACTATGATTGTAATTGCTTGAGGATGAGCAATTTTGGGAAGGGAGGACTTGTCATGTCCCTTTTTCCAAAAATAGTACTTACTAAAAATAGTAAGTCATCACTGTCCTGAAATAGTAAGTCGAAGGTAACAAGACAACTTTAGAAAATATTATTATTTAATATTTATATTGTTCTAGTGAAATATTCATCCCTTGGACAAATAAATATTAAATTAATAAATATTTTAGTGGTGCCAGCACAAGTGAGGCAGGGGATTTATTATCTTCAAATTAAAATTGGCATAACGGAAAATATTGCTATTATTGCCTTTTTAGTAGCTGATAAATTTGATTGATGGAATCAAAAGGTATTATTTTAGAAAAATCAATAATGAGGATTTCACATGCAAGGTATTGGTATGTTGGCACCTCCTTTGGAGCTTGGCATGATAAAAATACAAAAGCATTTTCCATTTGGGATTATTGCATTTTGTTTACCTTTACTCACAGAGTTGTTTAGCTTGTGTATCTTTAGTGGGAAATGTATCCATTGAACCTAGAGACTCTTGGGCATTTGTTTGAGGGTTTCAAATTGTCTAAGGTTGTTTAGCTTTGGATCTTAGAGGGTAATCTCACCCAGAGGTTACATTTGCATTAAAGATTCAAAGAAGTTTAACAATTTCAAGTATTGGGGTTTGCAGGTGTCTGTAGATGTTGTTTCGGTGTTTTTGGAGCATTGTATGGTGTTGCTATTGTGTAGCATGTGGATAGTTGTGTTTTTTCTGCTACACATCCATCCCAGGCATTAGAGATCAACTCTATCAATTTGAGTTGGGTTTATGGTGTTTCGGCGGTGCCGACAGTGTTTATTTTCATAGTTGTAGTTGCCTTTTTGTGTATTTGTGGTTGCATGTCATTGCATGTTATTGTAGGAGTTGTATTTCATCTATTTTAGAGGTCTATATCAGATTGGATAAGTTGGGTTTTGATGGTTTGATCTCAGGAAGTGTTGCATGTGTAGTATCTAGGTGTTGAAATACACATTACTTAATTGTTGAAATTGTGGGTTTGCATTGTTTTTATTGAAATCTTGTTGCTGGAGTTTGCTTCTATTCTCTTCAATACATCAAACCTATTTACATGTTATTTGCATCAGAAAATACAAATAAAAACATTATATTGTGTTTCCAGTGGTTTTGGCTCCATTCGATAGTTGACAATTTTTGTGGGTTTTCTCAAATTTGCCCCAGATTTGTATTGGTTCTTGTAGTAGGTGTTTTTACTATTATAATAGTTATATGCGATGTAAAATTCAGAAAAATATCAAATATATATGGTGCATAAGTTTCCAGTGCATTGGGTTGTTTACAGTATTGACTAGTTTACTAGTCTTTGTGGATTTTGATGTAATTTTGGTGAAGTTTTGGGAAATCATTTTTAGATCTAATTTAAATATCATTTGGGACATTTCAACTTTCTTAGACCACCAATCTTTGAGGCAGTTCAAATCTTGCAAGTAGACCGCCGAACTTATCCTAAGGGATCACATTGATTTTGACATAATACAGACCAAAGTGAAGAGGCTCACTTTTCAATTAACCCCGAGAGTCTGATGCAGGAGCATCCAGAAGCATTCAAATCAATTGAGATAGTTAATATTAAGTTGCAGAGTGCCAGGGAGAGTGACATTGGAGATTACCGCATTATCACATTAGAGCTTGCGGAGTTGGATTTAGTTTCTATAACTTGTCATCTACATCATATTCAAAATTTAGATCATTTCAATTCGTTTTCGTAGAGATATCGCTTTCAGAACCTCTGAGTCTGATTAGGCTCCATATAACAACACTTCCCTCCCTCTTGAACCTAGGGTTTCTTCAAACCTTTTTTCTAGATAAAGGACAGAGGCATTTTCTCATGGTGGCTCGAATATCCCTCTTAAAGTAGATTGTGATGGGGTTTTGCAAGGTTTGGAATGCCCTGAACCATGTCTTGGTGGGAGGTTTTCTTTGTAGGCATCCCCTTCGTGGATATCCTCAGTAGCCCAATCTGAAGATAAATCAATAAGGGATGCACCGATTAAAACTAATCATGTCTATTTTCAGGACAAATCTCATAATGATCTTAAGTCACCGGCTTTGGCTTCCGTAGAAGAAATTTTACAGATGAAAGCTACCAAGAATCATCTGCAGGCTCTTGCATTTAGGGTTTCAAACCAATTCAATCACCTCTGCTTGGATGACCCTCTCGCCAATAGCGACTCTTCAAAAATAGGAAAATGCCATGATGGGAACCCAGGTGGGAAAGAAAGGCAGTTTTCTTCGCAAAACTTTCCTACACAGAAGCCTAGAGAGATAGGATCTAGGCACACAACAATAAATAACAACAATTTCAGCCTTTCACAATCGATTAGGCCCCTCCGGTGTGTTGTAGAATCATCGACCCTAGATCTGAAGGATGAAATTGGAAAGGAAGCAATGGAAAATGAAAACTATTTTGCAAAGCATGAATTATTTGGAAGATTTATTAGATTTTGGTCCAATCTAATCGTGTTGCATAAATATATCACAGAGCTCTGGAGCCCTTTATTGAAATGTGATGTGCAGATCTATCCTTGTGCTGGGGGTTTTTCATAGTGGTTTTTGACAAGATGCATGATTGAAACATAATTCTATGTGACTACCAATGGAGCTATAAGGAGCATTCGCTTATGCTTAAGCCGTGGCATCCAACTTTCAACGCTCTATGAAAATATTTTTTGATTACACCCATTTGGGTGCGTCTCCCTGACCTCTCACTCTAGTTCTGGTTTGAATCATGTTTTGAAGCAATTGACAACAAATTAGGGAAGTTCTTGGATGTTGATGAAGGCTCCTCAAATTTCCTCCATCCAACTCTTGCATAAATCTTGGTTTATCTAGATCTCTCTAAGAACCTCATGGTTGAGATCTCTCTAAAAAATTCTAATCATTGTTAGAATCAGATCTTGGATTATGAAGGTTTACCATTCTATTGTTGCAGATGTTACAACACTGGTCACATGGCTGCCAAATATTCAAAATTCAAATGCAAAATTGATGGACGGGCCATGTGGTGGAGGGATGTGGATACCCATGATTACTTAGTAGAAAAAGTGCATATGGCAAACCCTGAGGAGTTTATTCTGTAGGAAACCCAATTAAAATCCACACAAAATGTGAAGAATCCATAAATAGTTTGCCAGAATGGATCCCAATCCTCATCTACATGCTCTCCTAATTCTTCCCCCATCGGGGTGAGAAGTAATAATGCATCAGATGTGAAGGCTTCTATGTCTAAGATTCCTATTGATCTAGTTGTTCTAGCTAATGAATCACAAGATGCAAATGTATCACAGGATCAAGTGGGTGGCATTGTTATCTTCTCAGTTATTAATGTTGAGACCTTGGATAGTAGGATTTTAGATGAAAATTGGACAGTGGTGCAGAGAAAAAGGAATAAAGATTTATCTCAGAGACACAACACGCAACTACGTTCTCATTCTAAAAGTATTGTTAACATATAGATTTTTGTAATGAGATCCATGTGGATCCTCTTCATGCACCCCTATTTACAAGGCATGCACTTTATTTTTTTGTTGTTTTCTTGTTATGGCATACAGCTCCCTAATGCCTAACTCACTAATAAATATATATATATAAAATTGTATATACAAAAAATAAAACCCTCAGTATATAATGGAACATTTTAAATAATGAGATTATTTAGTTTCAAAAAGATAGTTAATGTAAAGCTTAAGGCAGCATGCTACTAGAAGTTTGATTGAAAGGTTAAGTCGTAAAATAGACTAGCCATATTCTTCAAGTTCTCTACATATAATCAATAGCAAATGACAATAAGCAACTTTAAGAATGGAAAGAACCTAAAACAACAAGGAAAAATGCAAACTAAAGCCTAGTGGATCATTTTCGAAGTAAAGTCTTATAAGACTTTACCTGCATTGAGTGCTTGCAATACAAGATGCTCTAAAAACCACCCATCGTGCTTATATGCCTGCAAACATAAAAATCATAATCCAGGTAGTAATGAATAGACATCAATTTATCCTAAAAAAATTAAGTATTGCATGTACATCATCTAAAGACATTTACATAATAGAAAAAAATATAGAATTGCATATTAACACTGTAAAAAACTCAAGTAGTGGCTATTAAAGAACAAAATATCCCAATAGTGGTAGCGTGTTAACAAACACAATTTCACAACTTACAATTCCATAATTAGTAGTGTAAGTATTATGCACTTGTGTTAAGAAACACAACAACACAGACAAATTTCAAACCAAACATTTGTCTTCATAACTGTAAAACTATATAAAAATATGTTAAAAAAAAAATATGTACATAAACTACCATCATTATTGTAAATATAATCTGCGACATAAGTAGATGACTAAATCTACACCTTAAGCAAAAGAAACCAATAGTTGCAACAAAGTTAAGATATAATGTAAAATATGAACTCAAATGTAATAGAATCCGATGTGTAATGACATGGTGGTGAGAAATAGGTGGACCTAAATAGGTGTGTCCATACAACTATATATTGTACACAAATATATAGTTCTAAATTTGAGGAGAGAACTTAGATTATTGCCTACATACAATAAATGCCTACGTACATATATAAAACTGCCTACATACATATATAATATACATATATTACCTACATATACATATACATATAGACATACATATACATATATAATATGTACGTGTGTATATATATACACACACATACATATATACATGTATAAATTGTATACATATATATATATATGTATATAGATAAACATACACATATATATACACACATATATAATATATACATGTATACATATATATGTATATATATTTATAATACATTAACACACCTGCTTAAATCATTACCACGCCCACTTAAATCAGATTGAGGCATTTATATTTTATATTCACACCAAAAGGTAAATGCATTTTTCATTACCTATTTATTATATATCAAAAGACATTTACATAATTAAATAGTTTACATAATTAAATAGTCACATATGCAATTGCAAAGTAACACTATAAATAATCCAAGTACTGACCATTAGAACAAAATATCCCAAAAGTGGTAGTGTGTTAACAAACACAAATTCATAGTACAATTCCACAATCAGTGGTGGAAGTAAAGTCTTATAAGACTTTACTTGCATTGAGTGCTCCTAATGCAAGGTGTTCTAGAAAGCACTCACCATGCTCACATGCCTGCAAACATAGAAATCATAATCTGGGTAGTAATCCGAGTAGTAATGAACATACATCAATTTATCCCAATAAATTTACGCACTACATGTACATTTACATAACTAAAAAAAATAGAATTGTTGGTGTTGGAAATAAGCCACACCTGGACTGACGATGGACTGATCCAAGAGGGGCCAGTAGCTCAGTGGTAGAGCACTCCAGCAGCGAATGGAAGGTCCTAGGTTCGAGTCCTAGCTGGTCCATGTCTCAACATGGTATCGGAGCTAGGCCCAGGCTAGGAGCCCCAGGCACACGAGAGGTGTGGCTTAAGGGGGGGTGTTGGTGTTGGAAATAAGCCACACCTGGACTGATGATGGACTGGTCCAAGAGGGGCCCGTTGCTCAGTGGTAGAGCACTCCAGCAGTGAATGGAAGGTCCTAGGTTCGAGTCCTAGCTAGTCCATGTCTCAATAAGAATTGCATAGTAACATAGATTCATAGTACAATTCCATAATCAACGGTGTAAGTATTATGCACTTGTGTTAAGAAACACAACAAAGGAGATAAATTTCAAACCAAACATCTATCTTCTTAACTATAAAACTATATAACAATATGCTAAAAAATATAAATATGTAAACTACCATCATTATTGTAAACATAATCTGCAACATAAATGTGTGACTAAACCTACACCTTAAGCAAAAGATACCAATAGATGCAACAAAGTTAAGATATAATGTAAAATATGAACTCAAATGTAATATAATTTCATGTGCAATGACATGGTGATGAGAAATAGGTGGACCTAAATAGGCGTGTCCATACAACTATATATTGCACACATATATAGATATACATATACATATAAATATACATATATAGATATACATATACATATATAATATATACATGTATAAAATATATATATATATATATATATATATATATATATATATATATAATCCATACTCTATAAACCATTTATACACATGCTTCAATCATCACCACGTAACCTTAAATCAGATTGAGACATTTATATTTCATATTGGCACCAAAAGATAAATGCTCTGGCATAGACCGCAAACCAAACATGTTTCAATTTATAATGTTTCAGGTCTGACTACATATTGCCGACTCTCCAAAAACCTAATTTTTATTCATCCATTATTCTACACACACACACATATATATGTATTCATATATATATATATACATGTATTCATATATATATATATATATATATTATATATATAATCTATATAATATATATATATATTTATAATTCCACTTATATATACTTAGGGACCCTAAAAAATAAATCATTTATATGCCCGCCTTAAATCACATTCAGGCATATATATATACACACACACGTACGTATATAGATATAGACACACACACACACACACACATATATATATATATACGTACATATATAGATATAGATATACATATACATATGTATATGTATATATACATATATAATATGTACATGTATATATTAAATACATATATATTTATATAGATATACATTATAATATATATGTATGTATGTATGTATACAATACATTAACACACATGTTTAAATCAATTGAATGAACCTGCTCATTAATCAAACAAATATGAATAACTGTAGAAAAGTTAGGATATGATGTATTTTTGTTAGATTGAAATGCAAGAATGATCAGTGACAAAAGTAGATTGAAGAGATGACAACATCCAATGTGCAATGATATGGTGCTAACAAATTGGTGTACTCAAATTTCTTAAAAAGTGGAAGGTAGATGTATGACATTGTATGCAACATATATAGGGACCAAAAAAAATCATTACCGAGCCTGGACTTAAATCAAGTTGAGGCATTTATATTTTATATTCAAACCAAAAGGTGGTATGTCTACAATTCTTAAGTGCTGCAATGTTAACTACCAACCTAAAGGGTTGTGTGAAAGTTTGGAACTTGCTACGCAAATCATGTGAAATATGGAATTTGCAGCGCTCTTGGAGAAAATTGGTACAACATTGTCTATGCTACATAATCTCCCTCTTATAATTGATTCAAAATTGAAAAAGGAATGCATTCAAATTGGTTGATGATATGCATATGAAATTTTTTGCCTACAACTCAGATAGGAATGCATTGGATTTAGTTGTTTAGTTTAACATTCATTGGAGTTGTAGAAAGATATGTTTAGAAATTTAAAATGTTGTGAACACCCACTATCTAATACATGCATAAAATTAAACTATGTATATATAAAAGTGACAATGCTTTGGTTGTCTTGAAAGTGTAGCAGGGTTTAAAGAGGTCAGCACAAAACAATTTCATGTGTTTGCCAAAGTTGAGGGAAATAAAGTTAATAGATTTTGGAAGTACCACATTTGAGGAAGAAGAGCACACAATTGTTATCTCAACTAGGCATTATCAAGCTCTTGAAGTTATTTTGGGTAAGCATAGGGTGGAAATAAATAGTGTTACAAACATGTGATGTGCATTGTCTAGTTCTTCCCTTCTTATGTTGATCAATGTTAATTCTTAACAGGTCTTGAATGGAACTACCCTTGTGATATTTGGAGTGTGGGATGCATGCTTGTAGAACTTTTCTCAGTAACATATTATCTTATAAAGATTCTATATGCATGATAAATATAAATCTGTCACATTTAATGATATTTATGGTAATTATTTTGTGAATGTGTAGGGAGAGACATTGTTTTAGACACATGAAGACTTGGAACACCTTGCAATGATGGAGAGAGTGTTTGAATCATTGTCTAGAAACATGATAAAGAAGGCAGAGTAGGTTTCTTGATGTTTATATGGGGACTATTACATAACTTGGTTTCATAGGTTCCATTTGGTCATATATTTCTTCTCATGTGTTGATTCTATACTATGGTTGTACTAAACCAAAAGTATCAAATACTATCCTATGAACAATGGCACACATGCAAAATGTTTTAGACATGGAAAATGATTGGATTGGCCAGAGGGAGCATCTTCTAGTAGGAGAATTCGAGCAGTGAGGGAGTTGTCAAGTTTAAAGGTATGGCCTTAATATTTTATTAAACGGGTGTGTACCTAGACATCACAAAATTGTTGTCTCGTGAAGATTATATATATTGATGGGTAAGCTGCTACTAGTGGGGGCTATAGCAAAAATACGAACCCATTTATATATAGAAAATGGAACCCACATTATAAAATAATATATTCATGTGTATATCAAAATAATACCAATTCACGGGTTGTCTCAAACAAAATAGGCCAGAATCCAATTGTAAAATGATTGCAAAGATAATGTCGTAGGAATGAAAAGATTTGAATGAAACCAATACTCAAATAAAAGGAGAAATGCTGTCTTTGTTACCTGCATGATTCATGGAGAGTGTGAGTGTGAACATAGCATGGAGGAGGGAAGCCTCCATGATGAACCAAACCACAAAATGATAAAACCCTCAAACATTGAGAATGCACCATAAAAAATGGAGGAATAATGATTAGGTTTTGGATAGTTGGTGATATGTAGTCAGACCCAAAACCCTCAATATATGCATTAAAAAAATGAACCCATTTACATATAGAAAATGAAACCCTCAATATATGCATAAAAATATACGAACCCATTTATATATAGAAAATGAAACCCTCATTATAAAACAATATATTCATGTGTACGGCGAAATAATCCCACTTCATAGGTTGTCTCAGACAAAATAGACAAGAATCTGACTGTAAAATGATTGCAAAGACAATGCCGTAGGAATGAAAAGATTTGAATGAAACCAGTACTCAAATAAAGGGAGAAATGATGTCTACATTACCTACATGATTTGTACAGAGCGAGTGTGAACGTAGCATGGAGGAGGGTGGCCGCCATGATGAATCAAACTACAAAATGATGAAACCCTCAAATGTTGAGAATGCACCGTAAAAAATGGATGAATAATGATTAGATTTTGGAGAGTCGACGTTATGTAGTCAAACCCAAAAAATTATAAATTGAAAAATGTTTGATTTGAGGTCTATGCTAGTGCATTTACCATTTGGTGTGAATATGAAATATAAATGTGTCAATCTAATTTAAGGCCGCGTGGTGATGATTTAAGCAGGCATATAAATGATTTATTTTTTAGGGTCCCTAAGTATATATATGACCAATTATAAAAGCTAATTAGAGGAGTGTTATTTTTTTGGTGGTCATAGTGTGTCATGTCCCTTTTTCTAAAAATAACACTTTCTATTTTTAGTAAGTTCCCACTGTCCAGAAATAGTAAGTCAGGGTCACGTGACAACATTTCAGGAAATAATATTTATTTAATATCTTATTTGTTTGGGTGCAATTTCCATATTCCTAACAAATAAATATTAAAATAAAAAGCTTCCTTGGGCATGGCAATCATGGAGGGAATCTCAAGTTGTTGAAAATAAAGATATGCAATTGGCATTATGGGTAAGTTGGAGTTATGGCAATTATTGGAGTTTTATTTTGGCATATTCTTTGGTGTAACTCCCAAGACTTGGCATTGGAGGTTACACGCACTTCATGCAAGAGAATCTTTCCCCTTGGGTCGTGAGTTTTTGAGTTGGCACTTTAATTGCATGTCGGTGCCTTAAAAATGCATTTTGAGTTGTCAAAAGATGTCTTTTAAGTGGTATAATATGAAAGGCTAATTTTAGAGATGTTATAATGTATTTTATGACTTTTGTAAGTGCCTAAATTTGGGGAAGAATATTTGGACGTGAACCTAAATATGGTAGAAGTTTCCAGATGTTCAAGGAGCCTATAAGTATTGTTTATTTTGCATGCAGAGGGACTATTTGCCAATTTCATAATTTTCTTGCAGAGCTGATGATTTGTACTTTCTCTAGTGGACATGGAAACCATTGGAGTGAAGCTTGTGACCGGTGGACATGATTTTCCAATAGTTTGAGGGTGGTGTTTGTTAGGTCTCAAAAATGCAAGTTGCTAATCCTAAGAGGATGCCAGGCTCTATGTTTGGATTTGCAACGTTTTTGAACTAACTTGACGAAATCAACCTTCAAGGTTTGATGATTTCCTACACTTTAGGTCCTGCTACACCTAGGTGGGTGAACCTTGAAATATTAAAGCAATGGATGAGTGGACTAACTAGATCTATCTATAATGGCATAGGATGTAAGATAGATGAAAAAGAAGCTGACTACTTAATTCTATGTATAATGTTTAATAAATGATTGGCAGAAATTGTATAAGCAATATCAAGGTTTTAAATAATGAGTTGAATGAGACTAGTGCCTTGTTGGGTAACAGAGTCAATTTGAAGGACCTAGACCAGTAGTTTCTTAATGGTAATAATTCTAATTGCTTGGCACAGTTTGGTTTATAGCTTGTATAAACGTGCAAGGAAGTGATTGACAAACTCTTCTTAGTAATCCAACCAATATAATCAATTATCTTATAATTCACCAGAAGGTATTTTAATCCTTACTTGAAGGAACCAAATGAAATGAATGGGCAAGATTAACAGATAATATTTTACTGGAGACAGAATGGTAATCCTAATTGTATGGCTCTACTTAGTAATCCTAACTTACTACTTCTAGGCTACTGCGACTAAATTAGAAGGGTTTAATTCCTCAGATGGACACCAACCAAATTAATCACACAGATACAGCAAGCGTGTAATGACAGATTAACTATATACTTGATATCTTAATCTGAATAACCAGGAAATGCAGAAAATGGAGACAGCCACACAATTGCATATTTTCAACAAGCAACTGATACCAAAATAGAAATACTGAATCAGAGAACTTCAAATTTCTTCTTCAAACAAAATATGCAACATAGTCAATTTGAGACATTGTATATTATGTATATATGAAATCTTCTATTGCTGATGATTTTTCAGCATCGATTGTTTAAACTTATATAGATATTTTCATGAAGAGATACAACTCTTCAATAAGTCTCTTGGGAATTTAACCAACATAAACAATAATTACATAAGCTTAATTAGGCTCTATTTAGCCATAAATAGACTTTTGCCAGATGATCTAAATACTCCTGCTCACGGTGAGAATCAGTAAGATCAACTGCACTCCTGGTGATTATATCAAGGGTGACCATTTCCTCCAATTGTTTTCCCGACGCTATGTAATGTCATATTTTAAGTGGGCAAGACCATCGGCATGACTTCCTTCATCGCTAGGGGTTTTAGATCTCTCTGTGATATAGCGAGTCCCACCGATATGATTTGCTTATCGGGAAGATTGAGACTATCGGGATAATAAAATATTGTTCTCCCGATCTTTATTGTCTCGCCGATAGTCATCTTCATGTATGGACTTTTATCTTTGTCGGAATGACATTCACTATCGGGATAGCTTTCTCAAGATATCCCGATCCAAATCATCTCCCCGATGACCCTTTTCATATCCTTCATCGGGCAAAGTTTAGTAAAGTGTCACCGACACCTTTTGATCGCCGTGACTTGTGAATCGGCAAGACCTGGCTCTTTTGTTCCGATATGTCAAGTTATCCCGATAGAGGTGTATCGCTGTGAGTCTCGCCGATGGCTTTCTTATCGCCAAGACTCTTAATCATCGGAGGCTTACTTGTTTTCTATCCCGATAGCTTACCTCTCGCCGATGGCTATTTGTTTCGTTACCCCCGCATGCTGTTCGGTGAAACTCTTGCCGAAATGCTTTATCGGTATGACATATACCGTCGGGGCATCTTTTAAAAAGTCATCTGATAGATATCTGTCATACCGATCGGTATGACCACTTACCTTTCTTGCCGATGTAAAGTCATCGGTATTACTTACTCCATCGGTGACTTCCACAATTTTTCTTCTGATCTCTATTTTCACGCTGATGGTTGTTTTCAAACGATTCCTTGTGTATCGGTGTAAGCAACACAACCTCTTGCTGATGGATTGATTTTGATGAAATTTGGCACTGCTCATCCATAGACATCTTGTGAGATACAAATTTTTTTTATTATGGTCTTTTTGGGATATTCTTCAGGATTTATTCAAATATGATGGAGTAAGGAGATAGTAAAAATTTCAAATTTTTACTGTGCTAACAGTGTTCTTGGGTTTCAGATAACAATCTCACTTTAGAGGTTGCATCAGAGCTGAAGGAGTGTAGCAATTTTAGTATTGTGTGTGTTTGCAAGGCACTTCTAGAGCTTTTCAGAGTGTTGTGAAGCTACTGTTGGTGCTGTTTGTTGTAGTTGATGTGTTTTAGATGTGTGGTTGTGTACTTTGTTGTTCTCCATTAGTCCCAGACACCTTGGTTCAATAATTCATGTGTGGGCATTGATATTGAGATTCCAGCAGTGTTTTGTAGTGATTTCCATGTGTATTTCGCCTTGTTTTGGGTGTTGTAGCTAGTTGTGTGTTGTGAGGTGTTGCAGATGTGGTTGCTGTTGTAAGTTAATGTTGTAGGATTAATTATATGTTATTTGGATTAGATTTCTATAATAACAAAGATTTGGTGTGTTTGTGTAAATTTTGGTGTCATACAATGAAGACTAGTTTAGTTAGTTTGGCTATTTAGATGCTGTAGACACCTAAAAGTGTCTTTACCACTTAACCAACCTCTGACATCCCCAATATCACCAATTACCCTTCCAATTAATTAATTAAATTTTTATTTAATTAATTATTCATCCCAACACCTGATTTTTCATCATTTTCCCCTTTAAATTGAATTAATTTATTTAATTCAATAGTTACCCCACTAACATTAGTCCTATTAATTGAATAAATGTGCAAATATTTATTTGATTAATTCACTCCTTTCACTAAACCTGATTAATTAAATAAATCATG
Source organism: Cunninghamia lanceolata (assembly GCA_027924645.1). Classification (NCBI taxonomy): domain Eukaryota; kingdom Viridiplantae; phylum Streptophyta; class Pinopsida; order Cupressales; family Cupressaceae; genus Cunninghamia; species Cunninghamia lanceolata. The sequence continues at coordinate 3,230,900 of BSBN01001051.1, read as the reverse complement.
TTTATTTAATTAATTCAACCTACTAATCAGTGTATCCCTACCCTAGTTGATTAAATACCTATTATTTAATTAGCTAGTCTAACCTACATAACCCTAGACCTATGATTAATTAAATTAAACATTATTTAATTAATCCTAACCCCTAATTAACCCATCCACTAATTAACTACAACCATATTAATTAGGCTAATCACCTCAATTAAAATTGTCAAACCTTGATTAACACTCCTCCCCACATCCCACAAATAAAAAATTGATATTTATGCCACATAAATCAATTTTTTATACACACTTGTCATAAACCTCATTAATAACCTCTTACACCCCTTGCACATGTCATAACCCATTAATTGGAGCTCTTCCCAAAATAATTTTTAAATTCATCTCTAATCCTCCTCTCTTTCTCATGTGAATTTTTAATTCACATCTAATCCATTTCACCCAACCTCATTTAATTCACTTCTCTTCAAAAGATGAATTAAAAATTTATCTTTATTCTCATCCCTCCATTTCCCATGATTGAATCTAAGTCCTCCACCTCACATTCATCCTCATCCATTGACCTCTCAAATGAATCTCAACCTTTGGATCAAATTCCTCTCCAAAAAGCCTATAAATAGAGCCTCTTCCAAGCCATTTTATCATCCACAATTTGAGTATTGTTATTATGTCAAAATCTTCATCCATTTCATCTTATTGAGCTAAGATTCTAGTGATTTGCATATTAGGTTTGAGAGTATTTCACATAGGAATCATGGGTAAAGCAAGAGCCTAAGGGTGCAAGGCTCTCCACCTTAGCAAGGAGTTTTTGGATCTCATCTTGAAGGTATAACTAGTCATTTTTATGCATTCTATTTGGTGTTTTATCTTCATTTTGATTTCTTTAACCTCATTTTGTTTTATACTCTGTAACAGTTAGAAAATAATGGTTTCTCTATCTTCAGCTATATTTGGGCATGCTGTAACGACATTTTACTACTCTGTGGCACCTTTTAATTCTATTTTGGCATTGTTTTATGTGCTAACATTGGAATTTGTGCAGGGTGTTGACTATCTTCTGCAGGTCAAAAACATTTGTCCAAGACATTAAAATTAGAGTGTTTCGTGGAAAAATTAGTGGTTTGTTTAAACTAGGTCAAGTCCTACCATTTCTCCTCTAAGCATTGGGGAAAAAAGGATTGAATGTAAGGTTAATCTATAAGTTGCTTGTCTACCCCTTTATGCTCACGGTGTCTAATTTGAAGAGCCTAACTAAGGTTTTGTTAAGTATTTTGCTCATAAACCAAGTAAAACCCTAATTATGCCTTAAATCAGAGATATACAGAAACTGATGACAATATAGGCAAAATTGATCACAGAAATGTAGGGATAGAGTATCAGAGACTATGCACCTAGATTTTGAGGGTTGACTAGACTAGGGCACCTGCTCCTTAGTCTTGAAAGTTCCTGAAACTGGAAATCTTCTGTACAGGCTGTTTGACACTCTCAAATGGCTTCCAAATTCTAAAAATTGCCCCTGTTGGACTAGGGCACCCGCTCCTTAGTCCCACAAGTGTCAGAATCTGAAAACTTAAAAGTCTTTGACGACTATACCTACAATATGCTCCTTGTAGCTTCTTTCCGTTAGAACCTGCAAAACACGATATGCACCTACAAAAGAAGGAAAAGATGTTACGGTTATATAGGAGCTTGCCTTGGTCAAGCCCCGTCTTTGGTATTTCTACCTCAACAATAGCCAGAGATAAAGATTTGCAAAAGTGTGTGCAAACCAAACAATGTGTATGCAGAAATATCAAGCCCTAGATGTCTCATTCAAGGGAAGATCAACAACTTGCTTTGCATCAATAAACACATACAACTTCACCTCAAGGAGATGAAACAAATGAAGACTTACATGAACAAGAAGGTGAATCAGCAATGTCTGTGGAGGATCTCCAAGCTCGATGTTGGAGCCTTCAACCCTTCTCCTGATCATGCAAAGAGTGTACAAACCCTAAGAAGAGCAAGATAGTCTCAAGATCTTGATTCCAAATCTCCATCCATTATCTCCATGATAGCAAATATAGAATACTTTCAAGAGCTTCAACAAGTCACTAATCTTCAATAGCAAATTTGGTAGAGTTTTGGCATTAAGATTGCATAAGAATTATGTGTTAAAATGATTTTCAAATGTCTTTTTATATCTAGCTTTAGGGAATTCAAATTTTGAAATAACGTCTCGATATCGTGTGAAAACTGAGAATTTGACAATGGAATCCAGAAGCACTCGATGGGAGCCCACATCCTGCCAAAATTCAAAATCTTGGGAAATAGGGGAGGACTAGGGCACGGGTACCCAAGTCCAAGCCCCCTATTTCCACTCAGATCTACTTTTTGGGGGTCCTAGAGACTTGTAATCCAAATTCACTTTTTGGGTTCCACCAAAAGGTTACCTCAAAAAGTGAATATTTTGCAACCAGACTTAGTCAAGTAGGGTTTCGAGATGGTCAGAAAGAAAAAGGTTGAGAGGTCACCAAAGCAAGGAGCTAAACCAAGGGAAATTGTACCATTCCATACAGGAGGACACTTTTCGACGTTACACAGAGTACTAACATTGTTTGCAGGATTTTATTAGCCTAGAAACACTTCATTTTGGTGCACTAAAAAAGAACATTGCTTGCTTAGCCTAGAAAACATTTGGATTTGGTGCATAAAATTAACCTTGTTTGCAAACAATCATAGGCACATTTCATTTTGGGCTTAAAAAAGAACATAGCTTTTGTGTGATGTGTCTTGTGCTCTTGCACATTGGTGTTACCCAAGGGATAGAATCAAAGTATCCTCTCCCCTCGCCTTCAAAAGTATCTTGGGTGAAGAGAAATGGTTCTACACTCTTTTTCTTTTTAGGAGTGGGCCTGTTCTTGAGACACATCCGTAAGGAGAACTCATTTGCAACCCCAAGCGATACTTTAATTCATCATCCAACAACTCCACCCAATTTCATTCATCTATCCTAAATCCAAAACATCCAAAAAAATATCCCATAATAAAAAACTCAATCGACCATATCCTAAATATACCTTTGAGCTAAAAATTAAATCTAGATTTCATGCTTTCACATCCTATTTTGCTTGTTGGTCATTAGTCTACCTTCAAGTAGAATAGTCATCCCTTTTTTGCTTAAGGTCATAAGTCTACCTTGAGTAAGAAGAAACATCTATCTTACCAAAATCTAGACCTATTGGAACTCACTTGTTGATTTGACCATCCTTCTAAACATCATCAAAATCTATCCTCTAAAACATCTACATCACCTAAGGTTTTCCTTAGTTGAGACATCATCCAACCCATCCCAAAATCTCTCTCACAAAATCATCTTTCCAATCCATTCGATCTTTCACCCATTTGGTCCAAATTTTTTGAAAATAATGTCCTTGACATTTATCACCCATAGGTGGCCACCTTTTTGAGATTTATTCCCTAAAGGTCAAAACCTATAATCAAAATCATACCATAACCTCATCTATCCTTAGATTTAGATTTTAGGGATTGTATTCTCTTGAACCTAAATCTTTGTTCCCCTTCATCACCACATATCCTTGGGTCCAATAAATCAAACCAATTCTCTAAGGTCTTGACCTTCATCCACCCCCAATCAAATCCACATCATTGCATGCCCATAACAAGATCACAATCCAATAAGAATCAAGAGATGGCCCACCTTGGAAATAACTTCAGCATAAGAATGCCCCAAACCGACCCAAACAACATACCCATAGTCCATCAAGTCCTCTCATATGATGCCAACACAATGTTAAATCCCTTCCCCTTCCAACCACCCACACCCCCATCTAACAGCAACAATGTTGACCAAGATGTCTTAGATTTCACACAAGATGCCAACTCTATGGATATACTCGATAGAGTCCTAAGATCGAACCCCAATAGATATCTTGAGTTCCTCCTCAAGAATGGTGCTAGTATACCTCATAGTGCATCCACCTCTAACAACCCCATGACCTCATCACAACCTTTTGTATCCCATACCATCCCTAATACATCTCAAGCCTCGAACATCAGTACATCTACAATTCTCACCAATCCCACAAATACATTCACTACACCTAACATCTCGGCCGCAACCACTTCCACCATCAATAACCCCATTGTTGCCTCTAACACCACATCAAATGTAACAACATCTATCCCACAAATCACTCTCAATATTCCCAACAACCCCGTGCATGTAAGTGCTTCCACAAGTGTGCCTCCACTTAACCCCAACACCATATCTTTTATGAACCACCTACTCTCTAGACAACCCCACAACACTTCAAATGTTCCTGTCAATAATCCATCATCCAATTACACATATGTAATTTCACCTATTTCCCGAGCACCCATCACCTCCTCCACTCAATTATCACAACCAAACCCTAATCAAAGTCAAATACCACCTCATGTTCTACAACAAATTCATGCTTATCAACAATACCTCACTCAACTAAACCAAAATCAAAACCTCATCCCACAAAATCAAAACCTCATCTCACAAAATCAAATTTCACCTCATCTCCAACAACTCCTCCAAAATCAACAAACATACATCCTGCAACCACCCCAAACACAAGACTTAACAAGCGTGGTGCAAACATTAATCCAAAAGGTGGACAACATGCAACAAGGAAACAAATGAAAGTAATATTCTTTCAAGGATATTTTCCCTTATTTGATAGGACATTGTACATGCCCCCCTTTCCCAAAAATTTTGAAACACCCAAATTTGACAAATACAAAGGAAAGGGAGACCCTAGGGAACACCTTAGGGAGTTCTATATCACTTTCTTAGAAGTCTCATATGATGATACTTATTTGATGAGACTCTTTCCTCGAAGCCTCAGTGGACAAGCCATCGAATGGTTTGCACACCTCCCTCTCGGCATTAGGACCTTCCATGAGCTCACGGAGAAGTTTGTAAACCATTTCTCCTATAATTTTGAACATGAAATATCAATCATAGATCTTTGCAATACCAGACAAAAGAACGGGGAATCCTTTCCTGCCTTTTTGCAAAGATGGAGAGGTTTGGCAAGAAAACTCCCTTGGCCTATCCCTGAAAAACAACTAGTCACCATGTTTGTGGCTAACCTTAGTCAATAAATGGGTTTCCATTTGTAAATACAATGTGCATTGACCTTTGAAGAGGTTATTGACAAGGGAACTACCATTGAAAGAGCCCTCATTACCAAGGGCTCCATAAAACTTTATACCTACGACAACAAAAACAATAGCAACAATAACAAGGTTAACAACAACACCTCGAACACAAACAACAACACACAATCAAATGATAAACCTCGCTTTTGGGGAAAGAATAAAAACACCCTCAATGATGGCCTCACTGATATGAAGGCCATTCAACATGTACAAAATCAAGCACCACCAAGCACATCCACCGCAAACAATGTCAATATCCCCAAAGGACCATCCAAACAAAATAATAATCCTAAGAGGAAATTCACACCTTTAGGGGAACCTATTGAAGATGTCTTGGATAAACTTAGGAAGACATGATCACGCTACCCCCTATTAGACCTTATAGTGAGGATCAATTCAAGCCCGCTTGGTTTGATGAATTTTTTTTTTGTGAGTATCATCGCGTGAAGGGACATAAAACGTCAAACTCTATGAAGCTAAAGCATAATATTCAAGACCTTATAGATAGGGGTGACATAACCCTTGATGAACCACCAAAACAATCATTGAATGCCAATCTAGGAGCTTACAAGGATCCTCTACCCAACCACAATAAAGGAAATGCATCGTCATCCAACCAAGCTTACAATGTTGTACCACCTCTTGCTTCTTTTGACTCCATTGTGGGTTGAATAGAAGAATCTTATAACCACATCAACACCATCACCATTCAAGCAAAAGCACCCGATTGTGCTGTCACTACTTGTCGTGGCCATGTATCCATCCGTGGGGCACCCACCAACGACCAACCATCCACATCAACATCTACCAACCCACCATCTGCCCACAAATACAACCTCCTAGATCATCTAGGCAAGACCCTTACACAAATCTCCATCCTTGAGTTGCTCCGTACGTCACCCCTTCACAAAGAAATCCTTGACAAAGCTTTAATGGAGACTCAAGTCCCCACCAACCTAAATGTTGATCAATTCCAAGCCGTGGTGGGCCATATCGCTTCACCTCATCATCTCACCTTCTCTGAAAAGGATCTCCCCACCTCTGACGACCCACACAATGATGCCTTGCATATTGAGGTCCGCATCCAAAAGCACATCATAAAGAGTCTTAATAGATGGTGGCTCCAGCCTAAACCTGTGCACTCTTAAATTGTTAAAACATTTGGGATACTCTGATGTGGTTGTGGACACTAGTGAATGTATAACCATTAAGGGGTATGATGATATTGAGAGACTATCTGAGGGCACCATCAAACTCCCTATCCAAGTGGGGTAGAAAATATTGGAAACCAAGTGTCAGTGCTTGATCTTGACCTTCCTTACAGCATTCTCCTCGACCGACCATGGATCCATGCCATGCAAGCCATCTCATCCACATTTCACCAATGCTTAAAATTCCCTCACAACGGCATAGAAGTTGCTATCTATGTTGATCCCCGTCCTTTCCAGTATTGTAGCTTCTTGGAAGGACATGATCTCACCTTCTGCCCATACAACAACGCCATTAAGAAACCTACCTCCCAAACCAATCCTACATCATCCACCTCATATGTAGACCCTTCCAACATCGCCATTACATCTAAAACATCCCCACCACCCGAGGTCAAGATCAAGCGAAGCGACATGGGGTGTGGCGAATACGACTTGCATGGTACCTTTTGTGTAGGATCATTGCCCACTCCTAAGACATTTGGTGCTCCTAGGGAAGAAGAAGTCTCCATGGTAGTCATCAAATGCAAACCATCACCCACCTTCAAGAAGAAGCATCTCCTTGATTAGGATATTCTCGAAGACATATCCTCATGGTTATACAAAGATGAAGAAGCAGAACAAGAAGCCCTACCATCCCAGCTGAAATCTATGGAAAAGGTCTTGAGATTGTTAAATATATGGGCTATAAAGGACAAGATGGGATAAACCTTCATGAGAAACAAATTGTGGAGCCAATTCAAGGAACAAGAAACCCACGTCTTCATGGACTAGGGTATGGGAAACAAGAATCCATCCTTACTAATGGCGAATGTATCTTAGGTGAGGTTGCTAAGGTTTCCCTTATGGTTGATAACATCAATGAAGCAAATCATCAAGACTCCTATAGTGATTTAATTGAATTCTTTGAAACCTCCATATACACCATCTATACCCTAACCACCATGCCATCCAACTCCTGTGACCTACCTCTTGTTTACCCCCAACTTATAGATTGGGACCAACAATGACCCCCTGTCCTTGATGTGATAGAGAATGATGAGGCAATAGCAAAAATGATGGGAGTTAGAGATCACTTCCCCCTTGGAGACCACAGAGCTGGATATGTAATGGAACTCAATACTTCCACCTACTTCAGAGAAACCACCCATGCTCTTAGTCGCAAAAACATAAAAAGAAAAACAACACCCCCTAGTGAAAACCACTCTATGGCACTTTCAGGTGAAGAAAAAATCAAAATAAAGGATGCATCACCTAGTGAAAACCTCCATGAGGCACTAGGAGATGAGAACATGAGCCTCCCTGAAATAGATGAAGTATATCAAGACAGATCACCTATCCTAGTGGAACCATCACAGGAAATGAACCTTGGAACACAAGAGGCACTAAAAATCACATTTAGAGTAGAGTCCCTTACAGCAACAAAACAGGAGAACTTACTAGCCTTCTTAAGCAAAGAAGCCGTAATTTCACATGGACCTATGCCAACATGCCGGGACTGGATCTTGCCTTGGTTGTTCATCACATTGTGGTACATCCTGATGCGAAACCAGTGAAACAAAAGCTAAAGAAGATGAATCCTCAAATTGTGCTTGTAGTCAAAGTAGAGCTGAAAAAACTCCTAGATGTGGGGTTTATCCATCCAATAGATTACCCTAAGTGGGTATCTAATATTGTACCTATAGCCAAAGTCACTGGGGGCATTCGGTGCTCCACATATTTTAGAGATCTTAACAAAGCTTGCCCTAAAGATGACTTCCCGCTACCCAACATCGATATCACAGTGAATCTCACAATAGGGCATGAGATGTTGTCTCTAATGGATGGTTTCTCAGGGTACAATCAAATCAGGATCATAGAAGAAGACCAACATAAAACATATTTCATATGTCCATGGGGGATATACTGCTGGGTAGTAATGCCTTTTGGCCTGAAGAATGCAGGTGCAACATATCAATGGGCAATGACGATCATCTTCCATGATCTCTTCCACCACATAATGGAAGACTATGTGGATGATCTATTGGGAAAATAAAAAACCAGAGAAGACCACCTAAATGTGTTGGCCAAGATTTTTGACGTGCTGGAACAGTATAATGTGCGACTCAATCTAAAGAAATGTGTCTTCGAGGTCACTTTTGGGAAACTTCTAGGGTACATCGTGTCAAGAAGAGGAATCAAAGTAGATCCTGCTAAAGTCAAAGCTATAGTGGAGATGTCTTCACCGAAGACACTTAAACAGCTACGAAGTCTACAAGGAAAGCTTCAGTCTATCCAACAGTTCATAGAACAACTTGCCGATAAATGCTAGCCATTTAATCATCTCCTCTGCAAGAACATAGCCTTTGTGTGGGACAATCAGTGTCAAGGATCTTTTGAATAGTTAAAGAAGTACCTCGCTAACCCACCTATCCTCATTCCACCAAAATAAGGAGAACCCCTTCTCTTATATATTTCAACAACAGAAACAACTATATGGGCCTTGTTGGCACAACATGATGAACAAGGAAAAGAGAGAACCATATATTATATTAGCCGTACCTTAGTGTCCTACGAGCTAAATTATACTCCCATTGAATGAGCATGTCTAGATGTCATCTTCACCTCACAAAAGTTGAGACACTATTTGCTTAATCATAAGACTAAGCTCATTGCCAAGATCGATCCGCTGAAATATCTGCTAACTAGAGCCGCCCTTATAGGAAGAATGGCTAAGTGGGTAATGTTCCTAAGTGAGTTTGATATTGAATACATAGAAAGGAGAGCCATTAAAAGACAAGTCATCACTGATCAATTAGCTAAGGTACCTATCCCAATAGAGCAACCCACACTGGTAGAATTTCTTGATGAGTCTATATTGACGATAACACCAACAACAGAATCATGGAAGATGTATTTTGATGGGTCTTACATGCACCGAGGCTCGGGTGCAGGGATTTTGTTTGTTACCCCTCAAGGAGATACCATTCCCAAATCATACAAGATTACATTCCCATGTACAAACAATGTAGCAGAATATGGGGCTCTTATCACAGCACTCCGCATGGCGATTCAGTGGAGGATTGAGAAACTGATGGTCTATGGAGATTCCCAATTGGTCATCTGATAGGTGAACAATGAATACAAGACTAAATATGACAAGCTCTTGCCTTATAAAAGGATGGTAGATGACTTTAAAGATTACTTTGACATTATCCATTTTGAACAGATCCCAAGGTTAAATAACAAAGCAACAGATGCCATGGCCACGATAGGATCCTTGATGGACATGAAGAAAAATAACAAGAAATGTGAGTTCCTAATTGAAGAGCTCCCTATACTGGCTTATGATGTTCCACAATCAAAACTGGTGTGTGACATTGTTGGTCCCCTATCCCCTTGGTATCAAGAGACGTACATGTATCTTCATGACAACATCATACCACCCAACCTATCATCCTCCCAATGAAAAAGCTTTATCCACTGAGTTTCCCGCTTCACCCTTATAGGAGACACCCTTTACAAAAGGAGTCTTGATGGTATGCTTTTACGATGTCTCGACTCTAGGGAAGCTAAAGTGGCCTTACAAGAGGTACATGAAGGCATTTGTGGGGCACATTCGAGTAGACCTACCCTAGCCAAGAAGATCTTAGGAATAGGATACTACTGGCCTACCATGGAGCAAGATGCTTACAAGTTCATGAAAAATTGCTTGCCATGTCAACAACATGGAGACCTCATCCATGCACCATCACAAGAACTGCAACCAATAACAACTCCATGACCTTTTTCACAATGGGTACTCGACCTTGTAGGTAAGATTCACCCCCCATCATCCAACAGTCATAAGTTCATTATCACTGCCACCAAATACTTCACCAAATGGGTTGAAGCAATTCCACTCACTTTCATTGCAGGCATCCAAATATCCAAATTCATTCTTCATTACATAATATGCTGATATGGCATCCCCCATTCCATCATCACAGATAATGAGAAACCGTTTAAAAGCCAGGAAGTCGGCACTCTATGTGGGAAATTCTAGATCCAACACCATTTCTCCACTCCATACTATCCTTAAGGTAATGGTCAAGCTAAAGCTTCTAACAAAACCATCCTACGCATTTTGAAGAAGATGGTTAATGAAGCTGGCAGTGACTGACACCTCCAACTCAATCCTATCCTATGGGCCTACCGCATAAGCATTCGCACACCTATAGGAGCCACCCCATATTCCCTAGTATTCGATTCCGAAGCCATCTTACCTATCGAGGTCAAGCTCCCATCACTAAGGGTTTCATTACAGAATGTGATCACTAACGAAGAGTATCGAGTTACCAGGATGCATGAGTTAGAACTATTGGATGAGAAGTGCTTGGATGCACTCAACCATCTGCAAGCATACCAAAACTACCTACGAAGAAGCTATAATAAAAAGATCAAGAACCACAAGTTTGAAGTAGGCAACCTTGTCCTCATGGAAAATAAAAGAAAATTGCAGGAGTGCACTAAGGAAAATTTGAGCGCAATTGGTTGGGACCATATGTTATCACAGCCAGCTATGGATCAGGGCCATATCAGCTTGCAATAGTTAAGGGGCAACCTTTGGATGAACACATGAACATTCTGCATTTGAAGAGGTTCTATGCATAACTCATCAAGTATCCCAAAGCAAAAATACAAAAAAAATCAAAAATATAAAAAAAATTGAAAAATCAAGAAAAACCCAAGTGTAATAAAGCCGTCCAATGGTGAAAATCACTTCGGTGATGCCTTGGATAAGTACCATGGTGAAAACCTGTCTCAGGCACCATGTGTAGTGGTTGGTTCCACCATCTGATAAGTCCTCTCTCCTTCATGACACTTCATATTGCCTACCTCCCATGGCTTGGAATTCTAAAACATCAATCACCCACCCTGCATCATCCCACCCAAAGCTAATCTATGGAACGAGGATCCTTGTAAGCTTCTTTCTGTATAGCCAAAATAAAAAAAATCCAAAAAATCCAAAAACAATAGAAAATCCAAAAACAATCCAAAAAAATCCAAAAACAATAGAAAATCCAAAAATATTAGAAAAATAAAAAAATACAAAAACACTCGCATCATCATCGCGCATATCATCTTCAACATCATCACATTCATCACGAACCATTCCCACATCATCAAGTCTTGCCAGAACTACATATTCATCTCACCTGCATCTTGAAAGTGCCTTGATCCCGTGGACACAAGGTATGTAGGCATTCTGGAATACGAAGGAAGTATCCAGTACTCAGGTACATAAGATGCACCCATCCAACCTGTTTAGATGGTCCCTATTTACTGAGCTTGCTAGATTCAACAAACGATGCATACGCTAAGCATACACCAAGAAAAATCACATCTCATGCAAAAGTTATCAACCAACATACCAACTATAATCATTACACATGGCTTGCCTATCCCTTTTACCCACCTTTCAAAGTTTATCCAAACAAAACCCAAACTATTCACGTCCTAGGATATATTGTTCCTACAATGGACAGAATTCATCATCCTATCAACACTTATCTTGGCAAGAAAATACAATGGCTATTTGTGCTTTTCAGTTGGTCTTTTTGATTCTTGGTTTTTTTATCTTCTTGTCTCATTCTAGGTCATTTTCAAATCTACCTTGATCTCATTATATCATGGTAAGTGGCGGATAACACCTGGAATAGACATGGTCATCGTTTCTGTATGCTGTGCTTGTGGGTTGATTTCATTACTCCAAGAATACTATTCATATCTTGAAGCTAGGGTCGGTTCTAGCATAGTGCGTCCCATTTACATATACAGGTATTCATACCTTTTATGTACTATGAGAACTTATGTTATGAGTCCCCTTCCCTCACCTAGGCAAGGTTATACTACCTTGGGCATGCATGAAATCAACCTATTGTTTATGAGTCCAGTCCATGCAAGTGTGGGATAAAAAATCATCACCTAGGTCCTCTCATACCTTCATGAAAAGTATCCTACTTTGCTATAGTAAATCTAGAAATACTCTCAATAGTCTAATGCAAATACTATACATAGCTCATATCATCTTTCACTACCCATCCAACCATGTTATCTGGGCTTAGAATTTTGATCTTCCCCCAACTAATCCATTCTAAATCCCCCATCCATCCACTCTAACCCCCCTCCTAACTAACATCCCCCCTCTCACTTACCCCTTAACCCATTCAACCAACCTAATTGTTATCTTTGAAAGTTACACCCTACCAATTTACAGAAAATTAGTGCTCTAGAGGAACATGGAAACACTCCTATGGATGTGGGTCACCTAGAAATTGGAGTGAATCTTCGGAGAAGGCTAGCTTCCTAACTTTGTATCACCTAAAACTGACTATTCTATGGCTTTGACAAGGAAAAGGGTAAGAAACATATGCATTAAAACTGAAACTAAACTCTAATGGGTGATACACCTAACTGAATGTGGAACATGAAAATACCAAATTCAAACACTTGGTAGAATGATAGAAAAACTAGGTGCACGACTTATCATTGTTATAACTTTGCATAAGTATTTCACAAACAAGTCCAAATATTCAAAACTTATAAGAGGAAGATAACTTCACAACTTAAAAAAGCAAATCACACTTTCTTGACACAATTTGTAACCTGCATTATTTTGTTTTCTGCACAAAGGCTCTAAAATTTGAGACAAAAGCTAAGAGGAAATAAAACTTACTTCACAAATAACTCTATCAAATCAGTTGCTAAGCACAATGATACAAAGGACAAGTAGGCACAATCTTCAATCAGTAGCATTCAAGGTCTCCACTGTATTCCATATCAAGTAAAATGAGTTACAAAAATATGTCAAAAATGATAAGTAGGCAAAATTTTCAATCAAATATACTCAAGGCCTTCACTGTATTTCATATCAAGTAAAATGAAAAAAAATGAGTTACAAACTGTTAAAATTTTGAGCCAGGATTGTCAAAATCACAAGTCTCTAAAATTTACATAATCAAAACTAGTTACAAATGAGTCACATAAGTGACTATATCCATCACTATCCAAGTGATTCCACCAAACAAGGAGCTAGAAACCACCTTGGGTCAGATACAACAGAAAAGCCCCAAATCTAGCACCTAAATCTCCTCCAAAAGAGCTCAAAATGAGGGAAAAAGTCCATCATGACTTAGTCTAACATGTTGACACATGAAAACCACTCCTAAAAGACTCCAAAGGCAATAAAACACCTCCTAGATGCTCTCAAAACATTCAACTCAACCACTAAATGCCCTCATGACTTAGTCTAATACTTAGCTCAAGGGCAAAACAAAATGCTACATTCTTGGCATATGTTTGCCAAATCCTCCTCTCTGCTATATTCTCTCATAACATTCACTTACCATTCTCTTTGCATTTAGTGATAACAATAAACCTAAATAAATTATAATAACATCATTTAAGCTTAGTTATTTTACATTTTGTATTATATGCAAAGAAAGGGAAAAAAATCCCTCATTCGTGGCATATACCATAAGGCATAAACACATCATAAAACCTAAGACCTAAGTCTTAGACCACTGGCTTCCTTATGAAAAGATACAAAAGTTTAAAAAATATATAAAAAGCCCATTAGCTCTTTTAGGGTTGAAACCCTAAAAAAACAAAAAGACAACTTTGAACCTTCATTTGCATTTTTTACATTTTGCAACTTTTCTTGTGGCTGCTATGAGAGTTCTTTTCTAGAGCTTCCTGTAGATTTTCTGAGGAGTTTTGAAGGCAGTTTTGACTGTATTCTTCACACACATCCATGTGAGCTTATGTACTGGTAAGTTTAATCATGTTTGAATGCTTTTTTATTGATCTTCTTTCATATTCTGAGCAAAACAAGATACATACTTCACTTTTTTCCATAGCCGTGACCATATATACTGTATTGTATGCATAAATGACTGTATTTCTTGGTGAAAAAACTACAGGAGTAAGAGAAAGATTTGTTTTGTATGATGCTTTTGTGCACTTGATATTATCATGCTTTTCCTTCTACTGGTTCTCCTATTTAAATGCTGAAGAAGAAAGCAATCTGTGATAGTTTATCTTCCTTAGGCTTTAAAGGACAAACCCTAGTCTCCTTTTTTGAAAACTCAATCATGGAAGTAGGTTTTATAGCTTTGGAAAATGTTGCAAAAACTCAGAATGCTATGCTCCTATCATTGTAGCAGCATATATACAAGCTTGGACTGTGGATCTTCATTTTAATTTGCATTGTTACATCTACTGCACCAGTTATATTTGTAGCTTTTCATGAGGTCTTCTGTAGTTACTATGAGCATGTAATATTCTTTTGAATGAAGCTGTATATATTACTTTCAAAAGAAAAACCTACAAGTGATATATGATCTTTGTCGATACTAAGTAATGACTAGGGAAATACTGTAGCATACTTACTACTGTTTGCTCTTGTCATTTGATTCAACTATGCATGCTTTACTCAGTTATAACTGTTAAATGTATTAGGGTTTTGTAGACACAAACCCTTCATTGTGTAGCTTGAACACTCTGGTATACAGTGGCACACTTCTCATAACTGTGAATACACCTTCTTTCTTGTGCACTATGCATACAATTTTCATGACAGTCTGCATATGTCTTGCTAATACAGTCTTCATCATGCTGCTACTCTATTCTTGACTGTGGGTTTCTTCTGTATCTCTACATTCTATTTTTCATCTCTTAGGACTGGTGATTGTCCTATATGCCTCTTCGGCTGTCAAACTACCCTTCTCTTTGTGATCTCACATTGTTTGTTGCTTTGAGAACTTTATGACTGCCCTTCCACTATTCTATCTGACTATCCCAGACCTGTTGCACCTCCTAGTAGGATTTTTGCTATCTGTGTCTTATGACTATCCTATAGCCTTAGTAGGAAGTCCTCAATCCTGATATGTCTACATTCTTTACCACATTTTTAGAGATCCCTGTAGGGTATTTTAAACTCTATCCCTTCATGCTTGTAGGTGTAGGCTTTGAAGAGAGTCCTCAACACAATCATGTTACAATACTTAAGTGCCTTCCAAAAACCCTTCTAAAACTTTACAAATCTCCATGCATTTATATTACATCATCGTTCAGGTCTACTGGTCATAACAGATCAAGGACAAATACATGTAGTGTTCACAGAGTTCAAGGAAGTTTACCAATGCTTTCTGTCCATTGGCATATCTCTGCACCAGATTCTCTCCCTGCATGCTACTCCTTTGATATTGACATTTTGTCCTTGGCATATTGACCACCTACTGTTCTATATCATGATCATACTAACCTTGATCCTTTGTCATACAAACTTCTCATCCAATGCTTCCCCAAATCTTTAAACAATGTTATGTTGTCTTGGACTAGCCTTCCCTCTTGACTGTTACTACCATCTCCATTTCATGCCTATTGTGACTATCCTCATACATTAAATGACTATTCTTGCATGTGTCTTCCTGTAAGTTGTCCTTATGGTCATTTCTCTGATGAAGACTTCTTTGTGCCTTAGCCTAGAAAAACCTCATGCTATGATAGACTGTTAGTGAAATGTGAGAAGTCTTATGCTGTCTCATATGACTATAAACTTTATCTTCATTGTGAAAACTTGCTGCTCTTTATAACTATATTAGCTCTCTTTAACCTCTAATAAGAGGCTTCATAGGCAGATCCTCCCAGTCTTGTCTTGATGCATTGCTCACTTAGTGAGCTACTCTTTAACAAAACATCTAAGACTTTACTTCATGTGGATTGTCAAGGCACAACTCAGGATTCCTCTATCTTTATTGATACCCTGCCTGTGGGGTTTAACATTCACATCCTTTGTTAATTTTGTGGAGATCCATGTGACTGTCTTATGACTCCTGTAGTCATTCTTGGCTAAAACAGTTTCAAAAGTCTTTCACAGGACTGTAGACTAGTCACAATTTTGTAACCTCTTCCTTTCTATAACATTGTTGCCCCATCTTCTCCTCAGACCTCTGTTAGGACAACACTTCCATGCTTTGTGACTATCCTATGGCTACTTGTCCCCTCATATGTCTCACAGTGCTCTATATGATGTTATTTTCATGACTGTCAAACCTTTGTTATTCTGTTGACTAAAACCTGAATAGTCACATGATATTTCATCTCTATATTAAGCTTTAATTGAGTAGGTATTTCACCATTTATGACAATGATATCAGTCAAATCATTCTTATAGGTGATGAAATAAATACTCAAAATTGATAAAGAGAATGCCTTTACACTCTCATCCCTCTTAAAACACAAGAGGGCAACATGCTGAGCTTGACCCTTATGGGAGCCCATTTCATCCCACATGCTAAAATTAGATAAAAAAGTCAGTAACATAACTTGCTCTATACCTGCACAGGAAACAAACATGTTAGGAAAATATGTGCATGTGATTGATGTACTTGATTATCCTATTACTTTCATGAAGGTCTATGTGATACTGACTGGTTTATTGCATCTAAAAATCAGACTGTATATTTGTAGCTATATATCATATGATGTACGATGTCTCATCATTTCTCTAACATTAGTTTTCAATCTCTAATGCATATAACTAGAGGCAACAAGAAGATAACAGTTGGGTGCAGGACATGTGGACAACACAGAATGACACAAGACAACACAAGCAGGACCAAGACTTGTCATTCAGGCAATGATGAGTCACCCTATCTCATATGCATATTTATCTCTTTAGTTTTCTATAAATGTACAGTTTCTCTTTTCATTTGCAATGAAACAGTTAGTCTCACGGCTTGTGTGAGACCTTATACATTTATTTTTCAAATAAAGATTACTTCTCTTCTAAAATATTTGTACAATCTTTCAAATGTTATCTGCATTTGCATAAATACGATCTAGTGTAATGTAACCTTCTGATTCTATTTATACACATGCATGTAATATAGCAGTAGAAATAAAATGTACCTTTCTCTTCTTTAAAACTTGAAAAGCTCTACCTGATTGAGCTAGAAGTGAAATTACGTAAAATTTTTGGCGACATTTGCTATATGTTTGCTTGCTAAACATCAGACTAGTTGCCTGAAACTTATCCATTGGGGATGGGGTCACTCAGAGACTTCTAAAACACTTGGACAAATAGATTTTTGACTTCTGCAACTCAGCAGAACAACTACATGATACCTTGGAAACTTATTCAAATAAAAATTGTTGTCTCATAAAGCTGCACCCTACAAATTTACAGAAAATTGGTACTCTAGAGGAACATGGAAACACTCCTATGGATGTGGGTCACCTAGAAATTGGAGTGAATATCCAGAGAAGGCCGGCTTCCTAACTTTGTATCACCTAAAAAAACAACTTACTCTATGGTTTTGATAGGGAAAAGGGTGAAGAAGTACATGCATTAAAATTGAAAACTAAAATTCTAAGGGTGATACACCTGATTAAAAGGAATATGAAACTCAGATACATGTACTTGCTATAATGACAGAAAACATGTTTGCACAACTTGTTACTATATAGTTTTGTATAAATATTTCACAAACAGGTCCTGGTGTTCAGACTTTCAAAAGGAAAATATCTTCACATTCAAAAAGTAATTCAAACCTTTTGACACAATTTGCAACCTGCATTGGTATAATTTATGCATAAAGGCTCAAAAATCTGAGACAAAGGTACAAGGAAATAAATATTACCTCACAGATAACTTGATCAATCAGTTGGTAAGCACAATAATGCAAAGAACAAGTAGGCGGAAATCCAGGTCAATGATACTTAAGGCCTTCACTGTATTTCATATCAAGTAACTGAAAAAAATGAGTCACAAACTGTCAAAATTTTGAGCCAGGATTGTCAAAATCATAAGTCTCTAAAATTTACATAATTAGAACTAGTTACAAATGAGTCACATAAGTGACTATATCCATCACTATCCAAGTGATTCCACCAAACAAGGAGCTATAAACCACCTTGGTTTGGATACAAGAGAAAAGCTCCAAATCTAGCACATAAATCTCCTCCAAAAGAGCTCAAAATGAGGGAAAAAATCCATCATAACTTAGTCTAACATGATGACACATGAAAACCACTCCTAAAAGACTCCAAAGGCAATAAAACACCTCCTAGATGCTCTCAAAACATTCAACTCAACCACTAAATGACCTCATGACTTATTCTAACACTCAGCTCAAAAGCAAAACAAAATGCTATACTCTTGGCATGTGTTTGCCAATGTCCTCATCTCTGCTATATGCTTTGCTTCCTGTATTTTGAAGAAAATGACAAATGCTTTGCTTCTTTCATGGCTATGACCAAAATGTACTTTTCAACCTACATTTCCTTGATAAAACTTATAGAAGTAAAAGAATTTGTCATTTCTACATAAGGTAGCTTCTCTGTTTGGTATTATCATGATTTGAACACACATAGTTGGCTTTCACTTGTTGAAAAATACTGAGAAACAAGGGTTGTCTTCATTAGGGTTTTTGCATAAACAAACCCTATCATTGTATATGTCTCTTAAGATCATCATAGCTATATGGGTACTTCATATTCTTTGATAAACTGGTAGAAATGCAAGAAAAATGAAAAGTTGCATTATTGTTGTGCTTGACATTTCTTTTATGGTCATACCTTTACAAGGTGTTGTGAGCAATATCTCTTGATCCTAGGATGACTGTGACAACCATTGTAGCTCTGCTCCTTATAGCACTCAAAATACTATATTCACTATCTTTAGCCATTTATTTGTAGAAGCCCTTAAAGAGGTTTGACATTTTTGAGATGGCTGTGAATATATGCTTGATCCTCATTGTTTGCTTATGGGTTTGCATTAAAACACTATTGTTCTTCATTGATTGTTGATTGTCATCTATAGCATTCTATGCAATAATGACTGATATTATCTTCCTTGGCATACTGATGACATGATCTTTGTACTCTGTATGACTGTGATTGTCACTTCAACTCTGGCACCCTATGGTTTTATTATCTTTTGACAGAGATGACTCTTGACATCTGTCCTCTTTTTGCATTATGGCAATGATTAGACAAGCATTGATTTCATATTTGGTTCTGTAGATTTACATTCCTGTCATCTTTGTACTCCTTTATTCTTTCATTCTATAGCAGAAAACCATTGACAAAACATTTCATTTTCTATCTTTGTATACTTTGGTCATTGTCATTATAGGCTTCTAATGGATTGTTGCTTAAAAAAAGATATGACTACTCCCTTAAAACAAAGATGAGTGTTCTCTACTGTCAATTTCTTATAGGTTACTAACCTCTTTTCTGTTACATTACTGTCTCTGTTATAGCAGTAGAAAAATGATTGTAGTGGATCTCTTTTCATCGTTTCAATGTTATAAGGTTGCTATAGATTTCTTCTCATCCATACCTCATCTCTCATTACTCTTATAGAGACCATTGTTCAGTTCTACACAGTTCCCTAAAACCAAGATAAAGATGTATCTTCATGACCCACCTTCATAATGCTATCTGCCTCTCTAGTATGCACCTTGCAAACTACCCTGCAACAATATCTAAACCCTGATATCTCTGTATTCTATCTGCATGCTTGTCGTGCAAAACTAAAAACAAGTCCTTGTGACTACAATATTCATGTGTGGTGATAGGAAATACCATTGGAAAACTGTGCCTTCAGGATACCTTATAACCCTTCTTCATGCTTCTATTATTTTGTCTGATATAGGGACTGCATGACTTAGTGAGATAAATATCTACACCAACATTTGCTCCTTTGGTGTAAAAACCAACACCAACTCTTCTAAATAGAGCCATGGAAGAACCTCCAAGGCCTCTACTAGCTCTGTTAGACTTGCATGATTATCAATATTCTTTCTTTGTTTTGAAAAGCTTCTAACATTGCACTGCTGACTCTCTTCTTTTATGTCAAATATCCCTTATCACTACTATGCTTTATACAGATCATGACTATTGTGAAATGCTTCTCTTCTTACTACTTAGGAGGATATGACTATTACATGACTGATGACTATCTTCAAAATCTGATTTCCTAACATAACTTGATAGAATTTTCAAGAAACAAGGTAGTTAGTCTTGGCATAGGCATATTCACCTCTTCAGTATTGATATTCACATAATTATTAGTTTCTTAGTACAACTTTCTATAAGCAATTGGGTAATAATACTTGAGAAGTGAACATGCTTAGAACAAAGATGCAACATCTTTGTGTTTGTTGACCTATCAAAATGTTTAAAAAGACTTAAAAATACCCTCAAAATGCAAAGAGGGCAACATGCTGGGCTTAACCCTTGTGGGAGCCCATTTAACCCCACATGCTGAAATCAGATAAACAAATCAGTAACATAACTTTCTCTATACCTACACAGGAAATAAAAATGTTAGGAAAAACATGGGCATGTGATTGATATTCTTGATTATCTTGTTGCCTTCTTGAAGGTCCATGTGATACTAATTGGTTTACTGCATTTGAAAGTCAAACTATATATTTGTAGATGTATATCATATGATGTATGATGCCTCGTCATTGCTCTAACATCAGTTTCTCTCTCTTTTCTTATGCAAATAACTAGGGGCAACAAGGAGACAGCAGCTGAGTGCATGACAAGTAGACAACATGGATGACACAAGACACGAAAAATAGAACCAAGAATTGTCATTCAGGCAATGACGAGTCACCCTATCTCATATGCATATTTATCTCTTTAGTTTTCTATAAATGTTAGTTTCTCTTTTCATTTGCAATGAAACAGTTAGTCTCACGAATTGTGTGAGACCTTATACATTTATTTTATCAATAAAGATTACTCTTTCTGAAAAGATTTGTGAAATCTCTTTCTATGTTATCTGCATTTGCATAAAATGCAATCTAGTGTAATGTAATCCTTCTAATTCTATTTATGCATGTGCATGTAATGTAGCAGTAGAAATAAAAATGTACCCTTCTTTGTCCATTTAAGACACAAAAGCTCTACCTGATTAAGCTGTAGTGAAATTAGGTAACATTTTTGGTGACATCTGCTATATGTTTGCCTACTAAACATCAGACCAGTTGCCTGAAGCTTATCCATTGGGCATAGGGTCACTCAGAGACTTCTAAAACACTTGAACAATATATTTCTGACTTCTATAACTCAGGAGGACAAAGTGAAAGACACTTAAAAATGTAAGCAAAAGCAAAAATGCAAAAAGGCAAGTATCTAACTGTGCTGGACAACACTTAGGGAATTGAAAACTATATTTGGAAACGTATTCTAATCTATTCTAACCAACAAAGAAGCTGGTCAAACAAAACCATCGACTGGCTTTGCAAAATAACACCCCTTTCTAATCAACAACTGATGCATTACATGATTATGCATTGCTGAAAGAGCATGAAACATGTGTAAATATTCAATAGACTGTTGCAATGTTTCATGAAAGGAGCAAATAAACTCACTTACACCTTGATTTTGATCATGCCTATTGTTGTCTTGGACTGGACAAGTGAGCTGAATTTGATCACTTTCAGCTGCAACTCCAAAATCAGTTTCTTCTTCAATTACATCCTCATACTTGGGTGCAAGCATGACTTCTGGTACTTTAGTGGCCTCCATACTAGCTAAATATGTGATTGGACAACCCCTAGAATGGATAAAACATGGACTCCCATTGTTGGTTGCTTCACATTCTTCCTACTTTTCATGGTTGTCCTACTTCATGGCTAAGTTTGGACTATAGAGAAAATAATATGGATGCTTAGAAAAAATAACATTACCTTCACCTTGCATAATAAGTTGCCATGTTGATTCCTCCTCCATGGTCAATAGACAATCCTCTTCCTCTAGGGTGTCTAACAACTCTTCAAATCTATTAGCTCTTGGAAGGCTCTTAGGGACAACTGGTTCAAGCTCAAAATCCTCATTATCACTCAAGGAAGTACCCTTCAAATTGGGACTTTCTTCTTCAATGAAGGAAGGCAAAAACTCAAACATTAAAGTGGCCTCACCTTGATGCAAACTTTTAATTGATATATCAGCCTCAAACTCTTCAGTATAGCAGAAAGGAAGCTCCTCCAACCAGCTAAGACCTTGCAAATCAAATTCATGAGAAGTTTCTTGACTTGAGAGAATGAACTCCTCTTTCTTAGGACCATATTCCTCCTGTTGCTTTAACACTTGTTCAAACTTGTGAACTTGTTGTTCTAGTTCATCATGATTGTCAACTTCTCCTAAAAGGTCTCATTCCTTGTCACCCAACATTGAACAAAACTGTTCAATTATGCCTGTGCACATCTCTCCAAAAAGATCAACATTAGCTTTCTCATGCATAACATGCTCGAATATATCAAAGCTCATAACTTGGAAAATGGTACCAGGTTCATATTTATGCTCTTCTTCATGGTCCAAGGCTCCATGTTCATACTGATTATTGTCAATCAACAACTCCTCAGATTATTTGATGTCCTTTTGTTGTTTTGAAACTGCTATTAGAGTGGAAAAACTCACACCTTCTTCATTCCAAACTGTAAACTGCTCTTCCTGATCAGCCTCTTTCACCATTTCACATTGCTATCCTTTTGGAGCATTTTCCCCATCTTTTACGAAACAAGGAAGCTGATAAGTTAGAGCATTCAAAGACACTTCTTGAAAGGTCTTTTCCTATCCAATATTTTTCTGTTCTAATCTATATTCCTCCATAGTTAAATGCAACAAGTTTATATTTCTATTTTCCTCCATGTTGAGTGAGCTATGCTGGTCAAGAGTCTGCTCTTCTTTTGCTTTCTGGATGTTAGGAAGATTTGAGCTGAAACTAGGAATGGAAAGGGCTACCTGGGCTTCACACCTTTTTTGGCATTGATAATTTGAGTAAGCTCGACTACTTTGCACCTGAGCAGACAAAAACTTCATTTGCTCCTTTTTAGAATCTATCTCTCCTTCAAGACTTCTTTCAAACTGTATTCTTTTTGTCACCCACTCTTGATCATAAACAAAGGATTGCTCAGCCAACTCTTGCTGCTGCAAGATAATCTTTTTCTGCTTCTCGATGTCAACCAACATCCAATATAAGTGTGAGAACTCCTTACCAATGTCACTAATCTTCATATGTTCAAGCTTTTGGCTCAAAATCCACAAAACACAGTCAAACTTTTGGATAAGATTCAACATATTCTGTTAAGGGTGCTCTTGAATCTCATCATGTGAATAACCATGCTGGTTGGCATCAAAAACCTTTTCTTGGGGTTGAATTTGATCATATATCAGTTGATATTGAGATTGAGTGGGGATGGGAGGGTGGAAAACATGATAGGATTGCTGGTAATCTACTGTTACAAGATCATTTGGAATAAAGCCAGCAAGTTGTTCTATGTGATATGGTTGGTAAGAGGGCACATATGCATGATTTTCATGGAATGGTGGAAAATAAGACATATTTCTTTGAAATGAAGACATATTGCAACATTTATATGAGCTTAAAACTCATTGAAGTTCTTCACAGTAATAAAAATCAGGTCTAATTTTTAGTAAAATAAGTACATACTAGCACTTGTCTTCTTGAAACCAATAGTTATTTCTTTCCAAGGTCGCCAGGTGTGTAAAGAAAATGGCTCTAAAAGGCTGAAACTACTGTTGCACACACCAAACAATAGTAACAAATTATACAAAATGGACTGAGAATCAGTTCACAATCCCACCGGGTGTGCCAAAAACTATTGTCTCATAAATTTGCACCCTACCGATTTACAGAAAATTGGTACTCTAGAGGAACATGGAAACACTCCTATAACTGTGGGTCACTTAGAAATTAGAGTGGATCTCTAGAGAAGGCTGGCTTCCTAACTTTGTATCACCTAAAAAGCCAACTTACTCTATGGTTTTGACAGGGAAAAGGGTGAAGAAGTACATGCATAAAAACTGAAAACTAAAATTCTAAGGGTGATACACCTGATTAAAAGGAATATGAAACTTAGATACATGTACTTGCTATAATGACAGAAAACATGTTTGCACAACTTGATACTGTATACTTTTGCATAAATATTTCACAAACAGGTCCTAGTGTTCAGACTTTCAAAAGGAAAATATCTTCACATTCAAAAAGCAATTCACACCTTTTGACACAATTTGCAACCTGCATTGGTATACTTTTTGCATAAAGGCTCTAAAATCTGAGACAAAACTACAAGGTAATAAATATTACCTCACAGATAACTTGATCAATCAGTTGGTAAGCACAATAATGCAAAGAACAAGTAGACAGAAATCCAGGTCAATGATACTCAAGGCCTTCACTGTATTTCATATCAAGTAAACTAAAAAATGAGTTACAAACTGTCAAAATTTTGAGCCAGGATTGTCAAAATCACAAGTCTCTAAAATTTGCATAATCAGAACAAGTTACAAATGGGTCACATAAGTGACTATATCCATCACTATATAAGTGATTCCACCAAACAAGGAGCTAGAAACCACCTTGGGTTGGATACAAGAGAAAAGCCCCAAATCTAGCACCTAAATCTCCTCCAAAAGAGCTCAAAATGAGGGAAAAAGTCCATCATGACTTAGTCTAACATGATGACACATGAAAACCACTGTTAAAAGACTCCAAAGGCAATAAAACACCTCCTAGATGCTCTCAAAACATTCAACTCAACCACTAAATGCCCTCATGACTTAGTCTAACACTCAGCTCAAAAGCAAAACAAAATGCTATACTCTTGGCATGTGTTTGCCAATGTCCTCTCTGCTATATGCTTGGCATGTACCGAGGCATGACAAGATCACTTAACATTTTGCATGTCTTTACAACCTCTTTTGCATTTAATGATAACAATAAACTTTAAATGATTTATAACTCCATCATTTAAGTTTAAATGTTTTTACATTCTATATTTTCAACTTCATGCAAAGGAAATAAAACAAAGTGAAATAAAGAGCACTGAAGTGTTGACGCTAATGTATAAGGGGATAAAGCAATGCAAAAAGTCTAAGACCTAAGTCTTGGACCACGAGTTATTAGTGAAAGGATACAAAATAAAAAAAACAAAAACAAAAACCCCATCGGGCTCTTTTAGGGTTGAAACCCTAAAACAAGAAAACAACTTTTCACTTTTTCATTTTGCACTTTTGCATTCTTGTTGCGCCACCATGGCAACTCTATGTAGCTTGCTCTATGGGTTTCTAAGGAGTTTTGAAGACATTTTTGACTGTATCTTCATATTGAAGGGTACAAGCTTGTTCAAGTGAGAAGAAAGGTCCCTTATTTGAAGCTTAAAACTGTAGCTTTACGTTATTTTTGCTTCCTGTATTTTGAAGAAAATGACAAATGCTTTGCTTCTTTCATGGCTGTGGCCAAAATGTACTTTTCAACTTGCATTTTCCTTGATAAATCTTATAGAACTAAAAGAATTTGTCATTTCTGCGTAAGGTAGCTCCTTTGTCTGGTATTATCATGATTTGAACACACACAGTTGACTTTCACTTGTTGAAAAATACTGAGAAACAAGGGTTGTCTTAAGATCATCATAGCTGTATGGGTACTTCATATTCTTTGATAAACTGGTAGAAATGCAAGAAAAATGAAAAGTTGCATTATTGTTGTGCTTGACATTTCTTTTACGGTCATACCTTTACAAGGTGTTGTGAGCAATATCTCTTACTCCTGGTATGACTGTGACAGCCATTGTAGCTCTACTCCTTAGAGCACTCAAAAGACTATATTCACTGTCTGTAGCCATTTATTTGTAGAAGCCCTTAAATGGGTTCGACATTTTTGAGATGGCTATGAATATATGTTTGATCCTCATTGTTTGCTCAAGGGTTTGCATCAAAACACTATTGTTCTTCATTGATTGTTGAATGTCATCTGTAGCATTCTATGCAATAATGACTGATATTATCTTCCTTGGCATGCTGATGACATGATCTCTGTACTATGTATGACTGTGACAGTCACTTCAGCTTTGGCACCCTATGGTTTTATTATCTTTTGACAGAGATGACTCTTGACATTTGTCCTCTTTTTGCATTATGGCAATGATTAGACAAACATTGATTTCATGTTTGGTTATGTAGCTTAACATTCCTGTCATCTCTGTACTCCTTTATTCTTTCGTTCTATAGCAGCAAACCATTGACAAAACATTTCATTTTCTATCTTTGTATACTTTGGTCATTGTCATTATAGGCTTCCAATGGACCGCTGCTTAAAAACATATACGACTCCTCCCTTAAAACAGAGATGAGTGTCTCTACTGTCAATTTCTTATAGGTTACTAACCTCTTTTCTGTTACATTATTGTCTCTGTGATAGCAATAGAAAAATGACCGTAGTAGATCTCTTTTCACTGTTTCAATGTTATAAGGTTGCTATAGACTTCTTCTCATCCATACCTCATCTCTCATTACCCTTATAGAGACCATTTTTTAGTTCTACACAATTCCCTAAAACCAAGATAAAGATGTATCTTCATGACCCACCTTCATAATGCTATCTGCCTCTCTAGTATGCACCTTACAAACTACCCTGTAACAGTATCTAAACCCTGATATCTTTGTATTCTTTCTGCATGCTTGTGGTACAAAACTATAAATAAGTCCTTGTGACTGCAATATTCATGTGTGGTGATAGGAAATACCATTAGAAAACTATGCCTTTAGGATACCTTATAACCCTTCTTCATGCTTCTGTTATTTTGTCTGATATAGGGACTGCATGACTTAGTGAGATAAATATCTACACCAACATTTGCTCCTTTGGTGTAAAAACCACCACCAACTCTTCTAAATAGAGCCATGGAAGAACCTCCAAGGCTCTTCTTGCTCTGTTAGACTTGCATGATTATCAGTATTCTTTCTTTGTTTTGAAAAGCTTCTAACATTGCACTGCTGACTCTCTTCTTTTATGTCAAATATCCCTTATCACTGCTATGCTTTATACAGATCATGACTATTTTGAAAGGTTTCTCTTCTTACTGCTTAGGAGGATATGACTATTACATGACTGATGACTGTCTTCAAAATCTGATTCTTGACATAACTTGATAGAATTTTCAAGAAACAAGGCAGTTAGTCTTGGCATAGGCATATTCACCTCTTTAATACTGATATTCATATACTTATCAGTTTCTTAGTACAACTTTCTGTAAGCAATTGGGTAATAATACTTGAGAAGTGAACATGCTTACAACAAAGATGCAACATCTTTGTGTTTGTTGACCTATCAGAATGTTTTGAAAAGACTTAAAAATACCCTCAAAATGCAAAGAGAGTAGCATGCTGGGCTCAACCCTTATGGGAGCCCATTTAACCCCACATGTTGAAATCAGATAAACAAATCAGTAACATAACTTTCTCTATACCTGCATAGGAAACAAAAATGTTAGGAAAAACAAGGGCATGTGATTGATATTCTTGATTATCTTGTTGCCTTCTCAAAGGTCCATGTGATACTAACTGGTTTATTGCATCTAAAAGTCAAACTGTATATTTGTAGATGTATATCATATGATGTATGATGCCTTGTCATTGCTCTAACATTGGTTTCTCTCTCTTTTCTTATGTAGATAACTAGGGGCAACAAGGAGACAATAGTTGAGTGCATGACAAGTAGACAACACGGATGACACAAGACACGACAAACAGAACCAAGACTTGTCATTCAGGAAACGACGAGTCACCTTATCTCATATGCATATTTATCTCTTTAGTTTTCTATAAATGTATAGTTTCTCTTTCTATTTGCAATGAAACAGTTAGTCTCACGGCTTGTGTGAGACCTTATACATTTATTTTATCAATAAAGATTACTCTTTCTGAAAAGATTTGTGAAATCTCTTTCTATGTTATCTACATTTGCATAAAATACAATCTAGTGTAATGTAATCCTTCTGATTCTATTTATGCATGTGCATGTAATGTAGTAGTAGAAATAAAAATGTACCCTTATTTTTCCATTTAAGACACAAAAGCTCTACCTGATTGAGCTATAGTGAAATTATGTAACATTAATGTTGTTATATGGAGCCTAATCAGACTAGAAGGTTATATTTACCCCACTTTTATCTATGCGGTTTCCTCCCAAATTATTTAATGGGGTCTAGGGGTAGCGCCCCTAGCACGCTCCCTGTCGCGATACAGGGCGGGGTCGAGGGGCAACGCCCTCGTGGGGTCTCAGTGGCAGTGCTCTCGAAACCTCCAACGATTTTTATTATTTTATTAAGGCGTCAGGAGTTATTTTTTCTATTGGCCAACATAAAAAAACCTATTTTTGTAACCAACACAAGGCTTCATAAAAGTGGCTAAGGGTTAGGGTTTCCGTTGATGTATGGTAGCATTTTGCAGTGGTATTAAGTTGCAAGGATTGTTGGTTGTAATCGATTTGATTTACTGGATAATAATATTAGGCTCTCTGTTGGTGGATGTAGCCCGAGTTTGGGTGAACAACGTTAAAACTTGTCTCTCGCTGTTATTATTTCTATGTATTTCCATTCCTCTGTTTAATCTTTATTTGCATTTAATTGATATCTTTTGTCAGCTAACCCTAACACCTAACACATCTAAACTAAAACCCCCTCTAATGACATGGTATCCAATAACCTAGCAATCCCTAAACCATCCTCACCATCCCCTTTTCCTCCCAACCCATAATCATACCCTTCCCTAACCTATTCCTCGCCACCTAACCCCATCACCCAGGGTTTCAAAAGAACATAACGTGTATCATGACTTGTTCATTTCATTAACCATTGCACTCATTGCATAAACTCATTACATTATCATTTCACGATCATCATGGAGATTATAAGGAGAACACATCGCCTAACAGTTTCTATTAAGACTCTCCTGAAAAATTCAAACAATTAAAGCATTGCACATTGGGCATTGATTATATTACATGTGTGTGAGACATCTTCAGGAGTTAACCATAGTGATTTCACTTGATACTCAAATCAAACTCTCACACAGGTATAATTTGTGCATCCATTACATTATCATTTCATTTTATTTTGCATACACAATATATGTTTATTAATTTGAGCATATATTTCCATTTCATTTCATTTTGCATCCATAATAAATGTTTATTAATCTGAGCATTTATTTTCATTTCACATCCATTTTAATCCAATCATAATCCATAATCATAATATGCATCAACATTATCACATCATAACGCATAAACAACATAACCAAAACATAAATCATCACATCACAATACATGATCCATCACCATCATAAACATAACATATATATCACCATGATCCATAAAAATATTCATTAATATCCATGTCATCCTCCAACACACTTTTTCCTCCCTAGGGTGCAGATCATAACCTTTTTCACCTATTTTTCTTCCTGTCAACCTATTTCTCCATCCTCTATCCATTTTTCACCTCTGTTTCTTCCTTTCGAGAGCTCACCCAAAGAAAATTATTTCTTCACTTGACCTCTCGAGGGGGCATCCCTCACCCATCTCATTCCTTCCCAGCAGTTGGGGCATTTTTCTTTGACTTAATGCCATTTCCCTGCTAATCATGATGCCACGTCAAAGAGGGACAAATGTTGACACCTAAAAGTGTCTTTACCAGTTTAACCGACCTCTGACATCCCCAATATCACCAATTACCCTTCCAATTAATTAATTATTCATCCCAACACCTGAATTTTCATTATTTTCCCCTTTAAATTGAATTAATTTATTTAATTCAATAGTTACCCCTTCACTAACATTAGCCCTATTAACTAAATAAATGTGCAACTATTTCTTTGATTAATTCACCTCTTTCACTAAACCTGATTAATTAAATAAATCATATTTATTTAATTAATTCAACCTACTAATCAGCCTATCCCTATCCTAGTTGATTAAATACCTATTATTTAATTAATTAATCTAACCTGCATAACCCTAGACCTGGGATTAATTAAATTAAACATTATTTAATTAATTCTAACCCCTAATTAACCCATCCACTAATTTACTACAGCCATATTAATTAGGTTAATCACCTCAATTAAAATGGTCAAACCTCGATTAACACTCCTCCCCACATCCCACAAATAAAAAATTGATATTTATGCCACATAAATCAATTTTTTATACACACTTGTCATAAACCTCATTAATAACCTCTTACACCCCTTACACATGTCATAACTCATTAATTGGAGCTCTTCCCAAAATAAATTTTTAATTCATCTCTAATCCTCCTCTTTTCCCTATGTGAATTTTTAATTCACATCTAATCCATCTCACCCAACCTCATTTAATTCATTTCTTTTCCCAAGATTAATTAAAAATTCATCATTGTTCTCATCCCTCCATTTCCCATGATTGAATCTAAGCCCTCCACCTCACATTCATCCTCATCCATTGATCTCTCAAATGAATCTCAACCCTTGGATCAAATTCCTCTCCAAAAAGCCTATAAATAGAGCCTTTTCCAAGCCATTTTATCATCCACAATTTGAGTATTGTTATTATGCCAAAATCTTCATCCATTTCATCTCATTGAGCTAAGATTCTAGTGATTTACATATTAATTTTGAGAGTATTTCACATAGGAATCATGGGTAAAGCAAGAGCCTAAGGGTGCAAGGCTCTCCACCTTAGCAAAGAGTTTTGGATTTCATCTTGAAGGTATAACTAGTCATTTTTATGCCTTCTATTTGGTGTTTTATCTTCATTTTGATTTCTCTAACCTTAGATATATTTATGTTTCATTGGAAAATCATTTTTTAGATTTGAGTTTTATGATAAAAATCAGATTGGGGACATTACAGTGGTATCAGAGCATGATCTTGCTAGCCTGTAGGGTTTGAAAGATTTATGTTTTGCAGTGAAAGAGAGAAAAAAATATAGTACCTAGGGAGCAAAAGAAAATTGTCGAGGGAGATCTAGTTGAAGAAAGAAGAATAAAGGAAAAGGAAAATGTCTAAGAATGATGGTTAAGTATTCTGGAGGAAATTCCAAGCAAACCAAAAGAAGATTGTAGATAGCCTCCTTGAAATAAAGAAAAAATTACAAGGACCTATCACCACGCATGAGAAAGACATTACAGGTGAAGGAGTTGAGGTAGATGCAAAATGGTATGAAGATTATGCCAAGCAATCTAAAGATTTTAAATTAGCTTTTCCACTTGATAAATTCATAGAAATTCATGAGAGGGATCAAAAGAGAAGAGAAAAAGAATCAAAGGAGCTAGAAAAGAAAACCTTGGAACCAAAGATAATGATAGATACACTTGAGCCACAACAAGCTATGAAGGAACAAATCATTAAGCATGAATTTAAGAAAGTTGACCTACAAATGGAAGAAATAATAGAACCAGAGGTACCAGCTGTAGTGGTCGAAGTTAAGGAGAAATCAGATTTGCATATTGAAGAAAAACTGAAACCATATATGACAGTAGAACATAAGGAAGAAGAAGTGAAAGTGTTCTAGAGGAAGATCCAAAAGTTACCAAAGTAGAGGAAGATTTAGAAGTTACCAAAGTAGAGGAAGAAAATAAGGTGGAACAAGAATATTTTCAGACTATCTTGTTAGAGGCTTCAGAAGAAGAGCATGTTGATGTCAGGAATGAGCCAAGGATTAATTTTTAGAATATCATTATAGATGGATATACATTTAGGAATGACATTGTGGTCAGCCCCAACACAAAAGAGTTGAGCCACTTGGATGGAAGTGTCAAGGATATCTCCCTAACGTCTCTTTTGACAATGGTGGATGATAATTTTGATGATAGCCTAAGGTATGAACATAATAAACACATTTTGGATTTAAGTCTTCCTATTATGTCACTGCAAAACCCTTTTCATCGTGAAAAGGATTATAAAGAGGATGAAAGAGTATGTCCATACATGAGAGTATGGGATCCAAGTGATACTTCTAAAAATAGAGATAGTAGAGTATATGATGATGTTAAATATCATATCTCTTGCATATGGATTAAAAGGGAGTTAATGAGAAATCACATAGAGAATATTGTGCATACTAACAATGTAATGAAGAATCAATGTTCCAAATTTATAGATGGTTCCTTGGAGCTAAGTTCCCAAATGAAAGACAAGATTATAGATGGTGGCCAAACAAAATGTATGAGGTGGGAAGATGGTCAGAAAAATACATGTCATTTTGATATTCTATATTTTATGATTGAGCATGGAAAGGTATTTGCAGAATCAAGTTGCATGTTGGATTTCTATCCTTAGATATATGGAGGAGAATTCAAGAAGAATGAGACTCTACAAAATGGCTTCATTATTCCAAGCTTTGAGAAGGCACTAGCTACAAAGAAATCTCCATATGACTTCAAGGTAACCAACTCATGTCTTGCATTTTTTGCATATTTCTCACATCCATTTGTGGAAGAATATTATGTTTTAGGAGAAGGTGATTGGGATTCACTAATGCAAAGGTGGGACTCCATTCAAATCATAAGCAAGAAGTTGAAAGATGTAGGAAATGGGTTTTCTATTTTAGATAGAGGATTTCAGTATGCCTTAGAGTTTACATTGGGTTGTAAGTATGCCATCATCTCACACCATTATTCAAGGACTGAGTAGAGAAGTAGCTACCATTAGACTTATGTTTGCAAGGAACATATGCACAAGTTATATTTCAAAAGTTGCATGGATTACATTGAGTATTTGTTCTTATCTTTTTTGCTTTGTGAGGAGAAGTTACAAGATGACCTTATTGATAAAAGTGCACATGAAAAATATTTTTTACAAGATATTAATGTTGGATTTCATCTTGCTAACATTTTTAGAACAACTTTTGGAGAACAATGTTTGCAGCCTATGATTCAATTGCAAGGAGCCAAAGGATTCCACTTCTTGTGTGACTATTGTAATATGGCAATCTAGAGTTTAGGTGAGTAGTTTCATATTATTCTAGTTGGCTTCGAATGTGACTTTTGGAGAAAGAAGGCCATCAAAACTTGGAAGGCTTTCTACCAACATGATCCTTTTGCCAAAGCATATGCATGGAGGACTAATATCATATACTTGAGACAAGCCTTTGGTGTTCAAAGCATTCAAGAGGATGCTACACAGGAAGTTCTGTAAAAGATCAGAAAGGTGTTTTTAATTTTGGGATTGAATGATTTTCAGTTTGTACTATGGGAGTATTTTTAGTCATTGAATGTTTGCTTCTAACCTCTATGATGATGATGTTTATGGAGAGATTTTGGATTCATACATAGCTGCCCATTTGTTTCACATTGATCACACTGATAAGTGTTACTCAGGTTTGCTATTTTTGCAGTCTTTACATCATTGGTATGTTGTTGATTTTTATTATTTCAGTTATGAACAACTGTAGATTGGTAAATGTTGGGGAAGTTTACTAGCATGATGATGATAATGGAAAGTATCCACTATTAGTGACAATTACTCCAGCCATCATAAAACTATCTATAAGAAGGTTTGGAGTGGTTTGTGACACTTATGATTTACTTTTCAGTTTATATGCAAGTTGATTTGTGCCATGTTTCAATGGAGAAACAATTCTATAGTAACATTTTGAGACCCATTGGAGCCCAGAATTATATCTATGAAGCAAGTGTTTGGGACCCTTCATCACATAAAAAGAACAAATGGGCACAACAAAAATATGGTGGTGAGCACTCAAGGAAACCCTTGATTCTAAGGGAATATATGGAAAAGGCTCTCAAAAAAGGTTTGATCTTGGAAATTGGTAAGCAAGATAGGTTTCATTTTGATATTCAATTTTTTTTGAATTTAATTATGGTTTGGTGTTTTTGGAGACAAGTTGCATCTAGGTTTTCTATCCTTGGATATGTAGAGGAGAGTTTGAGAGGAATGAGACTCTACAAAATAAAGTAGAACATGACCTTCTACTAAGTTTGTTGCAACCATTTCTTATCCATCATCAAGATTGGAAAAGTATGTGCAAGGATGCCATTGTTAGTATTTATGGGATTTATGATGAAGGTTACAACAATTATGGGAATGGGCTTGTTGAGTGTGCCTATATTATTATCATCTATTTTGAATTTAGAGCATACCACATGGGTGAAATATTTTCCAAAGAGTTGACCAAATTATAGGAGTTGTGCAAGAATGTAGTTTCTCATGTTGTTTTCATGATGCCAATACTTGGTAGCATTGGTGTCATTTTTGAAGATGGGAAGATTTATATCATGGTTGAGTATGTCTAAAATATGTTTGTTGCTAACATTTTGGATGTAATTGTGAAGGATGACAAGTATTTGCTAGTGGATGGACTCAGGGAATACATCATTTTTCATCAGAACAAGTTGTTGTTTGCATATTTAATATCCAGAGTTGGGTGGAATATTTGTTGTTGTTACATGATGATACTTGCTGCCCTTCTAAAGATACTTTGTTGTTATAGATCAAATAATGAAGCTGAAGGTACCATCCTTCAAGTTGAGGTAAAATTTGGGCCTACTAGTGTGCATTTCAGCCATTTATATTTCAGTGTTTTAATGGCAGAAGTGGTTGTTTTCTCCCAAAGATGTAATTGTTGTTACAGAGGATGCAATGAATGTTATAATAGTTCTAATAGAAGCACAAATTAGATTTATATCATTGAGAGATGTTGTAGGAGTTTCATGTTTGATTTATTACATGCTAGTGCTTACATACAGTGGGAGGCATTTTGTGAGTTCACAAAATTACTTTAGGAAGCTATGGTTTAGATTTGGAATTGGAGTGAATGTGAAAAATATTTGCATGAATATGTTTGTTTGTTTCATGACATTGTTACACATAAATATGAGTTTTCAGGTTTGCATAGTGTTATATGGCAAGAGTTATCTCACTTGACAGGTATAGGAGCTAGGTTCTATGGACAGTTTAACATGATTTATCACATTGGCACAATGATTCCAGAGCATCTTGGCCTGTATTGCTTGAGAACAAGCAATCTTGAGGAGGGAGGATTTGTCATGTCCCTTTTTCTAAAAATAGCACTTTCTATTTTTAGTAAGTTCCCATTGCCTAGAAATAGTAAGTCAGGATCACATGACTGCATTTGGGGAAATAATAGTTATTTAATATCTTATTTGTTTGGATGCAATTTCCATATTCCTAATAAATAAATATTAAATAAAAAGCTTCATTGGGCATGGCAATTATGGAGGGAATCTCAAGTTGTTGAAAATAAAGATTTGCAGTTGGCATTATGAGTATGTTGGAGTTATGGCAATTATTGGAGTTTTATTTTGGCATATTTTTTGGTGTAACTCCCAAGACTTGGCGTTGGAGGTTACATGCGCTTCATGCATGGGAATCTTTTCCCTTGGGTCATGAGTTTTTGAGTTCGCACTTTAATTGCATGTCGGTGCCTTAAAAAATACATTTTGAGTTGTTAAAAGATGCCTTTTAAGTGGTATAATATGAAAGATTAATTTTAGAGATGTTATAATGCATTTTATGACTTTTGTAAGTGCCTAAATTTGGGGAAGAATATTTGGACGTGAATCTAAATATGGTAGAAGTTTCCAGATGTTTAAGGAGCCTATAAGTATTGTTTATTTTGCATGTAGAGGGACTATTGTCAATTTCATAACTTTCTTGTAGAGCTGATACTTTGTACTTTCTCCGGTGGACAAAGAAACCATTGGAGTGAAGCTTTTGGCCGGTCGACATGAGTTTCCAACAGTCTGAGGGCGGTATTTTTGGGTTACAGATAGCAATCTCACTTCAGAGGTTGTATAAGAGCTGAAGGAGTGTAGTAATTTTAGTATTGTGTGTGTTTGCAGGGTGTTTCTAGAGCTTTTCAGAGTGTTGTGAAGCTACTGTTGGTGTTGTTTGTTGTAGCTGATGTGTTTTGGATGTGTCGCTGTGTACTTTGTTGTTCTCCATCAGTCCAAACACAATGGTTCAATATTTCATGTGTGGGCATTGATATTAAGATTCCAACATTGTTTTGTAGTGATTTCCATGTGTATTTCGCCCTATTTTGGGTGTTGTAGCTAGCTGTGTGTTGTGAGGTATTGCAAATGTGGTTGCTGTTGCAAATCAGTGTTGTAGGCTTGATTATATGTTATTTGTATCATATTTCTATAATAACAAAGGTTTGGTGTGTTTGTGTGAATTTTGGTGTCATATAATGAAGACTAGTTTAGTTAGTTTGGTTATTTGGATGCATATTTATGTTTCATTAGAAAAATCATTTTCAGATTTGAGTTTTATGAAAAAAATCAGATTGGGAACATTACATAGTGTGCGGGTATTACGGCGTACTTACGCGTGTACGGGGCGACACCTTCAAATGACCATTTTAGACCTCTGTGCACGTAACGCGTCCTCAAGTGATCATCATAACTACTCACGAGTTGAAAGAATAACTTTAAGACGGGGATACACAAAAAAATCATTGAAATCCGATGTACCTAACTAGGAGCGTGAAGTTAAGGTGGGCGACTACTCACCCCTCACCCCTACTCATCACAAGATAGTAATTTACCAATCTTAAATCACAAACAAAAAAATAGAAACAATATCTTAAACCAATACTAATTTTTTAGCCTAAAACCTGCACCAATGTTTAGATTTTGTTACCCATAAATTAGAAGCATTACGTCCTATTTTCTCACATCAAAACCCTTTCAATCAACACTACATACAACACCACATATATTGATATCTACCCACATAAAATGAATCCCAACACTCAACCCAATTCCATAATATGAAAATACTCTTAACGCTTGCGGCCAGATCTTTGCACAGATTTGCGTCGTAAGGTAAGTATCTATTTCATTTTGACATAAATTCTAAATGTTGTTGATTGTCTGTCTAAACAATTTTTTTGACAGGTCTGAAATGCATATGTGAATACATCTATGCCATGAGATTCATCCAGTATGCTGGATAGCCATCGGCTATCTAAACCAAGCGTCGGCCATCGTAGAGAGCGCAACAGATTGTACAGTTGGCGGTCCAGTTCCTAGTTCCAAGCACCCCACCTCTGTCAATAAGACGCATCAGAAGTACTATAAAGGGCGGAGCTTTAATCAAGTGCCTATACGTCAAACAATAATGGTGCAACTTTAATGGCGTTCACTGTGAGGTGTAGCCTGTACCTACATCAGTATTTAAGAAAAGACAATACAATATTTTATCTGTGAATTGGTTGAAGTTGCACAATAGGTAGGGGAGAGGACCCAATTGCTGAGAATGTTCCAATAGTTGTTATTGTACTTGTGTATTTAAGGTCCAGTATTTTTAAAAGTTTAGTATTGGTAGTTGTGACTTTTAGGTCGTTAGTGTTACTATAAGTACTTATAATTGAATGAAATGTGCTCATTAGATTTAAAAAGTAACAAACCATGTGATGCCACATCACTGCACCAACAAAACACGACTTAATACAGACCTATTGGTTCACCTTTTTTGGGGGAACTATTTGACACCTCAAGAAAAAGTGTGCTGATGTGGCATCATATTTGATGATGTGGCCTTGAAACCTTAGTTTTAAGCAAGGGCCTTGCCAAATAAGTTGCTGTAAAACTTTTGGAGTGATTCAAAATTGCCACATATGATTTTGAGAGGTGTGAAGTTAGGGTGCTCAACAACTGGGTCCTCTCCCCTAGAGTGGCATGATAAAGGGGAGAGGATCCCATAGTGGGTTACCCTAACTTTGGGGGTCTACTTGGAGTGCCACGTCAATCAAAGATTAAAAAACTCATAGCCACGCATGTAATGATGTGTACGAGTAAAAAAAATGTTTTGAGGGGTGTCTAACTCATCCGCCATGTGGAGGACGAGGAGAGGTGGAGGCATCTATTTTCCAAGTCGTTTTGAAGGCTGACCGATAGTGGATCAAGAGGACCCCCGACAGAGCCTAAATTTGATGGCTATATGGCCTTATTTAGGAATTTTTGGCGTAAAATACAATCAAAATTTTAAAAAGATTGTATCATATGAAAGGAGAGATTTTGGATAGGCTCTCAAAATTTATATAGAATTGTGATGATATATATATATATATGACCTATATATAATTTTTCTTATACTAAGGTATGTCATAATATTTTAAGGGCCTTTGAAAGGATAACCATCATAAAAAAATTGCTTGACAGGTAGGATCGACTGTCAAATTTAGGCCCTGAGCCCTGGTCCCAGTCCAAGATCTTATAAATATGTGTTGACCATGTCGTGTGTTAAGTGGACACATGCCACGTTCATTTAAAACATGTTAACATTAATTGCTCGCTACCTCCTCTTTCTTTCACAACCTACCACATTAATTCCGATTGTATCTACATTTTGGTGTATGGGATAGCGCCAATTTCCACATGATGGAGCCTTCAATGCTTCAGTACCTCACATTTATCTCTCATCAACACCCCACTACCAAACCTCCTCTTCTCGAAAGTTCATTACATTTTGCACCAGAACATGTTCACTTCACCTCTCTATTAGCGATGGCTTCCATGAAAGGAATGGTCGCAAATGTTGGTTGTCAGCTCATTGCTCATCTTCCAAGCTATCATCTACATGTCAATGAACTAGGGGAGGATTCCATATCTCACTAAGGCAATGAACCAACAAAGTCTTCATTTTTTGAGGTGTTTGTTGTGTTTCCTTTCTTGTCTTGTGGTATTTCTGCACTTCACTTCTCTGTATTTCTTCATTACATGTATTTTCATGTGCTTTTCCATGGCTGCCACCACTATTTAGTGGTTTATTGATTGATAATACAGTTCTCAGTTTCACTCCAATGTCTTGCTATGAATAGAGGTCGAGGCTGTCATACCTAGTTGTTTTCTTTATTGTTTTTCATTCTTGTTTTTTGATCGGTAAACACTTTTTTAACCGAAGCTATGAATTGGTGAGGCCACAACACAGGGGACCTCATCCCCTGGCATTAACACCTGGCATGAATGCCTACATCAATGTTGGAGGTTCAAACCTGCGAGCTCGTTGGCCCAGCGAAGGCCCATAGCTTACGAGCACAATAGCCTAGCGAAGGCACAAGACCTGCGAGCACATTAGCCCAACGAAGGAACAAGTCTGCAAGCTCTTTGGTCTAGTAGGGGGTTTGAACCCTGGTGGCCACTACTACAATCGAGCGATTTGACCACTGAACCATGCCCTTAACGACTATTTTTCGTTCTTATTTATTCATGAGGGTTCTCTTCATTTTACTCCCCCATCTAGTTTTAAATGGATGCATAATTCATCATACCTCACTAAAGCAATCACCCACTACAACTATATGCTTTTTCTCGTGTGTTCTCGATTTTATTTTGTTTATTTCATTGTTTATCACATAGTTATGGGGTTTAAGGGTTCAAATACTGGTGCACCCTACCATTCAACCTTCAAAAGCCCTTCTATTGGGCATCGTGCCTTGTTTCTGGTATGTGAACTATTGTTTTTCCATCCTTTTTTGTTGTTTGAGATGGGATTTCTTCATTTCGCTCTTGTTTCTGGCTGTGAATGGAAGGTGAGGTTCTTATACCTTACTAATGAAGTGACCTAATTGGTTTTTTTGGTGATTTTGAAAATCAACAAAGGCACAATAATGGTTAGTGGAATGTCTAGTTGAATGCTTAAGGCTTTTTGTTTCTTTAAATTTCTAATGAAAAGATTTAAAAGATACCAAATTTCAAAACTAGTGTTCAAGGTTGTTTGTTGGAACACTTTATGTTTCAATTGAGTAGTGTTTATCAACACAACTGTATGGCCATCTTTTGTGTTTTGTAACACATTTATTAGTTATGGAAATTCAAATCTTTTGTTTGAGCATCACTGTGACCTATCCAATTTAAGTTATACATTTTAATTTACAATTCTTTCAAGTGGTAATTTTAGACTAACAAAATTTGTGGAAATGGGTAATCAAAAGTTTTATTGGTTGCCAAAAATATTGTAAAGTTGGCTTTGTTGTTCATTACCTACTCTGGATATCTTGTGCCTAATAATGTTTATCTACTACTTAAACCCTAACTAGTTTTTTTAGAACTGCATTTATTCATGATTTTATATTTATTTCATATATGTTGTATCCTTTAACCTTTCATATGCATTCATGCATCAATATACTAGGGTTTGGTGTTGCTTTTCATAGTTTATCTTTTGCCCACCCAATATGGTCTTCAATTGACCCAAGGTTTATAATTTTACCATCCAAGGTTTACATGTGAGATTGATATGAAATTTGATATGTCTCATGCCCATACGATTGTAAACCTTGGAATTGATATCTCTCATGGCCATCTGCCCTTGATTTCACCCAAGGTTTACAATTTTACCAGATCCCCTACCCCTTGTTAGCTTACTTCTCCCACTATCATGAGTACTCATCTAAGAGTGAGACTAGGATTGAGATCTCTCCCAAAGAACTATAGTGATCCCATGTAGCTGACTAACATCCTCATGTAATATGTTGAGTATGCCTAGTACTCTTAGATGGTCATTTATGGACTATCAAATTGATGCATCAAATAAGTAATGAAGGCATCATTTAGTGGTGAGAGAATGGATCTCTTTGCATCAAACTATGTAACCTCTCACTTGAGCTTATCTCTCTCTAAACATATTATATCTAGAGCTAATCGGCATCATCTTTGTTCCTACACTATCTAGTCTCTAGTTACATCTCTCTCAGCCTCTATATTGTCTATCCCACAAGCTAAAGTTTTGCACTCTACTAATAATACCCTATACACAATGGTAACCTAACTAACAAGGTCAAAAAATGATGCAATCTATCTAGCATGTGTGTGATCTTATATTATTTACTCAACTAGAATGACTAGTAAACCTTGAATTAGTTGCTCAAACATGCAAGATGTAAACTACACTATCTACATAATTACAACTTTCAATTAGCCACATATCCGTAACAATATAAAAACAATAGAATTTTAAATGGAATATCATAACTAGCATATGCGGATCTTTACCCTGCTAATCTACGTTGGTTAGAACCTATTGAAGGGGTAAAATATTTGCAATGAAAATCAAATTATAATACATATAGTAAATCAAATTTTCAATAAACTAACTCTTATTAAAATTTATGTGTCCATATATGTCATAAATAAAATAGTCTTAAAGTAAACTAAAATAACTAATTAAATTAAAATTTATGTATTCATATATGTATGTAGTAAATAAAATAGTTCTAAATTAAAGTAAAATTGAACTTTTAAGTAAACTAAAATTTATGTGTCCATATATTTAATAAAATAGTTCTAAAGTAAAATAAAATTTATGTGCTTGTATATATATAGAGTAAATAAAATAGTTGTAAAGTAAAATAAAATATTTTTTAAGTAAATTAAACTTTATGCATCCATATATATGATAAATAAAATAGATCTTCAATAAAATAAAATCTCTTAAATAAATAAAATAACTTGAATATCTCTCTAACATTTTAAATGGAGTAATAATCTATTTAAAATATCTATATCGGTTAAATATAGTACTATCAGGATAAACCTATACCAGACATTACATACTTATTTAAAGTGCTTGACGGTCCATTATCTCACCACTAAATTTGATGTCTCATGCCCATACAATTGTAAACCTTGGAATTGATATTTCTCATGGCCATTTGCCCTTGATTTCACCTAAGGTTTACAATTTTACCTATGGGGGTTTGCAATTTATGTCAGTGTAAGCTTGGAATTTTAACATTCGAGGTTTTAACAATTCTATGGCCACGAGAAATATCAATCCCTAAGCTTAAATTGGCATAAATTGTACACATTCCCTGTTGAAAAGATTTGAAGCCCATTTTCTAGTATTAAGTCTATATAATCAAAATATACACTATAATTGTCCCAGCTACATATGAAGCGACCACCCATAATAACAAATTGTTTTTCAAATATAAACTCCTTTATAACCAAAATGCATGGCCAAGTGCACCATCAAACAAATAGATACATTCCATATCTCATCATCAACTTGATTTATTTAAGTGATATTTGCCCTATTATTGGTCAGTTCTTGGAGGTCATGAATACTTGCTAGCAACACACTTGAAGGTGTAAGACTCAGGAACCAAGCAGTCAATACAAGAGGACATAAATCAATCAAATGTCAAACTTATTACCAAATTCTAATTTTTTAGCATCCATCAAATCCATCCCTTTATCTCACATGAATCAATCCACACAATTCAATTTCAATTTCAGACTAAACAAGAGGATAGAAATTTAAGACTTCAAACCAAACAAGTATTCAACTAAATCAATCAACCTCTCATGATAGACTCAGAAAGGTGTTCCTCAACACCACATTCCCCATTGAGATATCTAGCAAAGGTGAATTATATTGTAGGTATTAAGGATGGGATTACAAGAATTAATCAGGGGTCCTATATGCACAATTATGTCTAGGATGACATAACAACAAACTTTAGTATGACATAGATATCTGTATGTAACATGTTTCAATTTCAATTAAGAAATTATATTTACATGTCATGATTCAACTCATATATCTTTTTAGACTATTAAATTAATGCTTAATCGACTAAGGCAATTGAAGGTTGATGTTTTAGATTACTATGTGTTTGGCATGTTGGACATTTCTTAATGAAATTGTGCAAGTATTTATCCATTTTACTCCAATAATATTCAAATTTGCCACATTTATTTTTAAGAATGTTTCCTGATTCCATCTATAAGGGAATTAGAATCTAATAGGGGAGAGGGCCCCATAGTGGGTCACCTTAACTTTCAGGGTCCACATGGACTGCCATGTTAGTCAAAGATTAAAAAACAATATGCCATACGTGCAACAAGTATTAGTGAGTATTCATATTCATATATCCTTTTATTGCATTTATTTTCATTTCAAATATGAAATTAGTGAGTATTCTTAATTCTTAGACTTTCCTTTTAGCTAATTTAGGTTTGTCCTAATTTCTCCTTCTCTTGCATCCATTGTTTGTTGATTTGTGTTATGGAGTAAAAAGTAACCTCATGCCTTGTTACCTCCTAGTTAGGCTCGTAGGTCCCATCATTTACATTATGCAAGCTTAACACTTATCCCAGAGCAATTTCCCCTGAAACCCATGTCAAATGGGACCTAGGGGCTTGTTCTAAATGTTTAAACATGACCAAAATTGGCCTTGGGACTTGGGCACGCACACCCAAGTCCAGCCTATTTTGTCGGGATCAAAATTTAAATGTGTCAACCTGGGCCCTCTCAAAAGGTTTCCTTCTATTGGCCTATTCAATTTAAATTACGAAAGTTAGTGGGAATGCATATATAAGTGATTTTATGAACTCATTTTGTACCTAGATGGATAATACAAACTTTTGATATTGAACTAAGGGATTTCAAAGGCTTTCATTGTGTTGCAGAGCAAAATTGTGTTGTTATTGTGTTTGTTTGTTGCAATGTTGGCTTCATCAATCCATCTCCTCATGATTTGAAGGATCTTCATCTCCGTGAGGGCTTCACCTCTAAGGTGACATCTCTTTGTGCTTCAATCATTTTATTTCATCATTGCTTTGGCCTCTGCCCTCCATTGGGCATGAACTCTATCTAACAACGGTGTTGGAAGACTTGAATGTCATTTTGGGGCTTGACCGAGGCAAGTTCCTAAACACCACAACCCCCAAACCCCTCTCTTTGTGATTGTAGGTTACAGGTGCAGAATTTTGAGAAAGTATAGGTACAAAGTGTATATACGAAAAATTCAAA
Source organism: Cunninghamia lanceolata (assembly GCA_027924645.1). Classification (NCBI taxonomy): domain Eukaryota; kingdom Viridiplantae; phylum Streptophyta; class Pinopsida; order Cupressales; family Cupressaceae; genus Cunninghamia; species Cunninghamia lanceolata. The sequence continues at coordinate 3,186,864 of BSBN01001051.1, read as the reverse complement.
TAAAATGGAAGATAAACAATAACATGTAAATTACCTTCTTACCCAAATTTCACGAATACCTCAGATGTCTTGAAATGTTGATGCATGTTGATTCTTTGAATGATTCGATTGTTGATTGCTCATGTTCTGCAGCTTAACGATTTGATTGAGATGATAAGATTGATGTGAAGAAGATAGGTAGGTGATGAATGAGGAGGAATTTTGGCAGAGTAACGACGTTTAGAAGATTCATCCATGCCAAATGGCATGGAAATGGATGAATTTATAGGCAAATGTGAGAGAATGGAAGGATAGAAACTTCCATTTTGCAAGTGATGATGAAATTGGAAAGTTGCTATGCAACTTGGGAGAGAAAAATAGAAGGTGGATGAGTGAATTGGGAGATGGAATTAGAAGGTGAATCAAGTTAACTAGAGAGGATTTGATAGATAATTAGAGTTGGAAATGGAAGGTGGGCCAAGTTAACTCAAGAAAGAATTAGAAAGTGATTGAGTTAACTTGAGAAGATTGGAGTCATGTTGAGAGATATAAATGGTAGGTTAGGTGAGTCATAATTAAATAATTTAAAAATAAATTATTTAATTTATGATGCATGTGAGGATTAAAATAAATAAATAAAATTATTTATTTATTTTTAGAGGAAAGGGAGATAAAGTGATAAATTAAAATAAAATAAAAGATTTATTTTATTTTAACCAAGAGGAAGGGGAATTAGATAAATAAATAACATTTATTTATTTAATAATGCGAAGGGATAGACAAATTAAATAAATGTTAGATTTATTTAATTTGTTAGAGGAAGATGCTAGATTAGGTGACGATATGGGGTATCTAGGGCAAAGATGCTACAAGATGCCTAAATGATATAATGTTGCGACAAGGTGGACATTTCTGGGTGTCTACATTTTTCCCCTCTTTGAGATGATGAGATTTGTGTTGAGTAACATCATTTCAAATAAGTTAAGGTATGGATAGAGGAAAAAAACATGATGATAGAAAGATAGGATGAGAATGGAATGATAGGATGATGATGAAATGATAGGATGATGATGCCCCCTCGAGAGGATAGGCATGTTGGAAGAACATGGGTATGCTCTCGAAATGAAATGATAAGGAGGGATAAGATGAATTATGCAAGATAGGAAGTGAAGGAAAGAGATGAGGGATATGTTATGCTGCAATGAAAGTGAGCAACCATATGTTTGATATAGCATGAGATGTTATGCCCCAGGGTATAAGGACCAAGGTGACGATGTGTCTCATGCCCCAGCGTAATACAACCTTGTCTATATACAAGATATGAATATTAGCTAGGAAGATACAGATGCAAATGCAAAAATGATAACACACACAAGCAAGCAAGCATGCACAAACGATACAAAAACAAACAAGGTATTGCCCCTGTCAAGCTATAAACCAATGATTGATTGCTGATTGATGATGAGGATAGTGTTGTCATGATAGGGAATGATGTATCCCTAGATCAATACAAGGATGATTGATTAATTGATTGATTGATGATTGATTAATGATTGATTGAGTTTACGACAAGGCTAGGATCAAGACTATTGATTGTGATTGGATAATTTGGCAAGATTGATTAACTTGATTGGTATGGTTTTAAGGATTGACTTGCATTTGAGTTTACTGCTTGGATGATGAGATTGAAGAAGAAGTGATTGAATAATTGATTGATGAAGATTGATTAGAAGAATTGTTTTGAAAGATTGATGAATTGATGAAGATAGATGATGAGAGAAGAAGATGATGAGAGAAGAAAGAGGAATATTGTCTATGCGTGAATCTGGGCACTTCCTTCGTACTCCAGACTGCCTACACTTCCTTCGTACTCCAGACTGCCTACATACCCAATGTCCATGGGATCAAGGCACTTAATGATAGAGATGAGATGTAGCTCTGATTGGTGTTTTTTTATTGATGATGATGATGGATGGATTGATGTGATTGATAGATTGGCTTGATTTTTGTTGATTGATTAGATTGATTTGCTTTGATTTGATAGGGTTTGTTTTGATGTGATTGGATTTGATGATTGAATTAATGATTGGGTCAATGATTTGATTGGATTTGATGATTAATTAGGTTGATGGATTGATTTGCTTTGATTTGATGGATTTTATTGGATTTGATTTGATCTTGATGATTTGGTTGATTGGATTAATGGTTTGATTGAATTTGTTTTGATGTGATTTTGATCGATTGGTAGATTAGGATTGATTTTGATTTGATTGAGAGATTGGCTTGATTTGATGATTTGATTGATTGAATTGGATTTGGTGATTGAATGATTTGATTAATTTTGATGATTGACCTTGATATTTGTTTGGATTTTGTTGGATTTTATGATTTTTTTTGTATTTTGGGATTATTTATTTATTTATTTGGATTTTTTTAGGACATTTTATGATTTTTTTGGATTTTTCAAGACATTATACGATTTTATTTTTGGATTTTTTGGGATATTTGGAATGATTTTTTGGATTTTTTAAGGGCTTTTTCTAATTTTTATGGATTTTTTTGATAATATTTTTATTTTTTTGGATTTTTAAATGTTTTGGGATGTCAATGGATTTACAATTTGTACAACCTTTATGCGAAATGCCAATGACAAGGGAGAAAACCAAGTCTAGGTGCAAGAAAAGATATAGGATGGGCGGTAAGGGATGGAAAGGAAGACTCATGATAAATGATTGGATAAGAGGATAGGCGACATTGGATGTATGCATAAGAATGCTAGAATGTGATCTCAAAGATTATGTCACATAGGAAATAACATGCCCCATTCTAGATAGTATGCTTGGGATTTTTCATAACAAGGCTCACGACGATAGGATAGTGATAGGATTGGGATGATGACAATGGGATTATGATAGGATGATAGGATGGATTGGAAGGGATAAGGTACATCAAGAGTTTTTTCCAAGCATGTTTCAACATTTTTGCCCCCAATCTTTATCAAGATCAAGAAGAGGAAGGATGAATGGACTTAGTAGGGTAGGTGTATAAATGTAATGGATAAGGATGGTAGGAAATGGTATGGTAGGATATGATAGGATGTGAAATGATAGGTAGGATGAGACAAGGTGCCCCCAAGTGTAGGTGACATAGAAGATCAACTTACGCATGATGCCTGTTTGCCAGGTTTTCATCATTAGATGAAGGGATTTCTCTTTACTTTTTATTTTATTTTATTTTCTTTTAAATTTTTTTTTTTGACTATTTTTTGTTTTGATTTTTTTTGAATAGGATAGGATAGGTGGATATGGATAGGAGGGACTCAAGTGTCTAGTTCCTTGAAAGGTGATAATCTCGTTGGAGAGATGTCATTGCAGGGACCATGTCAAGTGTGCTCATAGATGTTGCTAGCGGATTGCATGAGAGTGAGATGGATTAGGTAGATAGCGTATTATGGAAGGTGCAATAGTGGGTTATGATGGGGGTGATAGTGGATTATGATGGGGGTGATAGTGGATTATGTAGGTCTTAGTGGATGGAGGGTTTATGCAAAAGCATGGACCATAGGGATATGATGGGTGAGATATGTAGGATAGTAGATGAAAGGTGGGGAGATGGAGGTATGTGGAAGTGTTACGGAATGATATGGAATCATGACCAATGGTTGCACACACCATGATAAACATTGAAGCTTTTGGTTGGATGGTGGAGTAGGAAGTAATGGTGTTGTTCGCTTAGGGGATGGGTGATGAAGTGTTTTAGGAACCCACATAGACTTAGTATTTTTATGACTTTTATTTTTCTTGTGGGATAGAGGGATTTGATACTTTTTGATGGAGTGGATTTGTGAGGTGGAAGTGGAGGATTGGGATTCTTGAGAGGTGGACGCCTCATTTGATGTGCTGGCTTGTTGCTTAGGGACCCACACCTTTTGCAGATTTGCTTTGAGGTGGGTTTGTATGTAGCTTTAGAGATGGATTTGAAGTAATTGCTTGTTGCTTGGGGACCCACACCTTTTTCATTTTTGCTTTGAGGTGTGTGGGTGTATGTAGATTTTTAGATGGATGTTTCTTTGATTCTTTTCTTTTGGATTGATATCCTAAGGCATGAGGATTTTTAGGACTTTTGGCTTTATGAGTGTAGGCATCCAAATTTTTGCTTTGGAATCCCATGGGTTTGGTGGAATGAGTGGGGTAGGTGGAAGCTCCTTTTTTAGATGATATGTGCATTTGTTGGCCATGATTGGGATTTTTAGGGGGCTTTTGGATAGATGGATAAGGTGTTGGAAGTAGTGGAGGTAGATTCGATGGAGGGATATTAGGAGTTGGAAGAAGTGGAGGCAAAGTGGATGGAGGGAGATGTATGGTCACATGCTTTTGACATTTGTAAGAGGATGGAGGTGGAATGGCAACATATGTTTTGGGTATATGATGGGATGTGTGATGGAAAGTGGTGGACTTAAGAGGTGTGGAGGTGCTACCAACATCGTTAGATTGTTGTCCTTGGGGTGTGTATCCAAGGCCAAATGAGTGTGGAGGGATCTTGACATGGATTGGCTCTAAAATACCTTGTTCAAGAAGGCCTAGAACTTTACCTTGGTAGTTCATCTTTTGGAGTATGCGATTGACAGTGGGACTAGGTGTAGGTGGAACACTAGACACAAGTTCCTTATTGGATGGAGAAGGTAAAATAGAGGATAATAGTTGGTGGTGTTCTAAGGAGGAACACTCATGGATGAAGGTGGATAGACTAATAGGACATGGTGGTGGAGTTGCAATGGAGTTGATGGGGGATGTGGAAGGATCATTAAGATCTTGCTTGTATTCGTCATGATCTAAGGTAGTTGTTTGATCTTCTATGTTTATGTGTTCTTGGGAGGCATGTGTCTCATTATGAAAAGTGGAAATTGTCTCATTAGGATTAGATGGAGGATGGATAGGAGCAATTTGAATATCTTGCTCAGGGATGGGTAAGGGATGATGGATAAGATCAAGGTTCTCATGGGTAGCTTCTTCATAGATAATTTTATCTTGATCATGGAAGAGGTAAATATTATGGATGGGTAGCATAGGTGGAATTTAAGGGATTTGATCTTGACTCAGACTAGGGACTATTGTTTTCACATACTTAGGATCATGCTCTTGATAAACCTCTTGGGTTGCTTGAATGGCAATAGAAGGCTCTTGGATGATTTGGATGGGTTCTTGATATTCATCCATAAGAGAGTATAATGAACCTTGATCTCAGCTTATGATGGGAGGCTCTTGAATGGGATCGATAACTTGTGGTTCACATGATGGGATTATAGGGCTAGACATGGAATTTGGAAGTTCTTTGATAGGCTCATGAATGAGTGTTTGACATGGGGATGGCCTATTCTGTGCTAATAGCCAATATATCATGTCCTTTGCTAGCGTATGAGCAAATGGACAATATAAGGGATGGATGATAAGGGTAGATGGAGTAGTAGGTGTGGAAGTAGGATTTGGATTAGATAGAGGGATAATGAAGTTAGATGGATTGGGATTTGGATTGGATGAAGGGATAATGTTCTTGGATGGATTGGAAATAGGATTGGATGGAGGGATAGTAGGATTAGATGGGTTAGATGGTTGGTGGGTCAACAAACTAGGAATGGGATCACATGATGGTGCCAATATAAGACTAGTAGGCTCATTTGTTAGCATGTGATCTGATGGTGATGGAGGATGTTTTCTCTAGGTTGGTATCTCCTTCATCAAAGGATATTAAGTCTTTCAGCATAGGCGGACTTAAGGATACTTGATTTATGTACAAAGGGTCACTTAGACTTGAGTAAAAGGTTATTAAGTCTTGTAGCATAGGTGGACTTAAGTCTATTAGGTCTTGCTGCAAAAGTGAACTTGGGTTGACTTGGCTTATATACAAAGGGTATTTGAATTTGCATGTTCATGTTGTGGAGGCCACTCATAGTCTTGTGAATGGGTTTGATGAAGAGAAGAAATGGTAGGATGTGTAGGTAAAAGATCTTGGGGTATGGGTTATTGTGGATAATGGTAGATATTGGAAGAAGTAGGGTATGGTGATGTGACATTGTTATGGGAAAATGTAGGATAAGGTGATGTGACATTGTTATGGGAAAATGTAGGATAAGGTGATGTGACATTATTATGGGAAGATGTAGGATGAGTCGGTGTGATATTGTAATGGAGAGATGTGGGATGAGGTGATGTGGAAGTGATTTGAAATGTAGATGGATTAGGTTGATAAGGAATAAGATAAGTCGATGTGGAATTGCTATGGTATGTGGACAGATTAGATTGGTGTGAAACAGAAGGAGATGCCACATAGGAATGAGGTGGAATTCTTTGGTGTTAAATGGATAAGGGATGATGATGTACTTGTTGGGTCTTTGATTGGCAAATGGCTATGAGGTGTTGGGCCTGTGCTATGAGATGTTGCATGTGAGGTGATTGGCCTACTTGAAGTTGAAGTTGTTGAATTATGCGATGGACCCTCAGAATCATTTGCTGGGTTAGAGGTTTTGGTGCTTGGTGAAGGATGTGAATGATCTCTTGCACTATGTCCTCTAAGGTTGGCATGGTGTAACTTTTGGCAGATGTTTGATTAGGGTTATGATAAATACTTTGAATGATTGGGATGTGATTGCTTGGGGTGGATGGAATGTAGGTGGAGATTAGGTCTTGATGAAATGGTGACAACTAGGACTTAACTACGACAATAACCAAGACTTTGACTTTGAACCAAGATTGAAAAGGTGACGAGGATGATTCGTGGAAGGTGAAAGGCGATTGGGAAGGGTGATCGAGGGAAGATTGGTTGACGAGAATGGTCAAAGAAAGGAAGTCGACTGAGGATATAAGGTGGTGGCCGTTCTGGTCGCTTCCAATAGTGGTGACTTACAAGATGAAAGACAATGATAGTCCTTATGCGAGCAGCTACAAGGAGTCATATTTGGAGTCATCGGGAGAGACAAAAGGGGTCGGCAGTGATAAGGGCTTATGCAGGTCAATAGGGGATTTTTACATAGGGTTGACTAGAATACCATTGTTGTAGATAGCCAAGAAAGACTATGATAAGACTGTACAAGATGCAACAACTTAATACCCTGAAAAATTCAAATGTTTCACTGAGACCCCACGGTAGATCCTTGCTGTACGGATCTGTATAGATCCATACAGTACGAATGCCAGGTTAAAAACAATTTCAAACTTTTACAAGAAATTTTCTTGTGATAAAAGATATGCAAATTTATAGTCCAGGAGCTTGGAAGTGACCTCCCAAACACAATGGTGTTGTCCATTTTTACCCTAGAGATCACCTACAACAAATCACCTTCAAAACTCAACAACGAGGCTTAGATCCAATACAAATTTTTTTAAAGCAAAAACCTACAAAAATGAATGATTCGGTCCCACCGGGCATGCCATTTTGTAGACGGTAAAATCTGGACAAATGAAAGACGATAAAAAAATTAAATGTTATACCTGTTTACCCAAATATTCCAAATACTTGATACCTTGAAACGATTGGTGCATGCACGTCGAATTGATGTATCTGATTAGATGTTGATCACTTCACATTCATAGCATAACATTGAATAGAATAAAGATTTGGTGAGATTGAGGTTGATAGAGGAAAATAGGTGGATGATGGATGAGAGGCAGAATTTTGGTAGAGTTACGGCACTTAGAAGATTCATCCATGCCAAATGGCATGGAAATGGGTGAATTTATAGGCAAATGTGAGAGAATGGAAGGATAGAAACTTCCATTTTGCAAGTGATGATGGAATTGGCAAGTTGCTATGCAACTTGGGAGAGAAAAATGGAAGGTGGATGAGTGATTTGGGAGATGGAATTAGAAGGTGAATCAAGTTAACTAGAGAGGATTTGAGAGATAATTAAAATTGGAAATAGAAGGTGGGCCAAGTTAACTCGAGAGAGAGAATTGGAAAATGATTGAGTTAACTTGAGAAGATTGGAGTCATGTTGAGAGATAGAAATGGTAGGTTAGGTGAGTCATAATTAAATAATTTAAAAATAAATTATTTAATTTATGATGCATGTGAGGATTAAAATAAATAAATAAAATTATTTATTTATTTTAAGAGGAAAGGGAGATAAAGTGATAAATTAAAATAAAATAAACGATTTATTTTATTTTAACCAAGAGGAAGGGGAATTAGATAAATAAATAACATTTATTTATTTAATAATGCGAAGGGATGGACAAATTAAATAAATGTTTGATATATTTAATTTGTTAGAGATAGATGCTAGATTAGGTGATGATATGGGGTATCTAGGGCAAAGATGCTACAAAATGCCTAAATGATATAATGTTGTGACAAGGTGGACATTTTTGGGTGTCTAAATAGAGAAGCAATTTAGAGGACAAAGATTCAAGATCTGGAGAAAAGTTGTTGATATTCACACTTGCTGGCTCAATATCAGGATATCATTTGACACACCTCACTATTCTAGATCTGCAGAGAAAGTACCCTATCAAACTTGGGTGCCTGCCCCGTAGTCTACAAAGTCTTCAATTTTGAAAATTAAACTTTTGATATGTTTCTAATCCTTCGTGAGTGCCTTCCTGTCTGGTTTTTTTAGCATTCTATTCATCTATACCTGATTGCATTATAATTAGGGTTTAAGGCTTATTCGATCTAGGGTTTGACAAATCTCTCAATCTAATTTATCTTTCCATATCATTCCTGAGTACACCAACCTCTAGCTGAGTCCTCATTCATCTATAGTGACTTGGCTCATTTGTTGTCCTTGAATGTTATTGTGAAAGGAGGGTTTGATTGGATATACTTTGACACTATCTACCATCTTCCCACTTTTCATACATTACAATTTGTATATCATTTATCTCTAATAACAATATGAATATTGTTCTCCTCTTATCAAGGGAACTTCTGGTCCTCTACTGTAATCTCTCATAAATTAAATACAACCTTAAGATTCACGAGTCGTAAGCTTCATAGTCATAGTCAATGCAATATTATGAGTACAACTTCTGCAATATTTTTTAGTCATGCAAATTCTTGGCTTTACCTAATTAGTTGGTCATCTGATGGTGTGTCTAAGTTGGTTTTGTTATGTCATAAAATGTGTACACTAGAATTTTACACTTAGTTTAGCACCTGGGTGGACCTAAAATGTTTACACTTGTTAATCAGGACCTATTTTAACACCTTTTTGAACATTAAATGATTAATTCTCGATCCCGATGATAAAAATTGAAAAAATAACAATGAGACTGACCTAAGAACACATAAAGAGACTTATGCCAGGATTTTTGGGGCTAAAGGACAAGAGCACCCAAGTGCCCTAGTCCCTATTTATACCTGACTTATTTTTAAGGTATGTCGGCCTTAGACATCGTAAGTGGTTCCTCATGTCGGCCCCATTTGGTTTTATTTGTTGTTTGTGAGCGGGAATGCATATAAAAGAAAGTTAGTTTATTCATTTGAACATCTCTAATTGATCTCTAACTTCTTGAATGATTCTAGCTCTCTCTTCTTCTCTCTCATGCTTCTCTAAAGCTCTTTATGATGGATTATTATTTCAGCACTAACTTATTGCAGGTCTTGTGAACGTCTTTCTACTTCATTGGGCTACACCAACTTCTTGAGTCAAGTTGTGATGCTACATCAAGCATGCTAGGGTTTCCATGCTAATGGTGACTTCTTTCCTTCATGCTTTGTTCTAGCATTCCATTCTACTTCATATTTTCCTTTGCCCTCCTAGGGCACACTCTCTTTATCTCTCATCATTGCTATTGTGGAGGTGGAAACACCATTCATGGAGCTTGACTTAGGCAAGCTCTTAAATAGCACCTGTGTTACATCCCCAATTTTTGTCTTGCTTTACTTTTACTATTTACTTGGATATAAGTAAATTGATTATGATGTTTGGATTGGTGACAAAGATTATATTAAATGTCATGTATTGAAATCATAGACATGATTATGTTATTATCAATTTAATATTTGTATTATGAGATTTGATTTATTTCTTGAATTAATTGAATAATGATGCACTGATCACATATTGTTTGATGACAAATGAAACAGGATTATAGGTTATTAGATGACTCTCGGGAAAAAGAGAGAGAGTATCTTTTAAGGAGAGAGACATAGACCTTGGATTACAAGTGATTTATTTTCCAAACTGAGTATAAAGTGTTTAACAAAAATGTGAACTGTGGTGTCATAAGAAGTAAGCTTTGTCTTGTCAGTTTACTTATGAACTTAATCGATAGGTAGTCGATATTGTTTTCAAATCTTTCTAAGTCATATTAAGTTGACTTAGTTGTTAATAACGTTAATGATGTCATTTGATATTGATTTATAACTATTTACATTTAATGTAAATATTATGACATTTTTGTCGTCAAATGATAGTCTTATTACAACTATTAATATATTTGACGTGTTATAAATGATTCTTAAATGATAAGACATTATTGTCGAAGTTATTATTATGTGATTATTGTCAATGGATTATGATGGGGAGACAAGCTCAACCCAATCAAAATATCCATAAACCATGGTTTAATAATATCTTATTATTGAATAAACTATATCTATCTAATGCAATAGGTGATTCTATGAGAATTATAATTGATGTAATCAATATATATAAATTGATGCCTTAGCATCAAATGATGATAATACCTCCCATTGAGTCAACTGCATTGATAGTTAGACTTAGGGCACACAACTGAGAGGGGGGTGAATCAGTTGTGCAAAACTTTCTCCAATTACACACTTAAATCCTCTTAGTGATTAGTAGTATATCAATCATAAAACATAATGTATTCAAATCAAAAGTAGAAACACATCAACACATAAGACACCAAGATTTTGACGTGGAAAACCTAGTTAAGGGAAAAACCATGGGGTGATTAATCCAAGATTGTATTCTCTATTAGAAGAATAGAAAGAACAAAATGGCACATGCCAATTAGGGCTCACTGCCCGAGCACACTACTTAGAAGAGGCTCACTGCTTACAAGAGACACACTGTCTACAAAGAGATAATTATCACATACATGAACTGGGGAATAGCATCTTCACTATGCTTGAATTAGTTCCATTTACACCCAATACTTTTGCTCTGCCTTTCGCTCTCCTCCTCGCTACAATATTCTCATCTCCACAAGGACAACTTTGAAATGACTTCAAAATCCCTTATTTATACATGACATCAACTTAGGAACAATCATCTAAGTCGGCAAACATCCACAAGAACATTCGCAGGATGTGTAAATCATCCGGTCAGCCAGTCATAGAAGGAATACCATCATTTGGAAGTTATTCTTCAATTTGTGAGCTTCCAACTCCAATGCGAATCACTAGCACAAATTGGACATGATCCAAAGACCACCACAAGATTTCCTAAATTACCAAGAACATCCACACTTCATCTGCTTACTGAAATCCTTCTCTCCTTCATCCAGAACCTCAAGAACATAGTCTGTCATCACTGTCACAAAAGAATAGATGCTTGCAGACCTTCAAACCATGAACCAATAGAGTTGAAACTCCATAGAAAATTCCTCAACACTCCCTCAAATCTGTAGAATAGGACAATGCAATTCTGGATCTCACCAGACCTATCTGTAACACTCTGTCACCACTGAACGTCTACCAGAACCAGTTTTACTTGAGCGGCCACAACATCTTCATATCTTCATGCGAACCTCTGCAATCTCTATTGGACCACCTTAAGAAACATATCCACAAACCCTTTAATCCGCATCCTCTAATGCTTTTCCTATCTTGGACTTTTATCTCACTGTCATCACTGTTCTTCACTATTCCTGATTGAGACTAATTTTCTCAATATCCTTAGCACACAGCTTACCCAATCTTTATCATTAATGCAATAGGAGTATGTTGACATCAATGAAAACACTGGTTAGTCCCATACTTGTAACAATCTCCCCCTTTGTCATTGATGGCAACATATGATGTGAAAAACTGTTTTGACCATCAAGACAAGAACTTCTCCTTACTGTCACAACTCCCCCTATCAGTAACAACCATTCACATGTTTTCTCTCCCTTTACTACTCCCCCTTTGATCATAAACCACTTGTTTTTTACATTTCTTCTCTCCCTATTTGACATCAATGGCAAAGGGCACATACTTGCAATTCCACTGCTTCAGAATCATATCAGCTGCTCCCCCTGAGTAGTAGCTCCCCATCATCAATCCGGACCACAAGATGTGACTGTGATATCCACTAGACTGATGCACATTAGTGCACCTTAGTTCATCACCAGAGGGGCAATAACCTCTAACTTCTCCCTGAGAAATTTAAAAGAGTCCTTAGGTAGAGGTTTAGTATAGACGTCTGCAATCTGATCCTTGGAAGGCACAAACTCCAATCTGACTTCATTCTTGTTCACTTGCTCTCTCAAAAAGTGAAACTTGATGGATATGTGTTTAGTCTTTGAATGCAACACTAGATTCTTAGATATATTTATTGCACTTGAATTATCACAAAAGATTGTGATAGGTTCCTCATACTCCACTTTGATATCTCTTAGCATTTGCTTCATCCACAAAACTTGAGTGCAACTACCTGCTGCTGCAATATATTCTGCTTCAGTTGTAGATAGAGATATTGCCTCTTGTTTCTTGCTTAGCCACGAAACCAATCTCTTCCCCAAAAAGAATGCTTCACCACTGGTACTCTTCTGGTCATCCACATCTCCTACCCAATCAACATTTGTATATGCATGAAGAGAGAAATCATGATCTCTAGGATACCACAGACCATACTCAACTGTCCCTTTTAGATATCTAAAAATCCTCTTGATTGCCATGACATGAGATTCTCTATGATCAGCCTAGAATCTAGCAACAAGACCAACAGCCTGCGTAATGTTTGGTCTAGTTTGAGTGAGATACAACAGTCCTCCAATCATTGACCTATACTTTGTCTGATCTACCTTAGGAGAGTCATCAACTTTGCTCAACTTACATCTAGTTGCCATGGGAGTATTCATTGTCTTTGAATCTTCTATCCCAAATTTCTTCAACAATTCTTTGACATATTTGATCTAAGAAATGAAGATTCCTTTCTTTGTTTGAGTGATTTGCAGACCCAAGAAGAAATTCATTTCACCAAGCATGGACATCTCAAACTCATTTTTCATTTGATTTGCAAAGGTTTTACACATACTATCTCTTCCTCTAAAAATGATATCATCAACAAATACTTCAACAATCAAGATGTTTTCATGATCAATTTTGAAATACAAATTACCTGTCAGCAATACCTTTGTTGAAGCCAATCTTCAAAAGATGCTTATCCAATCTTTCATACTAGGCTCTTGGGGCTTGCTTCAGTCCATACAGAGCCTTCTTCAACTTGCAGACCATATCACCATGATCAGACAATTGAAATCCATCCGGTTTCTCTATATACACTTCTTCTTCCAAGTCACCATTCAGGAAGGCAGACTTGACATCCATCTAATATACCTTGAAATCCTTGAAGGCAGCAAAAGCAAGAAATGACCTGACTGCTTCAATTCTTACCACCAAATCAAAAGTTTCTTCAAAATCAATTCCTTCTATTTGAGAATAACCCTTGCAGACCAATCTGGCTTTATTTCTAATTACTTCACTAACTTCATTCACTTTGTTCTGAAAAACCCATTTTGTTCCAATCACATTCTTGTTTCTAGGTTTGGGAACAAGATCCCAAGTGTGATTTTTCTCAATTTGCACCAGCTCTTCCTCCATTGCCTTAGTCCAGTTTTCATCATTGCAAGCTTCATTCACTGTCTTAGGTTCAATCTTTGAAATCAGATAATACTCTTCTGAATCTTGAGCAATTTTCCTTCTTGTTTGTACTCCTTTGCTTTTATCACCTATGATCTGATCTTCAGAGTGGTTCAGTCTTACATACCTGGGAACTTTGGGAATTTCTTGCACTTATGATTCTTGATCAGGCTCATCAAAACTCATCTCTTCTTCCTGGTTTATCGGATCAGTTTGAATTTGACTCTCAGAAGAGGCTTGGACTCCTTGAATCAGAACACCATTCTGATCATCTTCATCATACTCATAAAACCTTGAGGGTTTCTCAATTCCCTCATCAACCTTCACATTTGTACTTTCTATCATTTTTCTCAGTCTCTCATTATAACACCGGTATGCTTTGCTTTGAGTAGAGTAGCCTAAGAATATTCCTTCATCACATCTAGCGTCAAACTTGCCTAGATCTGCATCTCTTTTGATGTAGCATTTGCTACCAAAGACTTTGAAATATCTTACAGTAGGAGTAATGCCAAAACAGAGTTCATAAGGAGTCTTACTGGTATTGCTTCTGATTTGAACTCGATTGAGAGTATAGACTGCAGTGCTGACATCTTCTCTCGAATAGATCTGAGGAACATTTGCTTCCATCATCATGGTCCTAGATGCTTCTTTGATGGTCCGGTTCTTTCTCTCCACGACTCCATTCTGCTGTGGTGTCCTAGGATCAGACAACTGTCTCTTAATTCCATGTTTCTCACAGAACTCTATGAACCCACCGAATGTGAATTCTCCACATCTATCAGACCTCAGACACTTCAATTTTAATCCGGTTTCATTCTCTACCATAGCCTTGAATATTTTGAGTTTTTCAAGAGCTTCTAATTTCTCTTTTAGAAAGGTTACCCACATCATCCGAGAATAGTCATCAATTAGCAACATAAAGTATCTATCACCTTGTATACTCCTAATTCTTTCCGAACCACAAAGATCAGTATGAACTAAGTCCAATAATTCGGTAGAAGATAGTTCCTTACTTTTGTTGCAAGTATGGGTTTAACCAGTGTTGTCATTGATGTCAACATACTCATGTTGCATTAATGAGAAGGATTGGATGAGCTGTGTGCTAAGGATATTGAGAAAATTACTCTTAATCAGGAACAATAAAGAACAGTGATGACAACAAGGTAAAAGTCCAAGATAGGTTGAGGATCAGAGGATGCAGTTTAAAGGGTTTGTAGATATAAGTCTTGAGATGCTCCAGTCAAGTTTTTAGAGGTCCACATGAAGATTTGAAGAAGTTATGGTCGCTCAAGTAGAACCGGCTCTGGCAGGTGTCCAGAAGTGATAGAGTGACACAGATAGGTCCGGTGAGGTCCGATAATGCATTATCCCATTTTTCAGATTGGAGGAAGTGTTGGGGACATCCTTGTGAAGTGTCAAGTAGATTAGTTTGTGGGTTGAAGGCCTGGAAGAACCTATCCCTTTGTGATAGTGATGACAGACTATGTTCTTGAGGTTCTGGATGAAGGAGAGAAGGATTCCAGTAAGCAGATGAAGTGCGAATGTTGTTGGTGATTCAGGAAAGCTTGTGTTGATCTGTGGATCGGTTCTAGTTCATGTTGGTGGTCCGCATTGAAGTTAAAGTTTGTATTTGAAGATTAACCACCGGATGTTGATGTTCTTCCTAAGATTGGCCGACCAGATGTATTACATGTCTTGCAGATGTGCTTGTAGGTGTTTGCCGACTTAGATGATTGTTCCTAAGTTGATGTAGTGTATAAATAAGGGATTGAGAAGTCATTTCAAAGTGTGTCTTTGTGTGATGAGTATGTGGTAGCGAAGAAGAGTGTGAAAGGCAGAGCAGAAGTATTGGGCTTAAATGGAACTAATTCAAGCATGGTGAAGATACTATTCTCCAGTTCATGAAGGTGATACTTATTTCTTTGTAGACAATGTGTCTCTTGTAGGCTGTGAGCCTCTTGTGAGTAGTGTGCTTAGGCAGTGAGCCCTAATTGGCATGTGCCATTTTGTTCTTTCTATTCTTCTAACAGAAATACAACCTTGGGTTAATCACCCCGTGGTTTTTCCCTTAACTAAGTTTTCCACGTCAAAATCTTGGTGTCTTATGTGTTGATATGTTTCTGCTTTTGATTTGAATACATTATGGTTCATGATTAATATTCTGCTAATCACGAAAGAAGATTTAAGTGTTTAATTAGGGAAAGTTTCCCACAACTAATTCACCCCCCCTCTCAATTGTGTGCCCTAAGTCTAACAATTGGTATCAGAGCTAAGTTCCTCTAAAAGGAGCTTAACCGCTTGAGGAGATCCAGGATGTCATCTTACAAGAAGGATAGTCCGAAGTTTGATGGAATCGACTTTGCTCTTTGGAAAGGTCGCATGAAATGTCACTTGCAGTGTATGGGATTTGCATACTGGTCCATGGTTACAAAAGCATATGTACCTCCACAGGGTGGTCCAACAACCCTAAATGAAATCACAGATATTGAAAACAATTTGCAGACCAAAGAGGCTCTTTTAAGCGCATTATCTGACTCAGAACTTTCAAATGTTATTGACCTACCAACTGCCTTTGAGATTTGGAATAAATTGAAACTTTTGTATGAAGGAGACCAGTATGTTAAATGTGCAAGGTTACAGAGTCTAAAAAGGAAATTTGAAAAATTGAAGATGAGAGATGATGAAAATATTACCACTTTTATGCCAAGAGTGAATGAGCTGGTTTGTGGAATTAGAAATGCTGGTGGTGTCTTGGATGAAAATGAGATTGTTGGTAAAATTCTAAGATCCCTCCCTACTTCTTACAAAATCAAGGCTGCTGCCATTGAAGAATCCAGAGCTCATACAACTGTCACAAGAGATCAATTGGCTAGGAAATTGGCTGCATTTGAAATGACAGAGTTTGGAGATGACCCCCCCAAGACTGAATCTGCATTCAAAGCCAGTGCCTCTGTTAAAGGTAAACAAAGGCTTGATCCAGGATAGATTTCTTCAAAGAAAATGTCTTGGTATGAAAAAGCAAGAAAAGATTTGGAAGAAGAAGTAGAAACTGCTCAACTTGAAGCCCTTATTGCAAAGAGGCTGCCAAGAGGATCTGGTAAGTATGAAGGAAAATTACCTTTTAAGTGTTTTAACTGTAATAAGATTGGTCATTTTGCCTCAAGGTGTCCGAAAATATTTTCAAGGCAAAATCTTAACAAGCCGAGGTTCCAAAAGAACTGTTACTATGTACATGAAGACGATGATAATGAAGGAGTAATGAATCAGAGATAGGAAACAAATCTGGAAATGAATGGGTGTTCATTGCCATCAAGGAAGAAGATCCAATGTCCTCTGTATCTGTCAATCTTAAGACTGTGGAAAGAGCTCTGGCTGCCCAAATTGAAGAGAAGGATGATTGGGTCATTGACAGTGGTTGCTCTCACCATATGACAGGTGACAAAAATAAATTTGTCGATTTGGAAAGGTATAAAGGAGGAGTGGTAAAGTTTGGTGACAATTCTGCTGGCAGAATCAGAAGAAGAGGAACTATTTCTTTTGATGGAAGAAACAAAACTGGTAATGTACTATATGTTGAAGGTTTGAGGCACAATCTTCTTAGTGTTGGACAGTTGGTAGACAAAGGCTATGATTTCTGATTTAAGGATGGAAAATGCAAAATCTTTGAAAGTTTCAGAACAGAGATTGCATCCAGTTCTCAAACTAAAGGTAATATGTTCCATTTGGTTGGTACTGGTAAAAGTTTCTTATTTGTTCAAGTTGATCAGAGTTGGTTATGGCATAGAAGGATGTGTCATGTGAATTTTGATAATATCATCAAGATAAGCAATACTCAGGCTATAAGAGATCTTCCAAAATTGGTGAAACCTACTAACAACTTGTGTAAGGAATGTCAGTTTGGTAAGATGAGCAGAGTCACTTTCAAAAGCAAGGAACTTTCTTCTACCAGATTAGTGGACCTAGTTGACACTGATCTTTGTGGTCTGGGAAGAACTAGGAGTATTCAAGGTGATAGATACTTCATGCTGCTAATTGATGACTATTCCCGGATGATGTGAGTAACCTTTCGAAAGGAGAAATCAGAAGCTCTTGAAAAATTCAAAATATTCAAGGCTATGGTGGAGAATGAAACAGGACTAAAGTTGAAATGACTAAGGTCTGATAGGGGTGGAGAATTCAAATCTGGTAAGTTCATAGAGTTCTATGAGAAACATGGGATTACGAGATAGTTGTCTGCTCCTAAGACTCCTCAATAGAATGGAGTAGTGGAGAGGAAGAACTAGACCATCCAGGAAGCATCTAGGACCATGATGTTTCAAGCAAATGTTCCTCAGATCTATTGGAGAGAAGCTGTCAGCATTGCAGTCTCTACTCTCAATCGAGTTCAAATCAGAAGCAATACCGGTAAGACCCCTTATGAACTCTGGTTTGGCATTACTCCTACTGTAAGATATTTCAGAGTCTTTGGTAGCAAATGTTACATCAAAAGAGATGAAGATCTAGGCAAGTTTGATGCTAGAAGTGATGAAGCAATATTCTTGGGTTACTCTACTCAAAGTACATCATACCGGTGTTATAACAAGAGACTGAGAAAGATGATAGAAACTGCAAATGTGAAGGTTGATGAGGGAATAGAGAAACCCTCATGGTTTTATGAATATGATGAAGATGATCAAAATGGTGTTCTGGTTCAAGGAGTTCATTCCTCTTCTGAAGGACAGATTCAGACTGATCTGGTAAATCAGGAAGAAGAGATTGGTCTGAATGAGCCTGATCAAGAAACAGAAGTGCAAGAAACTCCCAAAGTTCCAAGGTATGTAAGACTGAACCACTCTGAAGATCAGATCATAGGTGACAAAAGCAAAGGTGTGCAAACTAGAAGGAAAATTGCTCAAAATTTAGATGAATATTATTTGATTTCAAAGATTGAACCTAAGACAATAAATGAAGCCTGCAATGATGAAAACTAGACCAAAGCAATGGAGGAAGAGTTGATGCAAATTGAGAAAAATCACACTTGGGATCTTGTTCCCAGACCTAGAAACAACCAAATGGGTCTTTCGAAACAAACTAAATGAAGTTGGTGAAGTAATTAGAAATAAAGCCAGATTGGTCTACAAGGGCTACTCTCAAATAGAAGGAATTGATTTTGAAGAAACTTTTTCTCCAGTGGCAAGAATTGAAGCAGTCAGACTATTTCTTGCATTTTTTGCCTTCAAGGATTTCAAGGTGTATCAGATGGATGTCAAGTCTGCTTTCTTGAATGGTGACTTAGAAGAAGTGTACATTGAACAACTGGATGGATTTCAATTATCTGAGCATGGTGATATGGTCTGCAAGTTGAAGAAGGCACTGTATGGACTAAAGCAAGCCCCAAGAGCCTGGTATGAAAGACTGGACAAACATCTTTTGAAGATTGGTTTTAACAAAGGTACTACTGACAGTAACTTATAATTCAAAATTGATCATGAAAACATCTTGATTGTTGAAGTATTTGTTGATGATATCATCTTTGGAGGAAGAGACAGTATGTGTAAAACCTTTGCAAATCAAATGAAAAGTGAGTTTGCGATGTCAATGCTTGGTGAAATGAATTTCTTCTTGGGTCTGCAAATTACTCAAACAAAGAAAGGAATCTTTATTTCTTAGACCAAATATGTGAAAGAACTGTTGAGAAAATTTAGAATGAAAGATTCAAAGCCAATGAATACTCCCATGGCAACCGAATGTAAGTTTAGCAAAGATGATGACTCTCCCAAGGTAGACCAGACAAAGTACAGATCAATGATTGGAGGATTGTTGTATCTCACTCAAACTAGACCAGATATTATGCAAGCTATTGGACTTGTTGCAAGATTCTAGCTGATCCTAGAGAATATCATGTCATGGAAATCAAAAGGATTTTTAGGTATCTAAAAGGAACAGTTGAGTATGGTTTGTGGTATCCTAGAGATCATGATTTCTCTCTTCATGCATATGCAGATGCTGATTGGGTAGGAGATGTGGATGACTGGAAGAGTACCAGTGGTGGAGCTTTCTTTTTGGGAAAGAGATTGGTTTCTTGGCTAAGCAAGAAATAAGAGGCAATATCCCTTCTACAATTGAAGTAGAATACATTGCAGCAGTAGGTAGTTGCACTCAAGTTTTGTGGATGAAGCAGATGCTAAGAGATATTAAAGTAGAGTATGAGGAGCCTATCACAATTTTCTGTGATAATTCAAGTGCAATAAATATTTCTAAGAATCCGGTGTTGCATTCTAAGACTAAGCATATATCTATCAAGTTTCACTTTCTGAGAGAGTAAGTGAACAAGGATGAAGTCAGACTAGAGTTTGTGCCCTCCAAGGATCAGATTGCAGATATTTTTACGAAACCTCTTCCCAAGGACTCTTTTGAGTATCTCAGGGAGAAATTAGGGGTTATTGCCCCTCCTGTGATGAACTAGGATGCACTGATGTGCATCAGTCTGGTGGATATCACAGTCATATCTTGTGATCTGGATTGATGATGGGGAGCTGCTACTCAGGGGGAGTAGCAGGTATGATTCTGAAGTTGCAAGTATGAGCCCTTTGCCATTGATGTCAAAGGGGGAGAGAAGACATGTGAAAAACAAATGGTTGATGATCAAAGGGGGAGTAGTAAAGGAAGACAAGACATGAATAGTTGTTGTTGATATGGGGAGTTGTGATAGTAAGGAGAAGTTCTTGTCTTGATAGTTTTTCACATCATATGTTGCCATCAATGACAAAGGGGGAGATTGTTGCAAGTAAGGGTTTAACTGGTGTTGTCGTTGATGTCAACATACTCATGTTGCATTAATGAGAAGGATTGGATGAGCTATGTGCTAAGGATATTGAGAAAATTAGTCTCAATCAAGAATAGTGAAGAACGGTGATGACAACAAGGTAAAAGTCCAAGATAGGTTAAGGATCAGAGGATGCAGTTTAAAGGGTTTATAGATATAAGTCTTGAGATGCTCCAGTCAAGTTTTTAGAGGTCCGTATGAAGATCTGAAGAGGTTATGGTCACTCAAGTAGAACCGGCTCCGGCAGGTGTCCAGAGGTGACAGAGTGACACAGATAGGTCCGGTGAGGTCCGGTAATGCATTATCCCATTCTGCAGATTGGAGGAAGTGTTGGGGACATCCTTATGAAGTGTCAAGTAGATTGGTTTGTGGGTTGAAGGTCCTGAAGAACCTATCCCTTTGTGACAGTGATGACAGATTGTGTTCTTGATGTTCTGGATGAAGGAGAGAAGGATTCCAGTAAGCAGATGAAGTGCGGATGTTGTTGGTGATTCATGAAAGCTTGTATTGATCTGTGGATCGGTTCCAGTTCATGTTGGTGGTCCACATTGAAGTTAAAGTTTGTATTTAAAGATTAACCACCGGATGTTGATGTTCTTCTTAAGATTGGCCGACCGGATGTATTACACGTCTTGTAGATGTGCTTGTAGGTGTTTGCCGACTTAGATGATTGTTCCTAAGTTGATGTAGTGTATAAATAAGGGATTGAGAAGTCATTTCAAAGTGTGTCTTTGTGTGATAAGTATGTGGTAGCGAAGAAGAGTGCAAACGGTAGAGTAGAAGTATTGGGCTTAAATGGAACTGATTCAAGCATGGTGAAGATGCTATTCTCCAATTCATGAAGGTGATACTTATTTATTTGTAGACAGTGTGTCTCTTGTAGGCAGTGAGCCTCTTGTGAGCAGTGTGCTTGGGCAGTAAGCCCTAATTGGCATGTGCCATTTTATTCTTTCTATTCTTCTAACAGAGAATACAATCTTGGGTTAATCACCCCGTGGTTTTTCCCTTAATCGGGTTTTCCACGTCAAAATCTTGGTGTCTTATGTGTTGATATGTTTCTGCTTTTGATTTGAATGCATTATGGTTCATGATTAATATTCTGCTAATCACGAAAGAAGATTTAAGTGTTTAATTGGAGAAAGTTTCCCACAACTGATTCACCCCCCTCTCAGTTGTGTGCCCTAAGTCTAACAACTTTTGATTGTGACTCTGCTCAACTTACCCAACTGACATTCTTTGCACAAGCTATTTGTAGGTTTCACTAGTTTTGGAAGATCTCTTATAGCGTGAGTATTACTTATCTTGATGATATTATCAAAATTCACATGACACATTCTGCTATGCCATAACCAACTCTGATCAACTTGCACAAATAGACAACTTTTACCAGTACCAACTAAGTGGAAGATATTACCTTTAGTTTGAGTACTGGATGCAATCTCTGTTCTAAAACTTTCAAAGATTTTGCATTTTCCATTCTTGAATAAGAGATCATAGCCTTTGTCCACCAACTGTCCAGCACTGAGAAGATTATGCTTCAAACCTTCAACATACAGTACATTACCAGTTTTGTTCCTTCCATCAAAAGAAATAGTTCCTCTTCCTCTGATTCTACCAGCAGAATTATCACCAAACTTTACCACTCCTCCTTCATACCTCTCCAAATCTATTAACTTATTTTTGTCACCTATCATATGGTGAGAGCATCCACTGTCAATGACCCAATCATATTTCTCTTTAACTTGGGCAGCCAGAGCTCTTTCCATAGTCTTATGATTGACAGATACAGAGGATATTGGATCTTCTTCCTTGATGGCAATGAACATCCATTCATTTCTGGATTTGTTTCCTATCTCTGATTCATCATCTGTTACTCCTTCATTATCATCATCTTCATGTACATAGTAACAGTTCTTTTGGAACCTTGGCTTGATGGGATTTTGCCTTAAAAACCTTTCCAAACACCTTGAGGCAAAATGACCAATCTTATTGCAGTTAAAACACTTAAAAGGTAATTTTCCTTCATACTTATTGGATCCTCTTGGCAGCCTTTTTGCAATAAGGGCTTCAAGTTGAGTAGTTTCTACTACTTCTTCTAGATCTTTTCTTTCTTTTTCATACCATGACAGCTTCCTTGATGAATTCTCTCCCGGATCAAACCTTTGTTTACCTTTAACAGAAGCATTGGCTTTGAATGCAAATTTAGTCTTGGGGGGGTCATCTCCAAACTCTGTCATTTCAAATGCAGCCAATTTTCTAGCTAATTGATATCTTGTGATAGTTGTATGGGCTCTAAATTCTTCAATGGCAGCAGCCTTGATTTTGTAAGAAGCAGGAAGGGATCTGAGAATTTTGCCAACAATCACATCTTCATCCAAGACTCCACCAGCATTTCTAATCCCACAAACAAGCTCATTTACTCTTGGCATAAAAGTAGTGATGTTTTCATCTTTTCTCATCTTCAGATTTTTGAATTTTCCTTTCAGACTTTGTAACGTTGCACTTTTGACATACTTGTCTCCTTCATGTAGAAGTTCCAGTTTTTGCCAAATCTCAAAAGCAGTTGGTAGGTCAATAACATTTGAGAACTTTGAATTAGATAATGCACTTAAAAGAGCCTCTATAGTCCGCAGATTGTTTTCAGCATCTGTGATTTCACTTTGGGTTTTTAGACCACCCTGTGGAGGCACATATTGTGTTGTAGCCATGGTCCAGTACATCATTCCCATACATCTCAAGTGACATTTCATGCGACCTTTCCAGAGATTAAAATTGGTTCCATCAAACTTCGGACTATCCTTCTTGTAAGATGACATCCTGGATCGGTTAAGCTCCTTTTAGAGGAACCTGGCTCTGATACCAATTGTTAGACTTAGGGCACACAACTGAGAGGGGGGGTGAATCAGTTGTGCAAAACTTTCTCCAATTACACACTTAAATCCTCTTAGTGATTAGCAGTATATCAATCATAAAACATAATGTATTCAAATCAAAAGTAGAAACACATCAACACATAAGACACCAAGATTTTGACATGGAAAACCCAGTTAAGGGAAAAATCACGGGGTGATTAACCTAAGATTGTATTCTCTGTTAGAAGAATAGAAAGAACAAAATGGCACATGCCAATTAGGGCTCACTGCCCGAGCACACTACTAATAAGAGGCTCACTGCTTACAAGAGACACACTATCTACAAAGAGATAAGTATCACATACATGAACTGGGGAATAGCATCTTCACTATGCTTGAATCAATTCCATTTATGCCCAATACTTCTGCTCTGCCTTTCACTCTCCTACTCGCTACAATATTCTCATCTCCACATGGACAACTTTGAAATGACTTTGCAATCCCTTATTTATACACGACATCAACTTGGGAACAATCATCTAAGTCGGCAAACATCCACAAGAACATCCGCAGGATATGTAACTCATCCGGTCGGCTAGTCACAAAAGGAATACCATCATCTGGAAGTTATTCTTCAATTTGCAAGCTTCCAACTCCAATGTGTACCACCAACACAAATTGGACACGATCCAAAGACCACCACAAGCTTTCTTGAATTACCAAGAACATCCACACTTCATCTGCTTACTGAAATCCTTCTCTCCTTCATCCGGAACCTCAAGAACACAATCTGTCATCACTGTCACAAAAGAATAGATGCTTGTAGACCTTCAAACCATGAACCAATAGAGTTGACACTCCATAGAAACTTCCTCAACACTCCCTTAAGTATGTAGAATAGGACAATGCAATTTCGGATCTCATCGGACCTATCTGTAACACTCTGTCACCATTGAACATCTGCCAGAACCGGTTTTACTTGAGCGGCCACAACTTCTTCATATCTTCATGTGGACCTCTGCAATCTCTATTGGACCACCTTAAGACACATATCCACAAACCCTTTAATCCACATCCTCTGATCCTTTTCCTCTCTTGGACTTTTATCTTACTGTCATCATTGTTCTTCATTGTTCCTGATTGAGACTAATTTTCTCAATATCCTTAGCACACAACTTACCCAATCTTTATCATTAATGCAATAGGAGTATGTTGACATTAATGACAACAATAGTTAATCCCATACTTGCAACAGATAATACCTCCCATTGAGTCGACTGCATTGAAGAAGCCGTAATCTAAAATATAGTAGTCTTTATGATTGTTAGTAGTGGATCGAACCACATGTAATGATCATTAATAGATCAATTTATATTTCTTTGAAGTGTTAGCTTCATCCCTATAAGGATGACTGTGGTCTTTAACTGCCACAACCGTCGAAGCATGAATCAATAATTTCCCATCGACATGTGGGATTTACACATAAATATTGGTCATTAGTTTTGATTTAACCATTTTAAAACTGTTAAGCTTTCAATGAAGATGGCAATTGAACGTAGAGGAGAGAATAATGAGGTGACTCTATAGGAGTCATGCCTTTACCTTTATGTCTAACAACTTGAAGGAATCATGATGGTTTTTATAAAGCAGGTTTAGAACTTGTTAACGGAGGAGAAGAGAAGTGATAGGGGAATAGAATGCAGTAGCTGTGATAGTGGAGGAATACACAATTCAGTGGCGTCAACCTGGTGAAATATTCACCTATTCTAGCTAGTTTAAGTTTATATACTATTAGGTATTCCTCAGTACATGTTTTACTAATTCATGAGTAAATCATTTAGCTCATCTAAAAATGGTATATTGTAGTATTGTAGGTGATCGAATGAGCTCGTCGGTAGGAATTATCTTCTTAATTATGATGTGATAGTCAGTATCTATTATGTATCAATTTAGAAATGCTAATTAACATTTTAAGTAGGCCATTTAGAGTTACTTTCTGGTAGTCATTAAAGACAGTGAATGCTACTTATATGGTTTATGATCAGTCATGCCAGTAAGGTTACTATTATAATAGACTAAGTTGACTTGTTCATTAGTATTTAAAAACTATTGGTCATACCTAATTAGGGAATGAAAGATTAATGAATATCTTAGTAGGAGAAAGACATAAGTTGTTATTGGCTTAAACTTATAGTTTCCTTATTGAATTAAGTCTGAAGCAAGTTAATGTAGAGTATAAGAATAACCATGTGATAGACTCATGAATGGATGAACTGTGTTTTATTACTCTCAGTTTTGAGCTATATAGTAATGGGGTTATAAGGAGTTAACTTTATTGTATTGTATAGGTTATATACATATGCATCATGAATAGTGTTATCTGCCAAGAGAACTAGAATCATTTGAATTGTTAGTAAAATTTAGGGTCATATCTAAAGATAGTAACTTATATATATTAGGGAAGATGGGAATAAGGTTATTATAAGAATCCCATTCAAAGCTATTTGTCATTGTTGTTCATAAAGAGATCGAAAACAATGGATTAGGCTAAGTATACTAGAGAACGACCTTGCAAGGATATTTAAACATAAGGTATGTTTTGTTTATAAACATTATCAAAATTATCTCATGATTCCTTTGTATAGGAGATAGTATCTTTTGAGAATTATAATATTATTAAATTGGGTTAAGTTAATCAAGGTTTATTTCTGAATCCAAAACTCCAAGATATAAGATATGGATATATTGTTATGTCGTAGTAGCAAGGAACATTAGGGTAACCTTGGAGTTGACTACAAACCAATGGAGTGGTTATGTCATATAGACTTACTCAAGTATTTAAGTATTATTATCATGACTCTTAGTTTAAATTATTGCATGAATAGGGTTGATAAGAGATATAAACTACGTGAATAAGACAATATCTGAGTCGAGTAGGGGTGGGTGAACACAACAACTATGTTCTTTACGAACATTATTGAAATTAAAAACTTTGGCCAAAGTAATGCATTTGTTTTAGGCATGCATTGTCAGTTCACTGTATTCGAAATTGCTCATCCTATCAGAAATCATACTTAGCTAGAGGGTATCTAGGGTTGTATGGTTGATAGAGTTGAGTAGAATACAACACTATTTACTTGGGAATGGAAAATTACCATTGGTCACCTAAGGTCTATATTCCTCATGAAGGGAAGGGCCACTTCCTATGTGGAAGATGTGTGGGAGACCGCCGATCTGTGGTTGGAGGTAAATCACTGGAAATATGCTCTCTCTCTCCAAGCAGGAAACATGCTAGGACTTGTGATAAAGATGTCAGATATTCAGATGTAGTATTGATTCCAAATTTGTATATGTAATGGTTTTACATTTGTAAACATTGTAAATGAAAAGACAATATGGTTATATTGTATTTTGTAAAAGAAATCTTGTAATTGTAGTTACTTGATTGTTTGTTAAATAAAAGAAAAATTTTCTCTATCTCATTTTTACCTTGTTGAGTTACTCTATAGTGAATTTTGGATTTTTACTATGTTTTTAGAATGTGGATGTTACATATGGTATCAGAGCTACCAGGTTCAACACTAGGGCTTATGAGACCACTATGCTTGCCTGTAGTCAACATTATGTGGTTAGCTAATGTTTGAAAATTTGTGTTAAGAAGACAAAAAGAAAGTTTGTTAATTCAAAACAACACTTGCTTAAAGCCAAAAGAGAACGTGAGGCCATTATCAAAACCTTTGAGGAAACAATGATGAAAGTGACATTTAGTTGAGTGATACCGAAACTCTAGTGACTACCTTAACTTGAATCAAGTGAGTGAGAAAGGAGTACTTGGAAAAGGTAAAAGATGAGGAAATAACTTTGATTAGGCAAGATCCTCGCATACCCTCAACTGTTGAGATCATAAAAGTTAGGTCTGATAGTGAGTCAGAGGGTTATATACCTCAAGATTATGTATTTGAAAATGAGTCTGAAGGATATACTCCTCTTGAGCATAACTTTTGAAGTCATTTCATGTATTAAAGAAGAAAACTCTTTACTTTTGAAAATAAATAAATAAAAAGAGTTGTTTTTGTGTCAAACTTTTATTTAAATTGAGTATTATGTTTAGATTTAATGGGTTACATTATAATCTAGAACTAATGGATAACTCAATATTTTTAGGTGTGAGAAATTGATAAACATGGTGCGGACAAGAACTAACCAAGGAGAAAGTGAAGATGAAAACCACCCACCAAATAATAAGCTAGACCAAATCATAACCATGCTTGAGGAAACCAAGAAAAGATTGGGTGATTTAGAGAAGAAAGTGGATGAAAAAGGGAATACTGAGGGAGGAGGTGAAAACTCTCATGGTAAAAGTGGAGAAAATAATGAAGATCATAGTAAGAGTACTGAACCTCATAAAGAGGAAAGGGATAGATTGACCGATCTCTCAAAGGACATGAAGAAGGTTATTCCACCTAAATTTGATGGGACAAAAACTAGAAATGCTGCAGAAGCTTGGTTAACAGAGATGGAAAAGTACTTCGAGATAAGAAATTACTTGGAGGTGACCAAGGCAGTATGGGGAGCATTCCAACTGGCAGGAGACGCATCCACTTGGTGGATGAATAAAAAGATGGAATTAAATTTAAACTCTCTAAGGGTAACTTGGGATGAGTTTGTGGAACTCTTTCGCAAGAGGTGGTTACCACAACTCTATTTTGATCAGAAATTGACTAATTTTTAGAATCTCTGACAAGGAGATATGACAGTGGTAGAATATGGGGAAAAATTCACTCAAATCCTGAAGTATGTTTCATAGTATCAAAAGGATAAGAGATTCAGGATTAGAAAATTCATTATGGGCTTAAATGCTCAAATTGGTGGTGAAGTGGATGTACATGGTCCCACAATAATGGATCAAGTGTACGAGAAGGCAATCAAGCAAGAGCAAAAGTTGAAATCCATCTTGGCTTATCATGATAGAAGCCGTAAGAGGTTTAATGTAACTCCTAACAATCAACCTTACAAGAAAAGATATGAAAGAGTTATGATAACAAGAGAAAAGATAAAGGACTTCAGAAGAATAAAGGTGGATCTAGCAATGAGAAAAAGAATGGCAACTTCAAAAGAAATGAGGATAACAATGGGAAGACTTTAGATAGGAAAGTACCCATTGGAGGATGCTTTACTTGTGGGGGCAACCGCTATGCAAATCGTTGCCCTAACAAGAATCAAAATGGACAACAAAGAGGTACTGCACTAACTACTCAGCAGGAAGCATTCCAGTAAAGGATTCATGCATCTCTTGACAATTATCAAGCCGAGTATCAAATCACACCCATTGAGATGACAGGTACTTTGTTTGGTGTCCCCATATCTATTTTGATTGATACAGAGCCACATAAAACTTTGTTTCTCCTATAATTTTAAGTAAATTTTCTAGAAAAGCTGGTTACATGTCTAAACCTTGGTCAGTAGAATATGCTAATCAATCTAAGGCTTAGGTAGAGCAATGTTTGTTTGAAGCCAAGGTTGACCTTCCTAGTTTCTCAACTAAAGTAAATCTGTATGTCGCCCCCTTAGGTTCTTATGATTTGATCCTAGGAATGAATTGGTTATGGAAACATAGAGCTAAGGTTGACTATTTTTCAAAAATAGTTAAATGCTTAGATGACTTGGGGAATTTGACCCAATTCCAAGGGATTCAAAGAGAAGTTAAAATCAGGACTATCTCTGCTAAGCAATTAAAAAGGGCTAGAAGGAAAGGTTGTTAGTTGTTTGCAGTCAAGATGGAATAAGTGGAAAAGGGGTAGAAAACACTAGTTTATCTTTTGGGGAAAAGTATCCTTTTCTTTGGGAATTTCTGGATGTGTTTCTAGGACTTCCAGGATTGCCTCCCAAGAGGGTGTTTGATTTTTCTATTGATATTAAACCAAGATTCGAGCCTATATCAAAAGCACCCTATCGTATGACAACAACTGAGTTAATGGAATTGAAATCACAATTACAAGAATTGTTGGAAAAAGGTTTAATCAGACCCAGTGTTTCACCTTGGGGTACACTAGTTATTTTTGTTAAGGATGGAACCCTTCATTTGTGTATAGATTATCATATGCTTAATAAAGCAATGGTAAAGAACAAATATCCTTTACCACGTATTGATGATCTTTTTGATCAGATGCGTGAAACTGCTGTGTTTTCAAAGATAGATTTACGATCGGGATATCATCAGTTAAGACTGAAGGATGAAGATATTCATAAGACAACTTTTAGAACTAGATATGGACACTATGAGTTCACAGTGTTGCCATTTGGTTTGACAAATGCTCCTGCTGCATTCATGAATCTCATGAATAGTGTATTTAAAAATTGTTTGGATAAGTTTGTTTTAGTATTTTTGGATGATATACTCATTTATTCTAAGAATGAGGAAGAACATCATTGACGCCTGCAAATAGTTCTACATAGGTTAATAAAACATAAGTTATATGAGAAGCTATCTAAGTGCACATTATTTCAGAAGGAGGTTCAATATATAGGTCATATCATATTAGCTAATGGAATATCTATTGATCCTACAAAAATCACAGCTATTTTGGATTGACCTGTACCAACAAACGTACATGAGGTGCATAGTTTCATGGGCCTGACAGGCTATTATAGAAAGTTTGTTCTAAATTTCTCTAGTATTGCTAGTCCAATCACTTCCCTGTAGAGCAAAGTAAAGAGATTTGAATGGACAGACAAATGTTAGGAAGCATTTGATCTCTTAAAGAAAAAGTTAACTACAACTCCAATCTTGAAAGTTCCTGACCCCAAAGGACAATTTGAGGTAATTACAGATGCTGCGGGAGAAGGATTAGGAGGAGTGCTTATGCAAGATGGAAGAGTTATTGCATATGATTCTAGGAAATTGAAATCGTATGAGAAAAATTATGCACCGCATGATTTGGAATTGGCAGCAGTAACTCATGCCTTACAAATGTGGAGACATTATCTGTTGGGAAAGACCTTTGTACTTAAATCAGATCATCAAAGTCTGAAGTATATTTTCTCACAACTGCATCAAAGGAAAAGAAAATAGAGTAGTTGATGCTTTGAGTCGTAGAAGACATATAGATTCTATTATTTCTATTCGCAGAAATTTCAAGGGTTTGGTATTGCAAAATTTGTCTGGTGATGAGTTTTATGAGCAGGTTAAGTAGGCTCTGAAGGATAATCCTAAAGATCCAAGGTATGATGGTTTTCTGTTTGAGTCTGATGGACTATTGAGGTATAATGATAGAATTTATGTATCTGATTTAGCTAGATTGAGGGATTTAGTATGGAAAGAAGTTCATACTGCACCATATTCAGGACATCTAGGTGTGACCAAACTTCTAGTGGATGTTAAACCTCTTTATTTCTGGAAGGGAATGAAGAATGATGCTACAAAATTTGTAGCAAGTTGTTTAGAATGTCAAAGGGTAAAAGCAGAGCATCATCACCCCACAAGATTGTTATATCCACATGATATACCGGAGTGGAAATGGCAAGTTATTAGTAGAGATTTTGTTCAAGGTCTTCCTA
The DNA here is from genome assembly GCA_027924645.1 of Cunninghamia lanceolata. Classification (NCBI taxonomy): domain Eukaryota; kingdom Viridiplantae; phylum Streptophyta; class Pinopsida; order Cupressales; family Cupressaceae; genus Cunninghamia; species Cunninghamia lanceolata. The sequence goes on along the minus strand of BSBN01001051.1, from coordinate 3,155,862 downwards.
TGTCAAGAAATAGACATGATGCCATTTTAGTGGTAGTTGATAAGCTCACAAAGGTAGCACATTTCATACTAGGGAATTTGACTGATGGAGCACCTATGTTAGCTCGTAAATTTGTGCAAGAGGTGTTTAGATTGCATGGTTTTCCTGAAAAGATTATCTCGGATAGAGATGCACGTGTAACATCAAGGTTTTGGCAAACTTTGTTTTTTGCACTAGGTACTAAAATCAATGTGAGTACAACTTACCATCCTGAAACTAATGGACAAACTGAAAGGGTTAATCAAGTCTTGGAAGGTTTTTTGTGAATGTATTGCATGGATTAGCAATATAAGTGGGAAGAATACTTACCACTTGTGGAATTTTCTTACAACATTTCCTATCATTCTGCTATTAAGATGGCACCATTTGAAGCATTGTATAGAAGAAGATGTCAAACTCCTATAAGCTGGGATAAGCTGGAGGATAGGATTAGCATCGGGCTTGAAATGCTAGCTGAAATGGAAGAGAATGTTAAGCTAATCAGAAAAAGATTGGCAGAAGCCAATGATAGGCAAAAGAGCTACACAGATGCAAAACATATTCCAAGGCATTTTTCTGTTGGAGAAAAAATTCTTTTGAGGGTTAAACCTCAAAAAAGTTCTATTAAGTTTGGGAAATCTTCTAAACTAGCCCCTTGATATGTGGGACCCTTTGAAGTGCTTGAAGTAGTCAATCCGGTTGCCTACATAATTGCTCTACCACCAGTCTTATCTAAAATGCACAATGTTTTTCATGTGTCTTATTTGAAGAAATATGTTGCAAGTCATAATCATAGTTTGACTTGGAAGTCCTTACATATTCAAGACCAGGGGTGGTCACGCTCGAGCCACTCAAAGTGTTAGAAACACGCAAGCTCCACCTGCGTAAAAGAGAGGTCTTGCAATGCAAGGTCCAATGGGACCAATATGCTGAGGAAAATGCTACATGGGAGGATTACCATGAATTTTATCAAAAGTTTCCTCATTTATTTAATAATGTTACTAGTGGAAAACAATGAACTTGTTTTATAGATACTTTTTAATGCTCTATATCATCGAGGACAATGAATCTTTAGGGGAAAGATATGTTACATCCCCAATTTTTGTCTTGCTTTACTTTTACTATTTACTTGGATATAAGTAAATTGATTATGATGTTTGGATTGGTGACAAGGATTATATTAAATGTCATTTATTGAAATCATAGAAATGATTATGTTATTATCAATTTAATATTTGTATTATGAGATTTGATTTATTAGTTGAATTAATTGAATAATGATGCACTAATCACATATTGTTTGATGACAAGTGAAATAGGATTACAAGTTATCAGATGACTCTCGAGAAAATAGAGAGAGATATAGACCTCAGGTTACAAGTGAATTATTTGCCAAATTGAGTATAAAGTGTTTAACAAAAATGTGAACTGTGGTGTCATAAGAGGTAAGCTTTGTCTTGTCATTTTACTTCTAAACTTAATCGATAGGTAGTCGATATTGTTTTCAAATCTTTCAAAGTCAGATTAAGTCGTCTTTGTCGTTAATAACGTTAACGACGTCGTTTGAGATTGATTTATAACTATTTACGTTTAATGTAAATATTACGACATTTTTGTCATCGAATGATAGTCTTATTACAACTATTAAGATATTTGACATGTTATAAATGATTCTTAAATGATAAGACGTTATTGTCAAAGTTATTATTATGTGATTATTGTCAACGGATTATGATGGGGAGACAAGCTCAACCCAATCAAAATATCTGTAAACCATGGTTTAATAATATCTTATTATTGAATAAACTATATCTATCTAATGCAATAGGAGATGCTATGAGAATTATAATTGATGTAATCGATATATATAAATTGATGCCTTAGCATCGAATGATGATAATACCTCTCATTGAGTCGACTGTATTGAAGAAGTCGTAAGCTAAAATATAATAGAGTCTTTATAATTGATAGTAGTGGATTGAACCACATGTAATGATCATTAATAGATCAGTTTATAGTTCTTTGAAGTGTCAGCTTCATCCCTATGAGGATGACTATGGTTTTTAACCAACACAACCGTCGAAGCATGAAGCAATAATTTCCCATCGACATGTGGGATTTACGCATAAATATTGGTTGTCAGTTTTGATTTAACCATTTTAAAACTATTAAGCTTTAAATGAAGTTGGTAACTAAACGTAGAGTAGAGAATAATGAGGCAACTCTGTAGGAGTCGTTCCTCTAGCTTTATGTCTAACGACTCGAAGGAGTTAGGATGGTTTTTATTAAGCAGGTTTAGAACTTGTTGTTAACGGAGAAGAGAAGTAATAGGTGAATAGAATGCAGTAGCTGTGATAGTGGAGGAATACACAGTCCAGTGGTGTCGACCTGGTGAAATATTCACCTATTCCAGCTAGTTTAAGTTTATATACTATCAGGTATTCCTCAGTACATGTTTTACTAATTCATGAGTAAATAATTTAGCTCATCTGAAAATGGTATATCATAGTATTGTAAGCAATTGAATGAGCTTGCCGGTAGGAAATTATCTTTTGAATTATGATGTGATAGTCAATATCTATTATGTATCAATTTAGAAATGCTAGTTAACATTTTAAGTAAGCCATTTAGAGTTACTTTCTGGTAGTCATTAAAGACAACGAATGCTACTTATATGGTTTATGATCGGTCATGCCAGTAAGGTTATTGTTATAATAGACTGAGTCGACCAGTTCCTTAGTATTTAAATACTATTGCTCATACCCGATTAGGGAATGGAAGATTAATGAATGTCTTAGCAGGAGAAAGAGATAAGTTGTTATTAGCTTTAACTTATAGTTTCCTTATTGAATTAAGTCTGAAGTAAGTTAATGCAGAGTATGAGAATAACCATGTGATAGACCCATGAAAGGATGAACTATGTTTTATTACTCTCAGTTTTGAGCTATATAGTAATGAGGTTATAAGGAGTTAACTTTATTGTATTGTATATGTTATATACATATGCATCACAAATAGTGTTATCTACCAAGAGAACTAGAATCATTTGAATTGTTAGTAAACTTTAGGATCATATCTAAAGATAGTAACTTAGAGATATTAGGGAAGATGGGAATAAGGTTATTATGAGAATCCCATTCAAAGCTATTTGTCATTGTTGTTCATAAAGAGATCCAAAACAATGGATTAGGCTAAGTATACTAGAGAATGACCTTGTAAGGATATTTAAACATAAGGTATGTTTTGTTAATAAACATTATCAAAATTATCTCATGATTCCTTTGTATAGGAGATAGTATCTTTTGAGAATTATAATATTATTAACTTGGGTTAAGTTAATCAAGGGTTATTTTCTGAATCTAGAACTCTAAGATATAAGATATGGATATATTGTTATGTCGTTGTAGCAAGGAACATTAGGGTAACCCTGGAGTCAACTACAAACTAATGGAGTGGTTATGTCATATAGACTTACTCAAGTCTTTAAGTATTATTATCATGACTCTTAGTTTAAACTATTGCATGAATAGGGTTGATAAGAGATATAAATTACTTGAATAAGAGAGTATCCAAGTCGAGTAGGGGTGGGTGAACACAACGACTATGTTCTTTACAAACATTGGCCAAAGTAATGCATTTGTTTTTTGCATGCATTGTTGGTTCACTATATTCAGAATTGCTCATCCTATCGGAAATCATACTTAGCTAGAGGGTATCTAGGTTTGTATGGTTGATAGAGTTGAGTAGAATACAACACTATGTACTCAGGAATGACAAATTACCACTGGTCACCTAAGGTCTATATTCCTCATGAAGGGAAGGGCCACTTCCTATGTGGAAGATGTGTGGTAGACCGCCGGTCTGTGGTTGGAGGTAAATCACTGGAAAGATGCTCTCTCTCTCCAAGAAGGAAACATGCTAGGACTTGTGATAACGATGTCAGATATTCAGATGCAGTATTGATTCCAAATTTTTATATGTAATGGTTTTACATTTGTAAACATTGTAAATGAAAAGATAATATGGGTATATTGTATTTTGTAAAAGAAATCTTGTAATTGTAGTTACTTGATTGTTTGTTAAATAAAAGAAAAAATTTCTCTATCTCATTTTTACCTTGTTGAGTTACTATATAGTGAATTTTGGATTTTTGCTATGTTTTTAGAATGTGGATGTTACAACCTAGAACCATTTTCCTTGTTGTGTGTGTGTGTAGGTAGCATTTGGAGGAATTTGCAAAAAAAACAAGAACTATAGGAGGTTGGAACACAGAATGGTGAAGGCACATGAAGTTTAACATTATTAAAAACCCTAATTAAGGTCTAGGATGCCCAAGTCCCTTGGTCCTTTGAGCTCCTAAGTCTGGATAAAAGTTCTTCTTTGTTCCCTAGTGTCTATTGTGCTTTCAAATTGTCTATATCTATTTCTGATAGTCTATTATGCTTTGATCTTTCTTAATTAGGGTTTTGTTTTTTGCCCTAGTTTGATCGGTTGGGTTTGGGTGATTCTCCTCTATACAATGAAGGGACAAAACCCCTATGGTTTGGTTCTCCTTCTTGGGTAGAAGCCAAGCTCTTGACTTATGTTCTAATGTTGGATAGAAGAGGGTTTAACCTAGTTTGATCTCTTGAGCTAGTCTCTCTTTTCTATCTAACATGTTTATTAAAACTCTAACACACTCTCTGTAGGTTCTACTCCTACCACCCATATAATGTGTTTAGATTCTTTATTTAATCTTATACCTTCATCCTTGATGATATTACATCATGTTACCACATGGATGATGTTATATGTTCTATGAATAAGTTTGTTAAACGCTTTGTCTAAATGCTCATTTTTCATCCTTGATGATATTGCATCCTTTTACCACATCTTATAACATTAATCATAGTATAGTATGTTATTCAAACTCAAAATGTATTGTTAAATGTTTAGGAAAAATTAGAATGTAGTAACATGAATTTATTCAAGGATTTAAAACTAAGTATTATCTATTCATAAGGAGATTTAACTAGGTAATGTAATTATTAACATATACATGGAATATGCCATTAAGGGCATGGTTTGGTGGTTAAGTTGCTTGATTGTAGTGGCATCCAATAGGGTTCAAACCCCTGTTAAGCCAAAGAACTTGTAGTCTTTGTGCCTTCACTAGGTTCACATGCTCGCGTGATCTACACCTTCGCTAGGCTCATGTGCTCACAGGATTTGCACCTCGCTGGGTTGTTGTGCTCGCAGGTAGATGGCCTTCATTGGGCCAACTAGCTTGTAGGTTTGAACCTCTAGCATTAATGCAGAAGTTCATTCCAGGTGTTAATGCTAGGGAATGAGGTCCCCTATGTTGTGGCCTCACTGGTTCATAGCTTCGGTCAAAAGCATTCAATGATAAAAAAATACATGGATTATCTCATAAAAAACAATGATTATCCTTTTATTTCACTTACTAGTAGGGTATTTCACATGGCAGAGAAGCTATTTATCACATTTCTTGAATTTTTTACAGAATTAATTACCCCTTAATTATAGAAGTAAAACATGAGTTAAGACATTGTATGGGAAGAAAATAACTAAGGTATCTAGGAATGCATGCTATGACATGAAATAGGGTCTAAAATTTGATTCTGACTACTACAAATAAATGAAATACTTCTATAGGAGGGTAGGCATGAATAAGTTGCCAAAGATGACTATAATATAACATGAATAAGTTGTCAAATAGATGTCTTCAAATACTTGAATTTAAACATGAGTAATCGTATCAATAAGAAGTACATTCAGGTAGAGAACATGACTTCATTTATTAAACTAGTATGAGGTGGTAGCATTGGGGAGACTTGGTTTCCTAGTGGCATTTTGGGTGAATCTATGTTGCAGTGTACATTACAAACTGATATGTGGATAATTGCAACATAGCTTAACACTAAAAATGCGTTAGCATAATCAAGTCTCTTTGATGCAAACACCTCATACTAATGTGAACTAATAAAGAGCCGAAGTGAACATGTTCTGGTGCAAAATGCAATGAAATTTTAGGAAGAGAAGGGTGGGTAGTGGGGTGTTGGTGAGAGATAAATGTGAGGTACTAAAGCATTGAAGGCTCCATTATGTTGAAATTTGGTGCCATCCCATACACCAAAATGTGGAAGAAAACGAAGTTAATGTGGTAGGTTGGGAAAGAAATTAGAGGCAACGAGCGATTAATGTTAGCATGTTTGTCATAAATGTGGCCTTGTGTCTACTCACCCCACAACATGGTCAACACATACTTATAAATCTTGGACTGCTACTGGGAGTCCTCCTGATCCATCATCAGTTAGCCTTCAAAATGGCTTGGAAAATAGATGCCTCCACCTCTCCTCGTCCTCCACATCGTAGATGAATCAGATGCCCCTCAAAACAAAAATTTGAACCTACCCACATCACTGCACGTGTGGCTGAGCTAAAATTAGTAGACAAGGTGGCCTAAACAATACATATAAAAGAGAAAAAGAATAAAAAGTAAAAACTAGGTGGATCATTGCCTTAGTGAGATGAGACAACCTCACCTTTCATTTACAATCAGATTGAGGAGTGAAATAAAGAAATGCCTTCTGAAATAGTAAAGAATGTAAAGCCCATTTCAATCTCAAACATTAGGGTGTACTGTTGCAAGTATGCACTAACTGGTGTTGTCATTGATGTCAACATGTTTGTATTGTCATTGGTACCACATGTTTGTGTTGTCATTGGTGACAACTGTATATTCTGATATTGCTATTTGTTGATTGATTGAAGAACATTGTTTGAGTATTTTGCTCTGCATTTTCTCTGTATTGATGACTAGAGAATTAGACTTGAATATGATTTAGAGAAGTGTTTGAAGATGCTAAATCTAGAATTTGGTGGTCCAGATTGCTGTGCAGAAAAAGTTCTATTCACTAGTTTGAAGACTATGCCTAGCAGTGTTTGCAGAGTGACAAGGAGATAGTATGTTTCTTTGCATTTCTCCATAGGTTGGAATTTGGTCTTGTGGTTCTGGACTTAAGCTTATAAGGTCCTTAGTTATCATCATTTCAAAGGATATGTGATTTGAAGCTTTGAAAAGCAAGTCATTGACTAGCAGAGTTTGACAGTGTCTATTAAGAAGCAGTCTATGATGTGTTCTCAAGTGATATTTGTTGCCTTCAAGTGACATCTATTGTGGTTGGATTTGTCAACTCCCAAGTGATTCTATGTTGTTCAAAGATGTGTCAAGAATGTATTGAAGGCGTGTGCTTGATCTGCAAGCTACAATGAAGATACTGGAAGCATGTATCTAAGTGTTTTTGATGTTGTGCACTTGTTCTGGCCGACCTAGTTAGTCACACTTATTGCAGAGGTGATTCATGGATTGTAGAAGTGTGTCTAAGCATGTGAAGTTGTATTTGGGTCCAAGCTAAGCCATGAAGTGTTCCTCCTTCATTCATTTTCTCCACAAGTTTGTTTAGGTCTAGTCTTAATTTGATTTATGTATGTATGCCGACCTTGGAGATAGTTCCAATGGTTGTAGAATGTAATGTTGACCTTGATGTACATTCCAAGGTTGATGATAGGTATAAATGTATGTAATGAAATCATGAATGAGTGTCCACATTGCGAAGATGTGAAGATAAAGTGTGAGTTGTAAAAGAAGAGCATAGCAGAGGAGATATTGTGCTTCAATGGAACTGAAATCAGGCATGGTGTAGATGCTAATATATCAGTTCAACCCTAGCAGTGAGCCAACCCCGATAGTGAGCCAACCTCGATAGTGAGCCACTTTTGATATTCAGGAGTGTTACTACATTATATTGTGAGCTAACACTCACCATGGTTTTTCCCTATTTAGGGTTTTCCACATAAAAAATATGGTGTTCATGTGTGTATGGTGTTGATGTGTTCATGTTTTGATTTTGATATTCATGTTTAATGTTCATAACAGAATAAGGAGTTAGATTAAGTGAATGTGAAAGTGATATTGTGTAAAGAAGTTAAAGTTTTTGGTACAACTGATTGACCCCCACTTCTCAGTTGTCTTGTGCCTTTCAACAGTGTACCACTATCATGCCCTCGACATATGATTGTACTCAAACAAATTTTATGTTGAGCATTTGGGATTTATAAAATGCATATAATTGAAAAATGGAAAACACAAATATGAAATCCCCTTTGATTAATATAAGACAAAATAGAAAAATGATAGTACATATAGTTAGGATTGACATACAAAATGCAAAAAAGATGCCTCCCTAGGCTACAATATCAAACTTATCTATGTACAATGATTGCTTGTTCCCAATCTCATTGAAACCATGTGGGAAAGGATAATGGACTTGATGTGACTAATCTTGGTGTTGCCTGGCTACTTTTCAAAGTTATCCCAACCATGTTCTCCTCCCTTGTTGCTAGAATGGAGTGCTAGTAACACATGAGATGGGATTAGACTTGGAATTGGAGTGCTAGTTACATGGGATGGAGTCATACGTGTACAATTCATTGTAGTAGAATAGTGAGAGACATGGATGTTGATCATATCCCTAAGCAATGCATGATTTTTAGATAAAGGGTTTAGTGGATTGCTTAAACATCTTTGTCTCTCTAAATTCCTCCTTGCTAACTCAAGCTCTTTTTCCTGTCTTTCTTTCTCCCTTTGGATCCTCTCTTTCTCCTTTTTCTATTCCCTTTCCTACATTTGTAATACTTTCTTCTATTCTCTTTCTTGTCATTGAAGGTATCTATCTAACTTTCCTCGCTCTTTCAATTCTCTTGCAATAACTCGTGCTGCCTTTCTATCCTCAATTTGTTGTCTCTTTCTAACTTTAGTTCTTCAATTTATTTCTTCCTTTGATCTTGCTGCATCAAAATATTCATGTAATCATCTATTGTTAAGCATTGATATTGTTGGATCAATTGAATTCTATTATCCTCTATATTCCTTGATCTTTCCTTGACAATGTGAACAAGAAGTTTAAGGAATCTGTTGATGTATGAGTCAGTTTGGGAACCTAATAACTGATTAAATTATGCATGAATGGTATGTTCACATTCGTTAGAAAATGGCTCACTATCCCATGTCAATTTTGCATTATCTCCACTATCCAAACCTCCACAATTAGCATAGTAATGTACTATTTTAGGTACATTCAATGTGGGTGGTGGAGATGGGAAGGAAAATGTGCCTTCTTCATGGAAATGTAAGTTAATTCTCAAATTCATGGCTCCCTCTAGTAACCATGATGGCTAGCTTGGTTGAGATGGAAGGCTAAGTCCATCTTCCCTTTGTGCATGCTTAGTTTCTTCCATCTCAACATAGACTTGACCCTCCAAAGAAGTACTTTTAGGTGAATCATGCATAGTTTCCTCTACCACTGGTTCATCTATTATAGGATGTAATTTAGCATTTGTAAGGCCTGATAGCAACATGTTTTCCACTTCTACTTATGAAAGATCAACTTCAAAGAGACTTAGAATGTTCTATATTACAGAAGTATCATTATGTACACTGAATTGAAATGTGTCACTAGGATGCATGCCCTCTATAAGTGCATCTAGATTAAGTGGCCATACACCTATCCGCTTGAATCCTACTATGATATTTGCAATAGTCAATGATTTTTTAAATGACTTGTTGCCAAGTTCTTCCAATTCTATCGTCTTTATTTCAATGTTTAGAAACCTGGCTAGCCACACCACTTTTTCAGTTTTGAAATATGATTTGAATGCTGAAAAAACATTGACATCGAGTGGCTAGTTTGTGTGAAGTGTGAGCTGGTAGTGTTAGCAAGTCAATCCCTAATGAACTTGCCTCTTGGATTGCCATTACAACTATGTGGCTTCCATAGCCATAAAAAATTAGCAAGTGCCTATTTGTTAGTGAGACACCACTTGGAACTAATCTTACAAAGTGATGCAAACAGTTCGTAAATAGTTCTTTAATCATCCATGCGTGGGTTTGGGCAACCATGCAAGCACCTAGTTCATAGCCAACAATATAATTCTTAAGTTGATTTTTAGCCTTGAACATATAAAACTTTGGTATGCTCTATCTAGTAACATTCACACAACACGAAATGGTAATCCATTCCCTACTCTTTGATATGATGTATGATACACTTCTGCTACCTCTTTGCACCAACACTTGCATGGCTCCATTTCTCTCTATCTGAATGCTAGTTTCATCACAATCCCATATTCTTTGAGGTCCATATGGATTGGCATCATAGGCTTTAGACAGTGTCCCATAGAATGCAGAAACAACTGCAAGCCTAAGGTTTTTTGCTTTATCTCTATCAAGGCCTTCTTTTGTTCTCAATGTGAGTTTAGGATGATGCCTTTTAAAACCAGTCCACCATGACTTACTAGGCAGCCTATCTTTAAATGGATTGGGTCATGTTTGGAATATTTGTGCAACTTCTACCTTGAGAGTGATAATCTCAAGTCTATAACCCATTGCAACCATCTGTTTACACCATTTGGCAATTAAATCCTCTTCATCTGTAGTCAAGACTGTAGAAGGACCTTTCTTTGAAGTTGAAGTTATGGTGCATAACTAACCCCAAGAGTCATGTCAGATAATTGGAATTAACAGCCAAATCAACATACAAAACACAGAAAGATTTATTTATTTATTTGCAACAATCAATGGAATAGGAGTACAAGGATTTAAATCAAATTACAATCTTGTCAATTACAACTTTCTTCTTTTAGATCTCTAAGATCACAAGACTATGAAACACCACCATCAAAGAACATGTCCAACACCAAGGACCATCAAGCCCCCTACTAAGCAATTCATTTCACCTTTATACTTCTGTCCCATGTAAGTTGAACCATTTGCATATTATAACAATGAAACTAAATAGTAAAGTAGTTGAACCAACTTGACACATGTCCCCATCAGGTAAATATGCTTATAACATGTTTTATGCTATGCCCTTAATCCTATAGTGTGTATAGGGTTATGAATAGTCGGCTTGTGGCTATCTTAACTCTTAATTAAGTCATATTATCATTATTTTATTGTTATTTAGTTGTTTAGGTTGGCCTAAGGCTTATATAGGCCCATCTAAGTCAGCCTGGGTGATATCCTAGGCATAAATAGGTATATATATAGGAGGTAGTGAGTCTTATTTCATCATATTGTGTATGGTGTTCTCATTGAAATTGGAGGTATCCCCCTCGAAGTGGATTAGGAGGTTGCCCCCTCGAAGTGGCATATTATTATCAAGTATTTGTAGTATATTTACTATTATATTTAGATATTGTGCAATTTGTTTCATTACAAGTGGTATCAGAGCATGATCTTGGCACCGTGAAGACAAAAACTAGGCTATTTTTTTCTGATTTGGAGGTCATTTTGGAAAGCGTATAAATTTCAAATTTTGGTGAATTGTTTTCTGATTTTAAAAGGGTTTTTGAAGAACATATTGAAGCTACTACAATCCTGAATTTAGAGAATTTGGAGGAAAATTAAGCGAGTTATAGTAGAATTAGGGTTTCTACCCTTATTTTTTAAAAAATGTATATCTCTCTTATTTTGTCGAATCTATGAAAGATTTTTTGTGGGTTTTTCAATATAATAGTGAATCTACTACAGTCCAGATTTGAGAACAATTGGAGTAGAATAAAGGGAGTTATTTATAAATTAGTGTTTCCACCAATTTCTCTCTCCAGGCTGTACAATTTTGAATTTCTTCACAATTTTTTCAGGCAAGTGAGATCTTCGCCCTGGTAAGTTACAGTAAAATTTTTAGATTGATTTGATTTGTTTTATGTGATTTATTACAAAATTATTTTTCCCAATCATGACGGGTCCTTCAACAAGGGGAAAAAATAATGTTACCACATCGGGAAAAACTCGAGGCAAGGAGGAGGTGGAAAATGAGGATGTTGATCAAAAAGAATATGAAAATATACTTGAACTTATTCATAAAGAAAATAGCAAGATGAGAGGTGAAATCTTGTCCATTATGGGTGAACAAATGAAAGGGTTGGCTAAGTCATGTGATAATGAGAAAATTCTAGAGATACTTTCCAAACATAAGCAGTCACAACACCAAGATGTGGAGGAAGAGGATTCTACAAAAGGGAAGGGTGTTTTTGGGTTTGAATCAAATCTCAAGATGGATCATCACACCACTCATTTTATGGCAAGGAATTTCACACCAAAGTTGGATATGCAAAAGTTTGATGGTCAAGATCCTACCAATTGGCTCTGTCAAATGGAGCAATTCTTTGATATCCACCATGTTCCATGTCAACAAAAGGTGGCCATGGCTTCCTTATACTTGGAACTTGATCAATTCATTTGGTACCATTGGCTATGTGAAGAAAAGAAAGCAAAAGGATGCATTGTCACTTGGTCAATTTTCCAAGAAGAACTCATTACTCATTATGGTGAAAATCTTATGGATAGCTACTTCAGCCAAATTACCAAATTAAGGCAAACAGGTATGGTCAAGGATTACATTCATCAATTTCATACTTTGTCTTTAAGAGTGGAAAATGTGTCTACAGAAAATTTGTTGGAGCTATTCATTGGTGGCCTAAAGGATCACATTAAATATGAGGTACGCATGTTCCATCCAAATTCCATCTCAGATGCAATGATTATGGCAAGGCAAGTAGAGGAAAAATTTATGGTTAATAAAAGGCAAGGTTTTATAAACATAAGAGATAAAAGCACTCCTACATAGTCACTTCCACAACCTACTAGGCTAACACCACAACAAATTGAAGAGAAGAGAGCAAAAGGATTATGTTTTAATTGTGATAGCAAATATAGTAGAGGACACAAATGCACTGAAAAGAAATTGTTCTATATTGAAGGGCCAAGTGAGGAAGAAGAAGAGGTACCAATAGTAGAGAGTGACAATGAGATAGAGGAGGAGTCAAGAGATACTCAACCAATCAGCCCCACAAACTCTCAAGGTAGTGGGTTTCTTAAAGAAAGAAAAAGTAACAGTGTTGATAAACTCAGGTAGCACTCATAACTTCATTAACAAAAAGTTGGCCACTCATCTAAATTGTTTTATATATCTAGCTCCAGAATTTTAGGTCTTGATTGTAGATGGTGGTACTGTTAGTTGTTTAGGAAAATGCCATAGCATTAAATTATCCATGGGAGATTATCATCTTAATTGTCCAATGTATGCTATCTCAATGGGTGCAACAGATATTGTTTTAGGAGTACAGTGGCTCACTACTTTGGGAACAATTGAATTGAACTTCCAAGAACTATTCATGAGCTTTCAATCAAAGGGAAGAACAATAGAATTACAAGGGATGCGTGCAAAGTCACCACAGATAGTAAGTTCTTACCAAATGCAAAAGATGTTGAAGAAGGGGGTAGATGGGATGGTAGCCCAATTATTTTCAATAGAAGCATATCACTCAAAGGCTTCTACACCATTGGATCTACAAGCAATTATAGATAAGCACTCTGTAGTTTTTGGGGAGATGCCAGAAGGATTGCCACCTAGGAAAGATCATGATCATGCCATTCAACTAGTACTAGGGAGCCAACCACCCAACATCAGACCCTACAGATATCCATATGCTCAGAAAAGTGAGATTGAGAAGATAGTTCAAGAGATGCTAGAAGCAAGCATTATCAGGCATAGTCAAAGTTCTTACTCATCTCCTGTGGTAATGGTGCGTACGAAGGATGAAACTTGGAGGATGTGTCCAGATTACAGGGAGCTTAACAAGTTCACCATAAAAGATAAGTTTCCTATTCCAATAATTGATGATTTGTTAGATGAGCTTAATGGTGCTATTTATTTTACAAAACTTGATCTCCATTCTGGTTATCATCAAATTAGAATTAGAGATGAGGATGTACATAAGACAGCTTTTAGAACCCATGAGGGCCACTATAAATTTTTGGTAATGCATTTGGTCTCACTAATGCACCGTCGGCATTTCAAAGTTTGATGAACTCTATCTTCAGGCCATTTTTGTGGAAATTTGTTTTGGTATTTTTTGATGACATCTTAATATATAGTAAAACATGGGAGGAACACTTGCAACATGTAAATCAAGTGTTGGGCATTTTGAAGTAGAATCAGTTGTATGCTAAACCATCCAAGTGTATCTTTGGTGTCAAAGAAGTGGAGTACCTTGGTCACATTGTGTCACATGAGGGAGTCAAGGCGGACCCTCATAAGATCCAAGCAATTGTAGAGTGGAAAATTCCTAAGACCCTTAAGAACTTACGAGGTTTTTTAGGGCTTACAGGGTATTATCGCCGATTTGTAAAGAATTATGGTAGCATAGCATCTCCTCTCACATCCTTGTTAAAGAAGGATGCTTTCCAATGGAATGAAGTAGCGACAAGGGCATTTGAGAAACTAAAGGAAGCCATGTGCACAACTCCAGTCCTAGCTACCCCAGATTTTTCTAAAACATTTGTTGTTGAATGTGATGCTTCAGGACATGGAATAGGAGTAGTACTTATGCAAGAAGGAAAACCCATAGCATTTGAAAGTCGCCAACTCAAAGGTAAGAATTTGTTGAAGCTAGTTTATGAGAAGGAAATGTTGGCTATCTTGCATGCAGTCAAACAATGGAGACCTTATCTAATGGGATGACACTTTAAGGTCAAGACAGATCATGATAGTCTCAAATATTTCTTGGAATAGAGGTTATCATCTAAAGAACAACAAAAATGGGTCACAAAGATGTTGGGATATGACTTTGAGATCATATATAAGAAAGGCAAGGAGAATGTTGTGGCTGATGCTCTATCAAGGCGTGATGAACCCACAGAGTCATTTTTATTTGCCATTTCCATGTTACAAGCAGACTGGGTAAATGAGGCAAGAGAAGAGTGGGAGAAGGACATAGATACTCTAAGGCTCATTGAGAAACTCCAACAGGAATCAAGTGTGTCTGACAAATTTTCATGGAAAGGAAATATTTTATGGTACAAGGAGAGGTTATACCTTTGTAAGAATTCAACTCTTAAGCTTAAGGTGTTGGAAGAACTACATGCTTCTCCAATAGGTGGGCACTCAGGATTCCTCAAAACTTATCATAGAATCAAGCAAGATTTCAGTTGGGAAGGGCTGAAAGGGGATGTTCAAAAATTTGTAGCTGAATGCATGGTATGCCAACAACATAAAGGGGAGATCGTTAAGACTCCAGGTCTTCTACAACCCTTATGTATCCCAAGTCAAAGGTGGGAGGAGGTATATATGGATTTCATCACAGGTTTGCCTAGATCTGAAGGAAAAAATGTCATCATGGTTGTTGTGGATCGTCTCACCAAATATGGTCACTTTTGTGCTTTGGCACAACCATTGGCAGCAAGCACTGTAGCAATAGCTTTTATGAATACTATTCAGAAACTGCATGGGACTCCAAAAGTTATAGTTAGTGATCATGACCCTATATTTACAAGTAATTTTTAGACTGACTTGTTTTCATGCTTGGGCACTCAGCTTGCTCGTAGTTCATCATATCACCCCCAGTCAGATGGACAGACAGAAGTGGTCAACAAATGCTTGGAAGGCTATCTCCATTGTTTTGCTTTAGATAAACAAGAGAGATGGGTGCAAGGGCTACCACTAGCAGAATGGTGGTACAACACTTCTTTCCATACTTCTTCCAAGATGTCTCCATTTTTAGCTCTATATGGTTACCACCCACGATCAATCATCTCTTCATTGCGGGCACAACCAAAGGTTCACATAGTCGAAGAACACATCCATCATCAGCAAGAGGTATTGGCTAGTCTTCGAGAGAACTTGGCAATGGCACAAAACAGAATGAAGCAACAAGCTGATCAACACCGTAGTGAAAGAACTTTTGAAGTGGGAGATTGGGTCTTTGTGCGAATACAACCATACAAGCAAATGTCTCTAAAACAACAACATAAAGCTAACAAGCTAGCACCCAAGTACTATGGTCCTTATAAGGTGTTGCAGAAGATTGGCAATGTAGCATATAAATTGGAGCTTCCCATATCAACAAAAAATCATCCAATTTTTCATGTTTCCTGCTTGAAGAAGGTTATTGGGGATAAAGTGGTAGCACAGACTAAGTTACCTGAGCTTGATGAGGAGGGAAGAATAGTTGTGGATCCTGAGAGAATTATTCAAACATGCACCAAGAAGCTGAGGACAAGGGAAATCATAGAATATCTAATTAAATGGAAGAACTCTCCAGTTGAGGAAGCTACATGGGAGAATGAGGAATTCATGCAAAAGCATCCACATTTGGTCAGCATTGAGGACAATGCTTCTTTGAAGAGGGGGGGCATGCTATGCCCTTAATCCTATAGTGTGTATAGGGTTATGAATAGTCGGCTTGTGGCTATCTTAACTCTTAATTAAGTTATATTATCATTATTTTATTGTTATTTAGTTGTTTAGGTTGGCCTAAGGCTTGTATAGGCCCATCTAAGTCAGCCTAGGTGATATCCTAGGCATAAATAGGTATATATATAGGAGGTAGTGAGTCTTATTTCATCATATTGTGTATTGTGTTCTCATTGAAGACTGTTGGAGGTATCCACCTCAAAGTGGATTAGGAGGTTGCCCCCTCGAAGTGGCATATTATTATCAAGTATTTGCAGCATATTTACTATTATATTCATATATTGTGCAAGTTGTTTCATTACATTTTACCACTCATTGGAAACCATTGGAGGAGAGAAATAACACTTTAGCAATGCGTCAGAGTTTCTGAGGGAGTTAGGAACTTTATCAGGTATTTCCAATTCACTAGGAACTACATGATTGTCGGTGACTTTTGACTCTATTGGAACAACTCGATCTCTAAGAAACACATTGTTCTTTAATTTAATCACTTTTGAATTACGATCAAGTTTTGATGATGTCATCAGAACTCATAGAAGAATTTTGATGTTCCAAGAACTAGTTAAAGTTTTGATTTCTTTATAATGCAGGCTCCATTAGAGTTTTTGAGGACTTTAGGAACTATTCTGTGTTGTCAGGGTTTTCCACCCCATAAGGAAATACATGACCATTTGGAACTCCACAAAAACTTCTAAGTGTTGGAACTTAATCAGAGATATGGAGTATAAGAACGATAAGGTGTTTCAAGTGTTCCAAGAACACCTTGAAATGTTAATTACCTTAACAAAAGTCTGTTGTTGGTGATTTCAACATGAGGTGGAACAGAATGACCCAAAGGATCTGTTGGGATTTTTCAAGTCATTGAGGACAATGTGATCAATTGGAACTTTGAAGAAAACTAAGTGTTGAAGGACTCATCATTGAGATGTTGAACATAATATTAAACGTTCCCTTCGTCAGAGATTTCAAAGAGGGGTGGAATTGCCCAACAACAAGGAACTCATTGTAGAATTTTAGGTTAGGTGGAACGAATTGATCAAAGAGAACTTCACAAAAAATGCTAAGTCAAAATACCATCAGAGGTTTCAGAAGGAACTGGAACCTGTCAGAGATTTTTGATGTTCTAGGAACACCTTGAAATCCTGATTTTGTTCTTGAGTAGGGCCAAAACTCTGACCACCTATAACTTCACCAATTTTCATCCAATTCTCACCAAATTTGAACTGTAGGTACCCATTAAGCCCTTAAAAATAAGAATTCCTTACTTGACCAAAATTAAATCTAAAAATGCCTCCTGAAACAAAAGTACCAAAAATAATTGCAAAACAAAAATAGTGAAGAAAACAAAAAACTAGAAATATTTTTGGGTGAGACAAGATTGCTTGTGAACCCAGATGCTCCTACATCAGACACATAGGGTAAGTGAAATGTTCCATGAGTGTGTAACTCATGAACATTTAGAAGTCTAGAATATGAATTCCATACTTAACCAATTCTAAATCTTGCATCCAAGAGGCTTCATCTGCTACTCTATCCTTTCAACGGATAGGGTATTCCATATGTTCTTTCCATCTTGTTCTTTTAACCACTCAGGAATCAATCACTTTGCCCACTTGTTCAATTTTATTTTTAGGCAACTGATGTATCCATCCTTGTGCATCCTACAAATCTACATGTGTATTCCCTTGTGTACTTGTTTCCCCTTCATAACATTTGTACAGATCAACAACATTGAAGATGGAAGATATATCTATACCAGCTAGAAGTTCAATCTCATAGGTATTGGATGGAAACTTTCTCAACACCTTACATGGTCCTATCTTCTTCCATTTCAACTTATTATATGTTCCTTGTGGGAACCTCTCTTTTCTCAAATGTGCAAAAACCAAACCACCTACCTAAAACTCCTACTCTCTCCTATGCATATCAACATGCTCCTTGTATTTCATGGCACTCTTCTTAAAAAATTTCTTCACTTCTTTGTGTAACTCTTGAAGTTATTCAACAAAATCTTCTGCCACAACACTTTTCTTGCTCAAATATGCACTGTCTCTCAACTCATCAACACCTCTAGGACTATATCCATAAATAATGTGAAAGGGACTTTTCCCTACACTCCTATCAATTGAATTATTGTAAGAAAACTCTTCTTGAGCTAATATTAAGTCCCATTGGTCAGGTATATCACCTACCAAACATCTTAGCAAATTACCAAGACTTCTATTTACAATCTCAATTTGACCATTAGTTTAAAGATGGTAATCTGAACAGAAACCTAATTGTGTTCCCATTTTCTTGCTCAAGGTGCATCAAAAATAGACAACAAACTTGGTATCCTGATCTAAAACAATATTTTTAGGCAAATCATGCATCCTAACTACCTCCTTGAAAAATAATGTCGCTATGTGGGAAACATCATTATGTTAGACTTAGGGTAAACAACTGAGAGGGGGGGGTGAATCAGTTGTCCAAAACTTTCTTCCAAATTAGATACTTAACTCCACACAAGCATAATAGTAAATCAATCATGAAAGCATAATGCAACAAGTTAAGAGCAGATACACATTAACACACATAACACCAAGATTTTTGACGTGGAAAACCTGGTTAAGGGAAAAACCACGGGGTGATTAACCCAAGATAATATTCTCTGTTAGAAGAATAGAAAGAATAAAATGGCACATGCCAATTAGGGCTCACTACCTGAGCACACTGCTCACAAGAGGCTCACTACCTACAAGAGACACACTGTCTACAAAAGAATAAGTATCACATACTTGAACTGGTAAATAGCATCTTCACCATGCTTGAGTCAGTTTCATTTAAGCCTAAACCTTCTGCTCTGCCTTTCACTCTTTTCCTCGCTACCACACACTCATCTCCACAAGTCCATGTCTGAAATGACTTCACAATCCCTTATTTATACATGACATCAACTTAGGAACAAACATCTAAGTCAACAAACATTCACAAAGAGACCCGCAAGATGTATAATTCATCTGGTCAGCCAGTCACAGAAAGAACACCATCATTTGGAAGTTATTCTTCATTTCTGGGACCCCAATTCTAATGCAGACCATAAACATGAACTGAAAATAATCCAAGGACCTCCACAAACTTGCCTGAAACACCAAGAACATCTGCACTTCCTCTACTTACTAAAATCCTTCTCTCCTTCATCTAGAACCTCAAGAACACAGTCTGGTATTACTGTCACAAAGGAATAGATACTTGTGGACCTTCAAACCATGAACCAAATGAGTTGACACACCACACAGACTTCCCCAACACTTCCTCAAATCCGTAGAATGGGATAATGCATTACCAGACCTCACCGGACCTATCTATGTCACTCTGTCACCTTTGGACACTTGCTAAAGCTGGTTCTACTTGAGCAACCATAACTTCTTCAGATCTTCATGCGGACCTCTGAAAACTTGATTGGAGCATCTCAAGACTTATATCTATAAACCCTTTAAATCGCATCCTCTTCTCCTCAACGTATCTTGGACTTTTAGCTTGTTGTCATCACTGTTCTTCATTATTCCTGATTGAGACTAATTTTCTCAATATCCTCAGCACACAGCTCATCCAATCCTTCTCATTAATGCAACATGAGTATGTTGACATCAATGACAACACTGGTTAAACCCATACTCGCAACAATCTCCCCCTTTGTCATTGATGGCAACATATGATGTGAAAAACCATCAAGACAAGAACTTCTCCTTACTGTCACAACTCCCCCTATCAACAACAACTATTCACATGTCTTCTCTTCCTGTATTGCTCCCCCTTTGATCATCAACCACTTGTTTTTCACATGTCTTCTCTCCCCTTTTGACATCAATGGCAAATGGCTCATACTTGCAACTTCAGAATCACACCTGCTGCTCCCCCTGAGTAGTAGCTCCCCATCATCAATCCAGATCACAAGATATGATTGTGATATCCACCGGACTGATGCACATCAGTGCATACTAGTTCATCACCGGAGGGCAAATAACCCCTAACTTCTCCCTGAGATACTCAAAAGAGTCCTTGGGAAGAGGTTTAGTAAAGATATCTGCAATCTGATCCTTGGAGGGCACATACTCCAATCTGACTTCATCCTTGTTCACTTGCTCTCTCAGAAAGTGAAACTTGATAGATATATGCTTAGTCTTAGAATGCAACACCGGATTCTTAGAAATATTTATTGCACTTGAATTATCACAGAAAATTGTGATATGCTCCTCATATTCTACTTTAATATCTCTTAGCATCTGCTTCATCCACAAGACTTGAGTGCAACTACCTGCTGTTGCAATGTATTCTGCTTTAGTTGTAGATAGAGATATTGCCTCTTGTTTCTTGCTTAGCCAAGAAACCAATCTTTTTCCTAAAAAGAATGCTCCACCACTGGTACTCTTCCGGTCATCCACATTTCCTGCCCAATCTGCATCTATTAATGCATGAAGAGAGAAATCATGATCTCTAGGATACCACAGACCATACTCAACTATTCTTTTTAGATACCTAAAAATCCTTTTGATTGCCATGACATGAGATTCTCTGGGATCAGCCTGGAATCTTGCAACAAGACCAACAACCTGCATTATATCTGGTCTAGTTTGAGTTAGATACAGTAATCATACAATCATTAATCTGTACTTTGTCTGGTCTACCTTAGGAGAGTCATCATCTTTGCTCAACTTACATCCGGTTGCCATGGGAGTATGCATTGGCTTTGAATCTTCCATTCCAAATTTCCTCAACAATTATTTCACATATTTTGTTTGGGAAATAAAGATTCCTTTCTTTGTTTGAGTAATTTGCAGACCCAAGAAGAAATTCATTTCACCAAGCATTGAAATCTCAAACTCACTTTTCATTTGATTTGCAAAGGTTTTACATATGCTATCTCTTCCTCCAAAGATGATATCATCAAAAAATACTTCAACAATCAAAATGTTTTCATGATCAATTTTGAAATAAAAGTTACTGTCAGCAGTACCTTTGTTGAAGCCAATCTTCAAGAGATGTTTGTCCAATCTTTCATACCATGCTCTTGGGGCTTGCTTTAGTCCATACAGTGCCTTCTTCAACTTGTATACCATATCACCATGCTCAGATAATTGAAATCCATCTGGTTGTTCAATGTACACTTCTTCTTCTAAATCACCATTTAGGAAGGCAGACTTGACATCCATCTGATACACTTTGAAATCTTTGAAGGCAACAAATGCAAGAAATAATTTAACTACTTCAATTCTTGCCACTAGACCAAAGGTTTCTTCAAAATCAACTCCTATTTGAGAGTAACCTTTGCAAACTAATCTGGCCTTATTTCTGATCACTTCACCGACTTCATTCAATTTGTTCCGGAAGACCCATTTGGTTCCAATCTCATTTTTATTTCTAGGTCTGGGAACAAGATCCCAAGTGTGATTCTTCTCAATTTGCATCAGTTCTTCCTCCATTGCCTTGGTCTAGTTTTCATCATTGCAGGCTTTGTTTACTGTCTTAGGTTTAATCTTTGAAATTAGACAATACTCATCTAAATTTTGAGCAATTCTCCTCCTTGTTTGCACTCCTTTTCTTTTGTCACCTATGATCTGATCTTCAGAGTGGTTTAGAGTTACATACCTTGGAACTTTGGGAGTTTCTTGCACCTCTAACTCTTGATCAGTCTCATTGAGACTTATCTCTTCTTCCTGTCTTACAGGATCAACTTGACTTTGTTTCTCAGAAGAGGCTTGAATACTTTGAATCTGAACACCATTTTGATCATCTTCATCATACTCATGAATTCTTGAGGGTCTTTCAATTTCTTCATCAACCTTCACATTTACACTATCTACAATCTTTCTTAGTCTCTTGTTGTAACACCGGTATGCTTTGCTTTGAGTAGAGTAACCCAAGAATATTCCTTCATCACTTCTAGCATCAAACTTTCCTAGATCTTCATCCCTTTTAATGTAACATCTGCTACCAAAAACTCTAAAGTATCTCACAATGGGAGTAATGCCAAACCAAAGTTCATAAGGAGTCTTACTGGTATTGTTTGTAATTTGAACTCGATTGAGAGTGTAGACTGCAGTACTGACAGCTTCTCTCCAATAGATCTGAGGAACATTTGCTTCCATCATCATGGTCCTGGATGCTTCCTGGATGGTCCGGTTCTTTCTCTCAACTACTCCATTCTACTCTGGAGTTCTAGGGGCAGACAACTGTCTCTTTATTCAATGTTTCTCACATAAGTCTATGAACTCACCGGATGTGAATTCTCCATCTCTATCAGACCTCAGACATTTCAATTTTAATCCTATTTCATTCTCCACCATGGCCTTGAATAGTTTGAATTTCTCAAGTGCTTTTGATTTTTCTTTCATAAAGGTTACCCATATCATCCAGGAATAGTCATCAATTAGCAACATGAAGTATCTATCACCTTGGATACTCCTAACTCTTACCGGACCACAAAGATCAATATGAACTAAGTCGAACAGTCTGGTAGAGTACAATTCCTTATTTTTGAATGTGACTCTACTCAGTTTGCCCAACTAACATTCTTTGCATAAGCTATTAGTAGGTTTCACTAATTTTGGAAGATCTCTTACAACCTGAGTATTGCTTATCTTGATGATATTATCAAAATTCACATGACACATCCTCCTATGCCATAACCAACTCTGATCAATTTGAGCAAATAAGCAACTTTTACCAATACCAACCAAGTGGAAGATATTACCTTTAGTTTGAGTACTGGATGCAATCTCTGTTCTAGAACTTTCAAAGATCTTGCATTTTCTATTCCTGAATCTGAGATCATAGCCTTTGTCCACCAGCTGTCCAACATCGAGAAGATTGTGCTTTAATCCTTCAACATATAGTACATTACCAATTTTGTTCTTTCCATCAAGAGAAATAGTTCCTCTACCTCTGATTCTGCCAGTAGAATTATCTCCAAACTTTACAATTCCTCCTTCATACTTTTCCAAATTTAAGAACTTATTCTTGTCACCTATCATATGGTGAGAGCATCCATTGTCAATGACCCAATCATCCTTTGCTTCAACTTGGGCAGCCAGAGCTTTTTCTTCAACTTTATGATTGACAGATATAGAGGATATTGGTTCCTCTTCTTTGAAGGCAATAAACACCCATTCATTATTGGATTTGTTTCCTGTCTCTGATTCATCATCTGTTACTCCTTCATTATCATCTTCTTCATGAACATAGTAACAATTCTTTTGAAACCTTGGTCTGTTAGGATTTGGTCTTGAAAATCTTTCCAGACATCTTGAGGCAAAATGACCAATTTTATTGCAGTTAAAACACTTAAAAGTTAATTTCCCTTCATACTTACTGGATCCTCTTGGCAGTCTTTTTGCAATAAGAGCTTCAAGATGAGCAGTTTCAGCTTCTTCTTCTTCCAAGTCTTTTCTTGCTATTTCATACCATGATAGGTTCCTTGAAGAGTTTTCTCTTGGATCAAACCTTTGTTTCCCTTTTACAGAGGCACTGGCTTCGAATGCAGATTCAGTCTTTGGAGGATCATCTCCAAACTCGGCCATTTCAAAAGCAACCAACTTACCAACCAATTGATCTCTTATGACTGTCGTGTGAGCTCTAAATTCTTCAATTGCAAAAGCCTTGATTTTATAAGAGGCGGGAAGGGATCTGAGAACTTTACCAATGATCTCTTCTTCACTCATGATTCCACCTGCATTTCTAATTCCACAAACTAGCTCATTCACTCTTGGCATAAAAGAGGTAATATTTTCATCATCTCTCATTTTCAGTTTTTCAAATTTCCCTTTTAGACTTTGTAACTTTGCACATTTAACATACTGGTCTCCTTCATGCAAAAGTTCCAGTTTATTCCAAATCTCAAAGGTAGTTGGTAGATCAATAACATTTGAGAGTTCTGAGTTAGATAATGCTCTTAAAAGAGCCTCTTTGGTCCGCAGATTGTTTTCAGCATATGTGATTTCATTTAGGGTTGTCAGACCACCCTGTGGAGATACATAAGCTTTTGTAACCATGGACCAGTATGCAAATCCCATACACTACAAGTGACATTTCATGCGACCTTTCCAAAGAGCAAAGTTAGTTCCATCAAACTTCGGACTATCCTTCTTGTAGAACGACATCCTGGATCTCCTCAAGCGGTTAAGCTCCTTTCAGAGGAACTTGGCTCTGATACCAATTGTTAGACTTAGGGTAAACAACTAAGAGGGGGGGTGAATCAGTTGTCCAAAACTTTCTTCCAAATCAGATACTTAACTCCACACAAGAATAATAGTAAATCAATCATGAAAGCATAATGCAACAAGTTAAGAGCAGATACACATTAACACACATCACACCAAGATTTTTGACGTGGAAAACCCGATTAAGGGAAAAACCACGGGGTGCTTAACCCAAGATAATATTCTCTGTTAGAAGAATAGAAAGAACAAAATGGCACATGCCAATTAGGGTTCACTGCCCAAGCACACTGCTCACAAGAGGCTCACTGCCTACAAGAGACACACTGTCTACAAAAGAATAAGTATCACATACTTGAACTGGCAAATAGCATCTTCACCATGCTTGAGTTAGTTCCATTTAAGCCCAAACCTTATGCTCTACCTTTCACTCTTTTCCTCACTACCACATGCTCATCTCCACAAGTCCATGTCTGAAATGACTTCGCAATCCCTTATTTATACATGACATCAACTTAGGAACAAACATCTAAGTCGACAAACATTCACAAAGACACCTGCAAGATGTATAATTCATCCGGTTGGCCAGTCACAGAAAGAACACCATCATCCCGAAGTTATTCTTCATTTTTGGGACCCCAGTTCTAATGTGGACCATAAACATGAAATGAGCAAAATCCAAGGACCTCCACAAACTTGCCTGAAACACCAAGAACATCCGCACTTCCTCTACTTACTGAAATCCTTCTCTCCTTCATCCAGAACCTCAAGAACACAGTCTGGCATTATTGTCACAAAGGAATAGATACTTGCAGACCTTCAAACCATGAACCAAACGAGTTGACACACCACACAGACTTCCCCAACACTTCCTCAAATCTGTAAAATGGGATAATGCATTACCGGACCTCACCGGACCTATCTGTGTCACTCTGTCACCTTTGGACACCTACCGGAGCCGGTTCTACTTGAGCGACCATAACTTCTTCAGATCTTCATGTGGACCTCTAAAAACTTGACTGGAGCATCTCGAGACTTATATCTACAAACTGTTTAAACCGCATCCTCTGCTCCTCAACCTATCTTGGACTTTTACCTTGTTGTCATCACTGTTCTTCACTATTCCTGATTGAGACTAATTTTCTCAATATCCTCAGCACACAGCTCATCCAATCCTTCTCATTAATGCAACATGAGTATGTTGACATCAATGACAACACTGGTTAAACCCATACTTGCAACACATTACTCTTCTAACATTGAATAAAATGAACCATTTTAGAAAATCTATCAACAACAACAAAACTTAAATCATTATCTCTTTGCATTCAAAGCAATCCCAAAACAAAGTCCATACTTATATGTTCCCACAGTCTCTCTGGTATAGCCAATAGTTTGTATAACCCCGTATTCTGCCTTACTCCTTTTTCATGTTGGTAAAATTTGCAACCCTTCACCATCTTCTTTACATCTACACTCATTCCAGGCCAAAAATACCCTTCATTTAGTTGGGCCAATGTTTTATCAACACCAAAATGACCACTCAAACCTCCAGTATGCTTTTAATACATTAAATTTTCCCTCATTAATCCTTGAGGTATGCACAATCTTTTTCCCTTGAACAACAAACCTTCTTGAATAAAATATTCTAGCCATGGCATTATGTCTTTATTTACTAGATTCATACAATCTTCCCATGCTTCTTTAAAATATGCATGTTCCCCATACAACTTGTTTAGTATTAAAAAGGAGAATGATGACCACTAGGATGCACATTAGATCAAACCCTTTTCCATATAACATTCAAGGACAAGACCGGGCCAAATCACTACCAAATGAAGGTGGACTCAGCTATAGATCTTGTGCTCAGGTATGCTATAGATGGATCATATTTATTTTAGCCTTTCTATCTGTTTAGTGTGAAAAAGGATGGGGTTTTAGTTTCAAAGGCTTATGTGGGATCCTCCTTTCACACCAACATTCAAGGACATTTAACCAAGTAGAGAACTCTACTCCATATCTTCTGTCACTTGGAATAGAGGGGAAGATCTAAATTATGTGAATTTGTTGTTCAATTAAGTCCAATTATGCTTAAAATCCTAATTTTGTGAAATCGTAAATAAATGGACAAATCACAGAAAATGATCACACACAGAGATATCAAATGACAATCAAATACATACTAGATTTTGAAGTTCGGTGTGTGGAAATGTTGGGGACTAATGAGCAGGTGCCCTAGTCCAACATACCTGTTTTTGTTGGGATCTCTGAAGAATGTCTGCAACACAATCCTACTATCACAGAGATTTCACTGCATTAGAATTCAAAGGACTAATGAGTAGATGCCCTAGACCAAGCCCTAATTTTCTTCTTTGCTCTGCACTTCTGATAGTTTGTAATGCCTCCCTGCAACTCCACTTCTTTCGCTTCCGAAACCTGTAACTTGCAATCATAGAAAAGTGGGTTGGGGGTTGTGATGTTTAGAGGCTTTCCTCGGTCAAGCCTCGGAGAGACATTAAAATCTTCCAAACACTGTTGTTAGATAAAGAGTCCATATCCGTGTGGGATAGATGAAAAAATCAATTGATAAATGATTGAAAACACAAATGAATGTCACCTCGATGGTGTAGCTCGCATGAACATGAAGATCCTTCACATCATGAGAAGATGAAGCCAAATTTGCATAACAAAGACAATAACAAAACAACACTACTCTGCCACCATGAATACTTTGAAATCTCTGAAATCATAAGTATGCCAAAAGCTCATAACCATCTTCTAGTTTACAATTGAATGCCTAAACACGCTTATATATGCAAGTAAACAACTTCCTGTCAAGTTCATAATTCAAACTTGAGGTGTCGACATATGACCTAATAACGGTCACATAACTGACACATGAAAATAGGTACTAACCCAAAATAGGGCAGGACTACGGCACGAGTGCCCAAGTCCTCCCCTTATTTTAGGCAAGAATAATCATAAGTGCATCCCCTATGTCCCATTTGCCACAAAACTTAGGGATTTCTTCACTAGAAGTCATCAATAATATGCAAGATGATCTAAATGCATTCTAAAGGACTTGAGAGATAAACATAGGAGGGAAAATGCCCTAGGGAGACATTTTCTGATGTAACACTATCAAACCATAGGTCAATAATGCATGAAACCCTAGTTTAACAATGACCAGCTTATAACATAATAAATATAATAACAATCTAAAAACTAATTACATAGGGAGGATCAAGAAGATGATAAAACTTGTATCTCAAAAGCAGAGGTGTCAAAGGACTAATTTAGGACCGCCTAAGTCCTCTAAAACCACTGAAGTTATCTAAAACTGCTAAGTTCCAGCTGAAAGAATTAATCAAAAATGTAAACTGGAAAGATGTTGCAAATGGTGTCCTGATGCCAGATCTGAACTTAGAAAGGGCATGAGGACATGGGCAATACCACCCAAGTCCTTGGTGAGTGAATTATCTAAATCTATTTTTGGATCTCGAAACCTTGATCTTCACTCAGTCTTCCTATATCTTCACATTCTTCAGATCTCACTCCTGTAACTTGCACACAAGATGACAAGGGAGGGTTTGGGGGGTTATGGTATTTAGGGACTTGCCTCAGTCAAATCTTGGGATAACTTTCAAGTTTCCCAACACCGTTGTTTGATAGAGAGTGCATGCCCTCATGGGGGAGAGGCTAAAAACAATGATAATAATGATGAATCAAATGATGATAAACAATAATGATATCACCTATGTGATGATTCCTTAGAATGATGAATATCCTTCAACTCCTAAGGTGGATAGATGATAGATTCATGCCTACAAAAAAACACAATAACAACACACAAACCTACTCTAGAATCACAATGAATGGTCTTTCTTACTTTCCTTCAATATCTCTAGTTAGCTCCTTTTCAACCTAGTTACAAATGAACTAAAAAACACACTTATATATGCTTTCCTGCTAACAATCATGAAATTAAACCAAAAGAGACGACAAAGAGAAACCTTTTGAAAGATCCTAGGCTGACATAACTTGAATTTAGCCCCAACCAATCAGGAGGGACTTGGGCGATGGCACCCAAGTCTTTGTGCTCCTTTTGGGTCTAGGATAGGATAAAACATGGGCCTCTTATTCCAATTTTACATTGGTGTTGAGCAATTTTGCATTGGGATGAACATTTAGAATGAATAATGTAATCACGGGGACCTAGGAGCTAAACAAGGAGGTAAAAAGACACGTGGACACTTTTTACTCCATTACACAACTCTTTCATAGAATCAAAGACAACAACATTTACACTCAACTCATTCAACAACAAACATCTAGTCAATGCATCAGCTACCTAGTTAGACTTTCCACTTCTATGTTTCAAAACAAAAGAATAACTCTACAGAAATTCAACCCATTTCATGTGTTTCTGATTTACATTAGCCTAGCTATTTATGAACTACAAAGAATGCTAATTAGTATATAATACAAACTCCTTCGATAGCAAATAATGTCTCCACTTCTTGAGTGCTTCTACAATTGCATAAAATTCTTGATTATATACACAATATTTCCATTTTTCCTCATTCAACTTCTCACTCAAGTATGCAATTGGTCTTACTTCTTGACTTAAAAGTCCTCCAATCACTGTTCCATTGGTGTCACAATCTACTTGAAATACTTTTCCAAAATCTAGCAGCGCCAACACTATTAATTCTTTTACTTTCTCCTTCAGTAACCGAAAAGTCTTTTCCATTGCAGTTGTCCAAAAAAACTCTCTCCTATTACCTTTCATTATTTCCCTAATAGGTGCACAAATTTTACTAAAATTTTGAATGAACTTCTTATAGAAGCTCGTCAATGGTGCAGGGCACCTAGGAGCACCTTGGTTCCTAAAGTCACTTTGTTTGCATTTTTTTGAAAGTTGTGGTTTTGATTGTAATAAGGCTTTAGCCATGGATGGAAGGTCCTCTTGTGTGGTCAAGATGTCTGGGGTCACAATATAAACCCCACTCAGTCTTAGTCCACTTGGACCCCTATTGGACCACTTAGGCCTAGTAGGCCTAAAGATTGGTTTTTAAGTCTTTTGATTGGTTCTAGTGTTTTAGTATGTTGTAGGAAGTAGGATGGTGGTTTTGATCTCATTTGACAAGCAAACCTAATTGCCATTCTCTTGAAAATGCAAAAACTCCATAGTGTAACAAGTTGCCAATAGTGTCAATGACACATTGGTCGGTTGTCACTTGGTTTTAATAGTTGCAAACTATTTTTAGGAGTTAGAAACTGACTTGGATTGGTGGGAAACAATTGTATTTCACTCTTGTATGGAAGAGGACATCTGGTATAGAGTTTTGGGGCATTGAAACTATAGAAAACAAAAAATTTTCTTGCTTTTCTCGCTGTGTACGGACTGTACAGACTTGTCACGTGTGCAAATGTCATTTTTCTAAAAGTGCTTGGAGTCAGGGTTCATATGCAATTGGTTTGAGGGTTTGAAGTGGTCAGAGTCAAAAGTTATTGATTTTTCTTTCACAACTGGTCTAGAAACCCTGCTTTCTAGGGTTTGCAACATAAATCCGGCCCTAGAATGCATTCCCACCGGTGAAAATTCATAAAAACTAGTGAAATGCAAGCTAGGGATGTGTATTATAGGATTCCAAAAGCATTTGGCTGGGAGATGCTGTTTTCAAATTTTAAGACGATGCCCTAGGTCAAGTATTTCCTTGTATTTGACCAAATTCATGCTATTTGAGGTTGTAGATGACAGAATCTTGGTAGGGTGACTGAATAAATGATGGTTTTATGTTGTTTGGGGATGGTAGAGTCATTCCAAGTTCCTACCCCTGATCTATACACCCAATTTTGAGCACTTACTTTGTAACCTAGCCTAAATTGATCAATTAGGCCTAGAGACCTAATGAGTGTTCTGGATTGCTGGAGTAGAGTTGGAACATGAGACTTGGGAGTTTGATAGAGTCCCATAAAGGGTATCTAAAACCATCATTTGTTTGCCTAGTAATTTGGTATTTTGTCAAGTTGTGTGAAGAAAACCCAGTTTGGAGGGCTACTAGCCCTACTAGTCAAGGTATAGGTTGGAGAGTTTTGGGAAGTTGGTGATCAAACCAAGTGTTGGTAAGGTGTTTTCAGACCTGCATGAAGGTGTAGACATAGCCTTGAGAGTTGGACAAGAGCCTAAGTAACAAATCCTTCATTTACCCTTGAATGTGCCTTTGATGGTGTTGGATTGAAGAAGTGAAGTGGGTGAGTGGGCTAAGGAGAACAAACTTATCTTGTGTTGATCCCTTCTCTTGTGTCACTCTACATCAAGTGGTATCAGAGCCATCAAAGAGATGAGAGATAGAGAAGAAGAGGAGGAAATTCCTTCAAAGGTGACAAATGCTAAATTGGTAAAGATAGTGAGAGAGCAATTAGCCAAGAACAAAAGGATGGAGGCTGAGATAGAAAAGTTGAAGAAAGACAAAGACAAGAAGAAGAAATCAGAGATCATCTTGGATTCAGATGAAGAGGATCAAGATGAAGAAAAAGAAGTGCCAATGGAAGAGCCACAAGGAGGCATGTCAAAGAGACAATTCCTAGATGCACTTGGAAAGTTGAGTAGGAAGGACACTAAGGCAGACTTACCTATGTTTCCTAGTAAGATGAACCCAGAGGAGTGCCTTGATTGGATTGAGGCAATGGAGAACTACTTTGAATGTGAAGAAGTGGCAGAAAATTAGAAAGTTAGGATTGCCAAATCAAGAATGAAAGGGCCAGCCTTGAGTTGGTGGAATTTTATTCAAAATGAGAGGATAGAAGATGATAGGAATCCTATCTCTACATGGAGGAAAATGGTACTTCAAATCAAGAAGCAATTTGTCCTTGAAGATTATGAGGTCAACTTGAACAAGAAGTTGCACAACTTGAGACAGAAGGACATGGACGTGAGCACCTACACAGAGGAGTTCCACAAGGTGACATTGAAAGCCAAGATGCCTGAGAATGAAAAACAGAAGCTTGCAAGGTATCTCAATGGCCTTAAGTTCTCCATTCAAGATGAATTAACTCTCTTTAACCTAGAAATAGTCCATAAGTGTTTTCAAATGGCATTGAGAATTGAGGATAAACAAAGAAGAAAAGGTGATTCATACAACAACAACAGAGGTAGAGGAAATCAGAACTTTAGGGGTAGAGGCAGATTTCAAAACAGAGATAATTTCTTTAGACTCCAAGGTGGCAGATCACAAGAAGGCAGCCAAGGGTAGGCTGATAAAAATAGTGCAAATCAGGGTTAGTTTAGAGGGAGAGGTAATGGCAGAGGAAGAAGTGGGGGTAGAGGTCCAAGTGTGTTCACTGGAAGGTGTTTCTCTTGCAATCAGATTGGACACCAGTCCTTTAGATGCCCGGAGAAGATTGGAAACACTGCTGCAAATCAGAAAGAGAGAAGAGTGCAATTCCTTCAAGAAGAGGACTGTCAAAGCACCACAAGTTATCAAACAGCCTCTTCCAAGTCTGCAGCACCTGAGAGTGGAGAATGCATCATGTTTAATAGGTCACTCATCATGCCAGCCACCAAGGAGCAGCCCCAAAGAAATAACTTGTTCAGAACCACTTGCAAGGTGAAAGGAAAAGTTTGCAAGGTAATAGTTGATTCAGGTTCCTTTGAAAATTTGGCTTCTAATGAAATGGTGACTAAGTTAGGATTGGAAAGAATGCCTCATCCTAACCCCTATAGAGTCTTTTGTCTAACCAAGGAACAAGAATTGTGGTGAAAGAGCAATGTTGGGTTGAATTCAAGATAAGTGAATATCATGATAAGGTTCTTTGTGAGATAGTGGATATGGATGCATGCCACCTCCTTCTTGGAAGGCCTTGGCAACATGACACAAGTGCCCAACATGATGGTAAGAACAATGTAATTCATTTGTCCAAGAATGGTGAAAAGTTTACAATGACTCCTTTGATTGATGATTGCAAAGAGAAAGTCATTTCTAGTTCAGTTATGTTGGTAGGTGAAAAAGAGTTTTTGGCTAACCTCAAGGAAGAGAAAGTGCCATGTTTTGTAGTAGTCATCAAGCCCAAGGATGTGAATCCCAAGAAGGTCAAAGTGCAGCAACCTCTTAGGAGGATTGGACCAAAGTAAGTGGAAGAACTGTTGGAAAGGTTTCATGATGTGATAGCCGATGAGAGTAAGGATGCTCTTCCACCAAAGAGGGAGATTAGTCATTGCATTGATCTCATCCCTGGATCCACCCTAACAAACCAAACAGCATACAAGTTGACTCCAGAGCAAAATGCTGAAGTGGCAAGACAAATCCAAGACTTGTTGGATAGAGGACTTATCAGGAGGAGTATTAGTCCATGTGCAGTACCTACAGTACTTGCACCCAAGAAGGAAGGAACATGGAGACTATGCACTGATTCCAAGGCCATCAACAAAATCACTATCAGGTATAGATTTCCAATGCCTAGAATGGAAGATTTAATGGATTGCTTGGGTAGGGATAAGTATTTTACCAAGATAGATCTAAAAAGTGGTTATCACCAAATTAGGATAAGGGAGGGGGATGAGTGGAAAACTGCCTTCAAAACCAATGAAGGACTATTTGAATGGGTTGTCATGCCTTTTGGCTTGTCAAATGCACCAAGCACCTTCATGAGATTGATGAATGAAGTGCTAAAACCTTTTCTTAACAAGTTTATTGTTGTGTATTTGGATGATATATTGGTTTTTAGTGATAGCAAGGAAGACCACATAAGGCATATCCATCAAGTGCTCAGGAGGCTTCAAGAGGAGAAGTTGAGAATCAATCTTCACAAATGTGTCTTCCTACAAGAGGAGTTGATATTCTTGGGGTTTGTCATCTCCAAGGGCAACCTAAAAATGGATCCAAGTAAGGTTGAAGCCATTCTTAATTGGCCAACACCTACAATAGCCTCTGAGGTAAGGAGTTTCCATGGTTTGTGGAGCTTTTATAGAAAGTTCATTAGAGGGTTTAGTGGCATTTGTGCTCCACTTGTTGACACCATAAAAGGGGGCAAGAAATGTGTGTTTGTATGGACAAATGAGGCCAGCCAAGCCTTTGAACTGTTAAAGAAAAAAATATCAGAAAAACCGGTCTTTGTTCTTCCTGATTTTGACAAGGTCTTTGTGGTAGAGTGTGATGCAAGTAAGAGGGATGTTGGGTGAGTCTTAAGTCAAGATGGGAGGCCTGTAGCCTTCTTTAGTGAGAAGTTAAATGAGGCAAAACAAAACTAGTCCACCTATGATCTAGAGTTATATGCCATGGTTCAGCCATTGAGGAAATGGAGACACTACTTATTGCCAAAGGAATTCATAGTTTTTACTGATAACCATGCATTAAGCTTCTTGAACAGGTAGCAAAAGTTGAATCACAGACATGTCAAGTGGATGGAGTACATCCAAGCATACACCTTCTCCATAAAACACAAGAAAGGAGTGGCCAATAAGGTAGCTGATGCCTTAAGTAGGAGGAATCTTGTTGTGTAGACCATACAGTTGGAAAGTATAGGTATTCAAGCCATCAAGGATCAGTATGCAGCAGATGAGGACTTCAAAGAACCATACCTCTCTTGCAAGGCCATGACAGGAAGGTATAATACTAATTTTTCTAATTTTTTGTTACAAGATGGATATCTTTTCAAGAGTAGCATGTTGTGTAATCCAAGAGGATCTGTTAGAGAGAATATAATCAGGGAAAAGCACTATTGCAGCATGTCAGGTCACTTTGGTATTGATAAGACCCTAGAATTGGTTAGGAGATACTATTTTTGGCCCAAATTGCCAACTGATGTAAGGAAGTTTGTTGAAAATTGTCAAATTTGCCAAAGAGCAAAGGTGCATACATCAAATGCAGGTTTATACACTCCTCTACCTATTCCTTCAAAGCCTTGGGATTCCATAAGCATGGATTTTGTACTTGGTTTGCCTAGGACCAAGAATGGACATGATAGCATCTTTGTGGTTGTTGATAGGTTCTCAAAAATGGCTCACTTCATCCCTTGTAAAACCACACATGATGCCTCACACATAGAAGGTCTTTTCTTCAAGGAAATAGTCAGATTACATGGTTTACCTTTGTCAATCATCTCAGACAGAGACCCTAAGTTCATAGGACACTTCTGGAGGACACTTTGGAAGAGACTAGGTACAAATTTGTCCTTATCATCTGCCTATCACCCTTAGTCTGATGGACAAATAGAGGTGATTAATAGGTCAATTGGCAACCTCCTAAGATGCCTAACAAAGGAGTAGGGTGCTAGTTGGGATTCAATTTTGGCTCAGGCAGAGTTCTCATACAATGACACTGTCAATAGAAGCACCGGCTTGTCTCCTTTCCAAATTGTTTATGGCACTCACCCAAGGGGTATTTTGGAACTAAGGGAGGTTAAAGGACTGGAAAACAATAGTGCCTTGGCTGAAGACTTCATTCAAGTCATGAAGGATGTCCATGAACAAGTACAACCAAAATTGCTGTCCACTTCTCAGAAGTACAAACAGTTTGCTGACAGGAAAAGAAGAGATTTGCAGTTCAAAGAAGGGGATTTGGTAATGGTCCATCTAAAGAAGGAGAGGCTCCTTGCAGGTAAACATACCAAGCTACTCATGAAGAAGATTGGGCCTTGTGAAGTGCTCAAGAAATGTGGAGAAAATGCCTATAAAATCTGACTTCCAGATGGCATTGCTTTGTCCCCAATTTTTAATGTTTCAGACCTTTATCCCTATAAAGGAACTGATCCTTAGACTACTGTTGAAGAAGATCAAACTGATCAGACACTCCAGGAACTCATTCCTTCATCTCTGAATCAGATTGAGTGCATTTTGGACAAGAGGATAGCAAAACAAACTAGAAGGCACACCTATCATGACTATTTGGTGAAGTGGCTAAACAAACCTCAGGAGGATGCCACTTGGATGAGTAGAGTAGACATTGAGAAGGCATGTTTCACATTTGACAACATTCCAACTCAAGAGGCTTGAGTTCTCTTTGACAGTGGGTGTATGGTGCAGGGCACCTAGGAGCACCTTGGTTCCTAAAGTCACTTTGCTTGCTTCAAAGATACTTCAGGCTGAAGGCTAATCTACAATCACTTTAACCTTTTTTGAATCCATCACTAAAAATTATAAACCCTAAATATACTAAACCATTCTTCATAAAACTACATTTCTTTAAATTTACCAACAACTTTTCTTCCTTTAACCTTTGCAATATCGCCCTAACATGCAACAAATGCTCTTCCTTTGTCTTACTAAATATCAAAATGTCATCAAAATATAAAATCATGAACTTACCAAGAAAAGGCTTCAATACTTCATTCATTAATTTCATGAAAGTGCTCAGGGCATTTGTTAACCCGAACAACATTACCAACCATTCATACAATCTGTCCTTTGTCTTGAACATTATTTTATACTCATCTCCTTCTCTTATTTAGATTTGATGATATCTTCTCTTCAAATCAATCTTCGTGAAGTACTTGGATCCACTCAAATAATCCATCATATCATCCATTTGTGGCAATGGAAACCTATACTTTATTGTAATTTTATTTATCGCCCTTGAATCTATACACATTGGCCACTCTCCGTCCTTCTTTGGCATCAACACTATTGGTACAGTGCATAGACTAAGACTTTCTCGAGTCAACCCCTTATCCAACAATTCTTGTACTTGTCTATTTAATTCATCATATCCATAGGTGCCATTCTATATGGTTCTTTATTCTGAAAACTTGCACTAGGTATCAAGTCCATATAATGACCTATATCTCTCATAGGTGGTAGTCCATCTAGCAACTCTTTTATCATTATATCGTCATACTCCAAAATTTTTCCAATTTATTTTGGCAACTCCTCTTGTTTCTCTGTTGTCATAGTTGCTATAGGTGTGGGAATCAAAGCAAAGAATACTCTTTCTTTCTTCATCTCTTCCAAAAATTATTTTCCAAAAATTAAACAAAGTTTCAGATTATTTTCTACTTCGTCCTTTTTATCCTTCAATGGATTTAAAGTGAATTCTTTCCCATCCTTCTTTATTTTATATGTATTATTCCTCCTCCCATCATGCATAGCTTGTCTATGAAATTTCCAAGGCCTACCCAAAAAAATATGGCATGCATCCACTGGCATCACATCACACAAAATTTTGTCCTTATAATTACCAATTTGAAAATTCACAAGACATTGCTCTCTTACCACCAATTGATGTTCCTTTTGTAACCATAAATTTTTTTAAGGATTGGGATGTTTCAGCTTCTTCAATTTCAATTTATTTACCATTTCTTCGGACACAATATTGTTTGTACTGTCACTATCCACTATCACTTTGCGACATTTACCACTTGATTTGCATCTTGTTCGAAACAAATTTATTCTCTAGACTAGTTCAACTTTCTCCTTCTCTAGATTCAATAGAATTCTCCACAACATCAAGGATTCTCCATCCTCGGGATCTTCTCCACACTTTGGTGAAGCCACACTTTCATTATCAACCCGTGCAATATTAATTCTTGGCTTTTTTCTTTTCCCACTGCTTTGCTATATCTGGGGACATTCAAATAGCCTATGTACAGTTTCTCCACCTTGAAAACAAGTGCCACTGAATCCTATTTCTCTTCCAAAATATCCCCTTCCTCTAGTATAATCACCTCTTCCTCTAGAGTAATCTTCTCTTCCACTATTTTCCTAGGTGTTTGTTTGTGATGTGTTGTCTTCTTGTTTATTTTGATAACCATGACCACTGCTAGATTGTCTCCTTCCACAAGAAAATATGCCTCTACCTTGAGAGTTATTTTATTTTCTGGCAATTTTATCTTCCATCTTCAAGGCATATT
The DNA here is from genome assembly GCA_027924645.1 of Cunninghamia lanceolata. NCBI lineage: Eukaryota > Viridiplantae > Streptophyta > Pinopsida > Cupressales > Cupressaceae > Cunninghamia > Cunninghamia lanceolata. Next base: position 3,118,481 of record BSBN01001051.1, on the reverse strand, counting down.
GATAGGCTTCTTCAACACTTGTTATATGCACCATACTTATTTCATCTTGAATAGAATAGTACAAACCATTGAGATAATCAGAAACTTTTTCAGCATCATCATCTAGATGGCTAGCCCGAATACCCAATCTATGAAATTCCTATGTATATTCTTGAACATTTTTCTCCTTTTGTTTTAAATTTTGTAACTTAAAAAAAAAACTTATCTAGTAATCAATGGGTAAAAACTTTGCCTTCAACTTTGTCTCCATTCTTTCGCAGGATTTAATTTTCTCCTTACCTTTTCTCTGTCTTTGTATTTGTACATGATCCCATCACAGGGATGCATGTCCTTTCAATTTTGTACATGCAAACTTCACCTTCTTTTGGTCTTCTATTGATTCAAAATCAAAACATTTTTCCATCTCTGATATCTTGTCAATCAATTCTTCTAGATTCAGACTATGATTATAATGCAGAGGATCCAGTCTAAGTTTACTACTTATTCTAGACATTACCTACAAAAATATTCTTTGGTTTGTCTCCTTCCTCATTCACATCACCTTCTCTTACCTCTATTTCTTCTTCATCCTTGCTACATTGTCTACATGTACTCCTTTGTGCTATGCCATCTCCATATTATCTAAATATGTTGTTATTCCTCTTAGCATTTCTATAATCGCCATATCACTAGCCCGTGGTGCTTCTCTTCTCCCTTGTCCTCTCTATGCCATGTCTTCTCTAGATTCTTTGCAATTGTAGGCCTACTCTTTCTTCTTCACCTACAACAAAATTCTTAGATCCCTCTGTTAGACATGCCCACAATCCTCAACAAAGAACTACTTTGATACCACTTGCTGCAAAACTAACCCAAAGAGTCTTGTCAGACAATTGAAATTACCAGCCAAATCAACATACAAAATACTAGATTTATTTATTTGTTTGTAACAATCAATTTACCAAGAGTACAAGGATTTAAATAAAATTACAATCTCATTAATTACAACTTTCTTTGTTCAGATCTCTCAGATCATAGTTCTACAAACCACCACCATAAAAAAATGTCCAACACCAAGGACCATCGAACTTGTTTAGACCTACATTTTAATGTATGCCTTAGCCCCTAGTTTCTTGTCTCTAAGCTTACTAAAACCCTTGTAAAACCTTAAAGTCCTAGAGTCTTATTACTTTCACCTTTGTGTACCTCTCATTATAATCCTTCATTGATCGCTGATCGGCCATTCCCGGTTTCTTAAGTTGTTATGTGTTTCATTGTCGTCTTCTTATCGGTCCCCTTTGTTAGGTTGTCAGTCTGAGACCTTTGTTAATTTTTTTTTTATGCATGTGTCAAAATTGATCTTTAAGTTGAATCTAGTTAGCATGCCACGTATTTATTCCTCTATTTCACAGAGGCTTTTCCTTCGCTGGGCTATGTTCTTGCTTCCTGCGGGATCACGATGACATCCATGTCATCCAATGTGTCATATCTATTCTAATATATCATTGGTTTCACTGAAGATCACTTCCCCATTGGGAATCCTAAACTCTCCCCATAGAAAGGTGAGGATAACATGGTCAAAGACTTTGTATTGAAGTGGTGTTTCAAGGTGGGGTACTGGTTTGCTGGAACCATTCCAAAGCTTCTGTGGGACCGCGAAAGGTATGAGGTGGACCAATGTGTATGCATTGTCCACAATGTCAACAAAAGTAAATATTCAATTGAGGGTATATCCTTTGCTAGGCCTTAAACTTCATCACCACAAAGGGATGAATACGCTTGATGTGTGGTCTCTTTTTATGAGTACTTTTACTATTGTGTCAGTGACCCCCTCAAAGTGACTTGTTTAGCCAAACCCAGGGTTTTTGTTGCAATCTCGATCAGCTTGGCATGAAGGTATGAAGTGCCACCATGGTAGATAAGTTCCATGCTTTTTCATGACAGATGGCCTTCGCTGGAAGAATTTCAAATTTATGTGAAGATCGTTGATCAATATAAATCCACGATTGAAGTTCAAAGCAAATGAACGACTTCCTCTTGAAGTGCTGACTATCTCTAGTAGCCACTAATTTGGTTCATTGAATGGATTTGATGGCCAGGATCAAATGAGTCAACATAGTGGAGGAGCATGGTAAGTAATGAGATAATGCTATTAGTTCAGAGCATGGGAAGGCAAAGATTAAGTGTGTACCTGGTCTTTTCCTGTTACCGATTAGAGAGTTGATAGGATCATCTGAGCATTGTCCTATTTTTGTTGCATGATGACTGCAATCCAAAGAGGAAATTTTCTATGTTGAAAAGTTCTTGGCACCCCCTTTTGGTCACCATTGTACAAGGTAATGTTTCTACTTGAGTAGGATATCATATTCGTGGGGATTTGTTAGGATTTTCACCTAATACCAGGGTAGAGAAAGACAAGTGCTAGATGTATTAGAATGGGAAGGTGTTGAGATCAAGGAACCTACTTCAGCTCCCTCATTATAGAAACAGAGGTTGTGATTGAATTTCATGCATGTGGAAGCCTGTGGTCATAAATAATTGATGTAATAGTAGTGCCTCCATTTCCTCTTCTGGTAACCTTGGTAGAATTTCCAAAGATTTCCAATTAAAATCAAAAGTATTGCATTACTGGCAGAATTAAGGTGATCAGGATGTAGCAAGGAATGTTGGGGAGTATAGAAATCTACCTTTTTTCTATAAATAGGAGATCCTTTGTGCCCATTGGCTACATCATTTTCAGAAGGCCAAATGAATCGTGTCTCATTCTGTTATGTTGTGTTTACCACCCCATGTCTTAGGGAATACTTCTCTCTTTTCTTGGTTGTTGCTTTGTGCTTATAGAGTCAAGAAATGAGGAGCATGTTCCTAAGGTATGGGTGGTTCAAGGAAGATTCAGGGGATAAGGAAGCAGACATTAATTTGCCTTCACTTCTATGATATCCTTTCTACCTCATCTTGGTGAGGGATTTGGTTTCCTGTCTACAATTCCAGTAAACCCATGTTATTGTGAGTTTCCACATTGGGATTGGGTGAGGAGGGACCTTATTGTGCCCTCTTCCCCTCCCTCAGGTTGGTGGCACAAAACAGGGAAACAATACTATTGAAGGAGTGTTGTCCACTGGGATGAAATAACTGGTGATCGAAAGAAGGAGCTAAGTTGACAAGAATAGTTAGTTCTTTGTCTAACATAGACCAATGACTACTGCTACTTCCTCTTTGGCTAGGATTTTGGCACTACTAGGGCCAGTTTTATGTGGCTTCCACATACATCTTGAGGATTGACGTGGTTAGAAACCTACCTTTGAAAGATGGGGAGTCATTTCCCTGTGCTTGGAGCATGGTACAAGATGAAGGACGCTACCATTTGGGATCTACTGGGGATGTTGTTCCTTTCAGGTATTCTCATCTGAAGGGTAGCTGAGCTTAACGTGCATATGGTTAGCCACAATGGTGGAGGATCTTTTGTCATAACAACCTATTTTTCATAGGTAGGAGTGTGATAGGTGGAGGAAAATATAGTTGACATTCCCTTTTAGGGGAATGATTTGATTTTCTGGTATAACAACCAGATCATTTTAGATAATACTGCAAGGAGGGAAATATGTTTTGTTTTGTGCTTCAAAGATGCCTTTTGGCATATTTTTCTCAAACAAGATGTATGGGGATTGTCAAATGAAAGCATGACATTTGTACATGGCTCGAAGCTTGTTTTTCTCTCATGTTTCTATAAATGAGAAATCGAGGCCATTTTGTAAGGGTTCTAAATCTCTTGTTTTAGGCAGTGGTGCATCCCATGTTTTAGTCTAGGGTAATAGAAGAGGAGTTGCATTTCAATTTGTGTTCAAATCTATAGAGTAATGCCATTTTCAAAGTTTAATACATTATCATACTGGTTATAGAACCCTTTCCATATTGCATTAGTATGAAGTTAATATGAATGCTCAATATCAAGGATATTTTGGTTCATCTTTGCAGTTTTCTGTATTGTGTATGTTTTCTCTGGCTTTCTCTCAAGGAGAGGAATAATTGCTTGGAAGATATTCTATTATCTTTTTCTGCATTGTGGTTTCAAAGGACAATTCTATAATACTAAGCAAAGGAGGCATTTATGCCATTAGTCTATTAGTAATGAAGTAATATTGCTTGAATGATACATTTGTTTTGTGCAACTTGACTCTGTGATCCAATGGATTCAGCACCGATCTCTCACTAAGCTAATATGTTAATTTAGATCCATCCCAAACAACCAAAATCACTTCTATTTCTGTTATCTTAAGAATAGATTTGGATAAATAATCGTTCTCAATCATGGTTTGAATTGAATTGCCAAAGGATTAAGCCAATCTAGATGGAATCAGTCATTTCCTTGGTTTATTGTTATCAAAAACCTTCTATTTTGATGCAACATCCTAAAGAAATTTTTGAAATACCATTAGATGTTGTAAAGGGTACACCCACCTTGGTCTTGCAGAACCAAAAGTGTAGAGGATTTTCAACTCATTGTTGAATCCTGTTTGTTGGCCACTGACCTGGAATCCTTAAGTATAAAAAATTGGTTGAATCTTTAGGGGATTTAGATAATCAATTGGAAGAACCAATAGATTGGTGACTCTACTTGGGACTCTTTGTTTATAAAGATCAAAATCCATCCAATGGTTTTTCATGGGTATTTAGAGTTGGTATCTATGGATTGTATTATTTCCCTCTTGAAAGGGTGGCAACTTTGTGTGTTTTGAATCAGACAGTCAAAAGAATAAACCATCTCTATATGGAAATTATGTATAGAGGAGAACTAGATGTGGCTCTGCTATTGGGGAAAGCCCATAGTGAAAGAAGGCTTTAGAGAGAGTTGTACTATTTGAAGTGTAATCCCTGTGAAAAGAGGTAGCAACTCTGTGAAAGAGAACTTGGTAAAATTATGTAGAAAAAGATTTCATAGTTTCCATTCAGAAGGAAAATTTGTAGCAATTACAACATACTTCTAGGTATTTTACATGTTCCTGTCTCTTTGAAGGATAATTTTATGTTTGAAGGATGTTTATGGAAGGCCTTAAGAATAATATGGTTCCTTATTAAGTGAAGAATAAGCACTAAGAAAAAAGGAAAGGGTAGTGATAGGCCTTCATAATTTTGTATTACAAGATTTTAGCCTATATTATGTATTAAAGTATGCATGTTTTTGATGAAACTCATTTAGAAGATCTTAGGTAAGCTGAGATAGAAATTTGCATCGTAAAAGCTTAAAATCAGGTTGTAAAAGGAAATTGATTTTTCAATGTGTAATTACAAAGTTACTATGAAAAATCTTGTGAAGCTATAGGAAATTGTGCCATTAGCCTATGCATCCCTATGTGGATCTAAATGTAACAATGTACAATGTGTAGCCCCATGTGTGTTGTCAGAAAAGTTTTGTTATTGAAAGATATAGATCCATAAATTTTAGCAATATTTGTGGTTTTCCAAATCATATACCCCATGAGATCCGATATAGGTTGCCAAAATTCAGTGGCAATGGGCTTGAACTAGCAAGTAAATACCTACAAGATTTCATTGATGTGATGGGGAATTACGAAGTGGAGTTTGAGGATGGGGTCATGAAGATGTTTGTTCAAACTCTAAAAGATAAAGCAAGGGATTAGTTCTCTTATTTACCAGTATGCTCAATTATTTCTTAGGATGAGCTCCACATTTCCTCTATGTTGAAGATCTATCTTTGGTGGTTTGGATATGTTGTTAAGAGATGTTATATTTTGAATTTGGTGCTTTGGTTCATTATGCAGAGGAAGTTGTGTTCACTAGTGTGTGGACTGTGTTTTTGAGGGTTGCAGAGGTGTTTGGGAGAAATGTATTTGCTCCGTATTTATCTGCAAAGTGGTTCTAGTTCTTGTGGTCCTGAAATATGCTTATAAGGTCTATATCTTTTTTCTGTTGAAGTTGTTCATGGTTTGGTGCTCTAGAAATTGATTTCTAGAGATACAGTGCATGACAACGATAGTTAAGCATATTGGATACACATGATAAGGTTGTGCGATAGGTGAAATTTGTTGCAGAGGAATTTGTTATATTTTAGGATGTTTGTGGAATACTCTAGATTATGTTAAAGCTTGGTTTGTGGTCTACAAAGTTGTATTTTACCATGAGGAAGCATGTACTTAAATGGTCATTGTGTTAACATAGGTTTGGCTGACCTTGGGTGTTTACACTAATTGTAGAGTTGCTTTGATATTGTGAAAGTGTGAAGTGGCGTGCTTGGATGAATTTAGGTCCAAGCTAAAATGTGTTGTGGTCCACCTTCATTCCTTTCCATTGCAGGAATGTTTTAGATCCAAACCTAATTTGCATTTTCTAGGTTAAGGTGTTTTTTCGGCCTTGGGGAATGTTTTCAAGGTTGATGACAATATAAATAAGTGTTAAGGGATCATGATTGTGTGTGTGCACAATGGAGGTGATGTGATTAATGGTGTAGTATATTGTGTGGTGCAGTTCAAGCTTTCATGTGTTATATTACTGGATGCACTAAGTAGAAGGTGTCTACAATTCTTTAGTGTGACTGCGAAGGTGTTGATGGTGTTGCGGTGGAATCCTCTATTGCATTGAGATAGTTTTCTCCTTGTAACAATCTTCTCTATCTTCTTCTCTATACTAGCAATGAACCTTGGTAGTGAGCCTTTTGTAATTCAATGTTGATACTACTTTATATTGTGAGCTAATCCTCACCATGGATTTTCCCTTCTTGGGTTTTCCATGTAAATCTGGTGTTCTCTGGTGGTTGATGTTGGTTTAATTCAGTTTTTGTTATTTGCTTTCATGCTTAATCATCATAATAGTCTAAGGGTTAATTGAATCTATGCAGATCTAAATGTGCGTGACGGTATTGAAATTTTAGGCTACAACTAATTCACCCCCTCTCTCAGTTGTCTTGTACATTCAACAATTGGTATTAGAGCTTGGTTCGTTGGAAGAAAGCTTAATTTCTTGAGGTAGATCTAGGATGATGCACAAGGAGGTTCCCCAGTTTGATGGATCTGATTATACATTCTAGAAAATAGGGATGGAAGGTTATCCGATTTCTCTTAGATATGAGATCTAGAAGGCTGTTGAGACTGAATACACAATACCAAAAAATGGTCTAAGTACTACAAATGAGATCAAGGCCTTTGAAACCAATGGTAAAGCAAGGTATGCTCTTTTAAGTGGTCTTACTAATTCTGAATTGGTGAAAGTCATGAATCTAAAAACTGCTAATGAAATTTGAAAAATGATAAAAAGTATTCATGAAGGAGATGATAAGGTCAAGCAAGCTAAAATGCAAAATTTGAAGTTCATGTTTGAGACCATGCAGATGTATGAAGATGAAAACATTATGAGCTACTTACAAAAGGTGGATGAAGTTGTCAATGGTATCAAAGGACTTGGTGGAGATGTGGATGAAAAAGAAGTGGTATTGAAGGTACTTAGAACTCTTTTTAAGGCTTACAGTCATAAAGTTTCTACTATTGAAGAATTAAAAAATCTGAATCAGTTTACCAAAGATCAGTTGCTTGGCACCTTAACTATTTTTGAAATGAGAGAATTTGGTACAAGTAGTGCAAAGGCTAAGACCACCTTAAAGGATGGAAAATCTGAGAAGATTGTGGAATCAGATTAGGAGGATTCTAATGATATGGAATCTAACTTTGTGAGAAAAATGAAATTGGGTACTGGTATGTATAGTGGTAAGTTGCCTTTCAAGTGTTTTAGTTGTGGAAAGATATGTCATTATGCTTCAAGATGTCTGGAAAGAATTTTGAGAAGTAAAAATAGGGAGAACAAAAGTAGAGCGCCTAAGAAAATCTATTATTTAGAGAAGATGCAAGTATATATGATGATGAATCTAATTATGAAAACAATAAGGGTAATGAATGTCTGTTCATAGCTTTAAAGGATGATATTGTTTCTATGAACTCTGAGAAATATGTGAAGGAAATGGCTCTAGAGGTAAGTCTTATTATTGAAGGTACTTTGATATCTACTTTTCATACTAGAGAAGAAAAGAACTATTGGGTTATTGATAGTGGATGCTCAAATCATATGACCGGTGATAAAAGTAAGTTTGTTAATCTTAAAAAATATGATGGAGGTTTAGATAGATTTGGTGATGATACAATTGCTAAGATATGTGGAAGAAACTCAATTATTTTTGATGACAAGCATAATACTAAGGATGTTCTTTATGTTAAGGGTTTAAAGCATAACCTCTTGAGTATTGGACAAATGTGTAGCAAAGGATACAATCTTGTGTTTTAGGATGGTGGTTGTGAGATCAGAAAAGATTCTGGAATTCTATGATAACTGCTAGAAAGATGACAAATGGAAATGTTTATAAGCTCAAAGGTAGTGATGGTTATTGCTTAATGACTTAGATAAGTGAAAGTTGACTATCGCATAGAAGATTTGTCACATCAATTTTGATAGTTTGGTAAGGATAAGTTTAGTTCAAACTATGAGAGATCTGCCAAAGATTGCAAAGACCATCAATGCTGTCTATAAGGAATGTCAAATTGGGAAGCAAGCAAGAAAAGGTTTCAAAGTCAAGGATCAATCTTCTACTAGACTGTTGTAATTGGTGCATACAAATCTTTGTGGCCCTACAAAGGTAAGGAGTTTTCAAGGTGAGATGTATTTCATGCTATTGATTGATGATTATTCTAGGATGACATGGGTTACTTTTCTCAAAGAAAAATCTAAAGCCCTAGATAAGTTCAAAGCATTCAAAGTCATGGTTGAGAATGAAATAGATATGACAATTAAATGTTTGAGGTCTGACAGAGGTGGAGAGTTCACCTCCAATGAGTTTAACATGTTTTGTGAGAATCATGGAATAAAGAGGCACTTATCTGCCCCTAGGACTCCTAAAAAAAAATGGAGTGGTTGAAAGAAAGAATAGGACTATTCAAGAAGCTACAAGGACAATGATAAAAGAAGCAAATCTACCAAAGGTCTACTAGAGAGAGGCAATTCATACTACTGTCTATATACTGAATAGAGTGCATGCAAGAGCAAACAGTACAAAGACCCCTTATGAGTTATGGTATGGAAGGATTCCTACTGCCAAGTAATTTAGAGTGTTTAGAAGCAAATGTTATATTAGAAGGGATGAAGAAAATCTAGGAAAGTTTGATGCAAAGTGTGATGAAGGTATCTTCCTTGGGTATTCTACTAAAAGCAAAGCTTATCGGTGCTATAACAAGAGGTTGAGAAGGATTGTTGAGAGTGCACATGTCAAAGTTGATGAAGATCTACTAAAGAATTTAGAAGTCAATGGATATGAATAAGATGAATCATCTTGTAGAGAAGAAGAAAATGCTGATGAAAAGGAAATATAGATTGAAGAAGAAGAAGAAGCTCTCGAAAAGACTCCTAAAACTCCCAAGTATGTATAGAAGCATCATTCTGAAGATCAAATCATTGGTGACAAGAACAAAGGTGTACTGACAAGAAGGAAAGCTATTGAAGAATAGGTAAATCTATGTTTATTCTCTAAAGTTGAATCTAAATCAGTGATTGAAGCATGCAAGGATGAGTATTGGATCAAGGCTATCGAAGAAGAACCAATGCAGATTGAAAAAAATCAGACTTGGGAACTTATCCCAAGACCAACAAACAAAAATGTGATTGGAACTAAGAGGGTATTCCAAAACAAACCGAATGAGAATGGAGAAGTGGTAAGAAACAAGGCAAGGCTTGTGTGTAAAGGTTACTCACAAGTATAAGGAATAGGCTATGAGAAAACTTATGCTCCAGTGGCAAGAATAGAGGCCATTAGGATATTTTTGGCTTTCACAGCACATAAGGATTTCAAAGTATATCAAATGGATGTGAAGTTTGCTTTTTGAATGGTGAGTTGGAAGAAGAAGTATACATAGAACAACTGGATGGATTTTAGTTATGAGATAAACTTGATATGGTTTGCAGGTTGAAGAAGGAACTATATGGATTGAAGCAAGCCCCCAGAGCTTGGTATGCAAGGTTAGACATATACTTATTATAGCAAGGATTCAATAAAGGTGCTACAGATAGCAATTTATACATCAAAGTAGGAGAATATCAAATTCTAATTGTGGAAGTGTATGTAGGTGATATGATTTTTGGTGGAAATGAAGGTATGTGTAAGAGTTTTGCAAATGAAATGCAGAGAGAATTTGAAATGTCAATGTGTGGGGAAATGAACTTCTTCCTTGGGCTATAGATCAATCAGACAGATAAAGGTATTTTCATTTCACAATTAAAGTATGTCAATGAGATGTTAAAGAAGTTTGGAATGGAAGACTCTAAACTAGTATGTACCCCTATGACAACTGGTTGCAAGCTGAGCAAGAATGATGTATCTATTAAGGCTGATCATAGTAGGTATAGATCAATGACTAGAGGATTGTTATATTTAACTTCTACTAGACCAGATATTATGCATGTAGTTTGTCATGTGGCTAGATTTCAAGAAGATCTTAGAGAGTCACATGTTACAATAGTGAAGAGGATATTTAGATATTTAAAGGGCACTCTGGATCATGGCTTGTGGTATCCAAAGGCTAATAACTTTTCTCTAAGTGCTTACACAGATGCAAATTGGGCTAGTTGTGTAGATGACAAGAAAAATACAAGTGGTGGTGCATTCTTTCTTAGAGGCAGAGTGGTGTCATGGTTAAGTAAGAAGTAGAACTTAGTATCTTTGTCTACTGTAGAGGTAGAATACATTGCTGCACACAAGTGTTGTGGATGAGGCAAACCTTGAAGGATATTGGAGTTGTATATGATGAACCAATTCCAATCTTCTGTGATAATACAAGTGCTATTAACATTTCAAAGAATCCAATGATATATTCAAAGGCAAAACATATATCAATCTGGTATCACTTTCTAAGAGAGAAGTTTGTAGAAAATGAAGTGAAGCTTGAGTATGTGCCTACAAAGGATCAGGTTGCTGATATATTCACCAAGGCTCTTACTAAGGATACATTTGAGTATATTTGGGAGAAGTTAGGGGTTATTTCTCCTCCTTTGAACTAGATGCATAAGGAGATGTATCAGTCTAGTGGATTTCAAGTTTCATTCCTTATTCTGCACTGATGTTGAAGGCTACCTCTTAGGACGAGTAGGTAGTGGTCATGATGGTTGTGGCAGTCAGGGGGAGTAAGTTCTAATGTTGGTTGCTTCTAAGGGGGAGTATGAAGAACAGTAAAAGAAAATATGTGATAAAGTAGTGGTAAGCAGGTACAAGTATGAGAATGAGAAAGAGAAAGATAATGCCCTTTCCCATTGATGTTAAAGGGGGAGAGAGAGCAATTTGAAAAAGGAGAGAAAGAAGAGAGTCGGTTGTTAGGTAAAGAGCAACAAGCTGAGGGGGAGAGAAAGATAGAGGAAATAAGTTGATACAAAACATAGTATTGAGGATGTTGTTGTCTTGATGGTTTTTCACATTATGTGTTTCCATCAATGACAAAGGAGGAGATTGTTGCAAGTATGTGTAGTTAGTGTTGTCATTGATGTCAACATGTTAACTTGGTGTTGTCATTTGTGTCAATTGGTTGAGTAGAGATGAGGTTGTTGCGATGATATGAGCTGTTTGGTTGATTTGCTTTGCTAAAGATGATTTGGTTGCTTTGAAGAGGTGTTGGAGATGTTAAGAATATGTCCCTGTTGGTTGGTTTCCAAGTGCTTTTGAGAAAATTTGACTAATAAAGGAAACAATGTGTTGAAGTGACATTTTTGCTTATAGAGTAGTGTTTTGGTTTTGCTTTGTATTTCCTCTATGTTGAAGATCTGTATTTGCAGTTTGGATATGTTGTTAAGAGATGCTATATTCTGAATTTGGTGCTCTGGTTCCTTGTGCAGAGGAAGTTGTGTTCACCATTGTGTGGACTGTGTTTCTGAGGTTACAGAGGTGTCTGGGAGAAATGTCTTTGTTCTGCATTACTCCACAAAGTTGTTCTAGGTCTTGTGGTTATGGAAATATGCTTATAAGGTTTATATCTTTCTTTCGTTGAAGTTGTTCGTGGTTTGGTGCTCCAGAAGTTGATTTCTAGAGATACAGTGCAGGACAAAGATAGTTAAGCATACTAGATAAATAGGATAAGGTTCTGCGGTAGGTGAAAGTTGTTGTAGAGGAATTTGTTGGATTTTAGGATGTTCATGGAATACTATAGATTATGTTAAAGCTTGGTTTGTGGTTTGCAAAGTTGTATTTTGCCTTGAGGAAGCATGTACTTAAAAGTTCATTGTGTTAACATAGGTTTGGCCGACCTTGGGTGTTTACGCTAATTGCGAAGTTTCTTCGATGATTGTGAAAGCGTGAAGTGGTGTGTTTGGATGAATTTAGGTTTGAGATAAGATGTGTTGTGGTCCGCCTTCATTCATTTCCACCGCGGGAATGTTTTAGGTCCAGACCTAATTTGAATTTTCTATGTTAAGGTGTTTTGCCAACCTTAGAGAATGTTTTCAAGGTTGATGACAATATAAATAAGTGTCAAGGGATCGTGATCATGTGTGTGCACAATGGAGGTAATGTGATTAATGGTGCGGTAGAGTGTGTGGTGCAGCATAAGCTTTCATGTTTTAGATTACTGGATGCAATGAGTAGGTGTCTGCAATTCTTCAGTGTGACTGCGAAGGTGTTGATGGTGTTGCGGTGGAATCCTCTGTTGCATTGAGATAGTTTTCTCCTTGTAACAATAGTCTCTATCTTCTTCTCTATATTAGCAGTGAGCCTTGGCAGTGAGACTTTCTTTTGGGTAGTGAGCCCTTTGGTAGTGAGCCTTCTAGCAGTGAGCCTTTTGTAATTTGGTGTTGATACTACTTTATATTGTGAGCTAATCCTCACTGTGGTTTTTCCCTTCTTGGGTTTTCCACGTAAATATGGTGTTCTCTTGTGTTTGATGTTGGTTTGATTCAGTTTTTGTTATTTGCTTTCATACTTAATCATCATAACAGTCTTAGTGTTAATTGAATCTATGCGGATCTAAATGTGTGTGAGGGTTTTGAAATTTTAAGCTACAACTGATTCACCCCCCCTCTCAGTTGTCTTGTGCATTCAACAATGAGGAGGATTCAAAAATATTTCTAAGTTTCTGAGTATTTTTGCAATAATAATGGTGTTGAATATTATGTTGTAAAGTTTGGTTGCATCATCTAATGATGCAAAAACTTTCGGAGGTCATAACTTTTGACCCGTGGGTCTATTGGAGCTAAAACTTGCTGGGTAGATGCGTCTTGAAGAGTTTATTAAAATCTCACCGAATTGGTAAATTAGGTAGGTCACTGTTTTAACACTTTTTCAAGACCTTATCCAATCATCTAGGGCCTTAAAATGTGGTTTTAATGTTTTTTTTAGATTTTTTAAGTTGCTTTTTCTAATTAGTTCTTAAGTTTTACATGCAATTAGATTAGAAAGTTGACGATTAGTCATTTTTTAGTTAGTTTCAAATAATTAGAAATCTTCATGGTCATACGGATATGGATGCGAAGTTACCAAAAATGACAATTTTAGAAAGTTACTAAAATTTGTCAAAAAGGGTAATTTTTGTTTTTGTATAAATTTGTTATTTATTTTTAGTTGTAATGAAATGGAAGGGAATGAGACGAAGGATTTGCAAATATTTCTAAGTTTCTAATTATTTTTGCAATAATAATGGTGATGAATATTATGTTGTAAAGTTTGGTTGCATAATCTAATGATGCATAAACTTCCGAAGGTCATAACTTTTGACCCATGGGTCCGTTAGAGCTGAAATTTGGTGGGTAGATGCGTCTTGAAGAGTTTATTAAAAATTCCATGGAATTGGTAAATTTAGTAGGTCACTGTTTTGAAACTTTTTCAAGATTTTTTAAGTTGTTTTTTCTAATTAGTTCTCGAGTTTTACATGCAATTAGATTAGAAAGTTGACGGTTAGTCATCTTTTAGTTAGTTTCGAATAATTATAAATCTTCATGGTCATATGGATATGGATGCAAAGTTACCAAAAATGACAATTTTAGAAAGTTGCTAAAATTTGCCAAAAAAGGTAATTTTAGTTTTTTATTTCTTATTTATTTTCAGTTGTAATGAAATGGAAGAGAATGAGAAGGAGGATTCAAAAATATTTCTAAATTTATGAGTATTTTAGCAATAATAATGGTGTTGAATATTATGTTATAAAGTTTGGTTGCATCATCTAATGATGCAGAAACTTCCGGAGGTCATAACTTTTGACTTGGGGGTCTGTTGGAGCTTAAATTTGGTGGGTAGATGCGTCTTGAAGAGTTTATTAAAAATCCTACCGAATTGGTAAATTAGGTAGGTCACCAATTTGACACCTTTTCAGGACCTTATCCGAGTATCTAGGGTCTCAAAATGAGGTTTTAATGTTTTTATATGGATTTTTCAAATTATTTTTTCTATTTAGTTCTCGAGTTTTACGTGCAATTAGATTAGAAAGTTGATGATTAGTCATCTTTTAGTTAGTTTTGAATAATTAGAAATCTTCATGGTCACACAGATATGGATGCGAAGTTACCAAAAATGATAATTTTAGAAAGTTGCTAAAATCTATCAAAAAGGATAATTTTTGTTTTTGTATAAATTTGTTATTTATTTTTAGTTGTAATGAAATGGAAGGGAATGAGAAGGAGGATTAAAAAATATTTCTAAGTTTCTGAGTATTTTTGCAATAATAATGGTGTTAAATATTATGTTGTAAAGTTGGGTTGCATCATCTAATGATGCAGAAACTTCTGGAGGTCATAACTTTTGACCCAGGGGTTTGTTGAAGCTAAAATTTGGTGGACAGATGCATCTTGAAGAGTTTATTAAAGATCCCATGGAATTGGTAAATTCGGAAGGTCATTGTTTTGACACTTTTTCGGGACCTTATCCGATCATCTAGGGCCTTAAAATGAGGTTTTAATATTTTTTTAGAGATTTTTCAAGTTGTTTTTTCTAATTAGTTCTTGATTTTTACATGCAATTAGATTAGAAAGTTGATGACTAGTCATCTTTTAGTTAGTTTTGAATATTTGGAAATCTTCATGGTCATACGGATACAGCTGCGAAGTTACCAAAAATTGCAATTTTAGAAAGTTGTTGAAATCTGCCAAAAAGGGTAATTTTTGTTTTTGTATAAATTTGTTATTTATTTTTAATTGTAATGAAATGGAAGGGAATGCGAAGGAGGATTAAAAAATATTTCTGATTTTCTGAGTATTTTTGCAATAATAATGGTGTTGAATATTATGTTGCAAAGTTTGGTTGCATCATCAAAAGATGCATACACTTTTGGAGGTCATAACTTTTGACCCAGGGGTCCGTTGGAGCTGAAATTTGGTTGGCAAATGTGTCTTGAAGAGTTTATTAAAAATCACACCGAATTGGTAAATTCTCTATGTCACATTTTTGACACTTTTTTGGGACCTTATTCAATCATTTAGCGCCTCAAAATTAGGTTTTTTTTTTTTTTTGGATTTTCAAGTTGTTTTTCTAATTAGTTCTCAAGTTTTACATGCAATTAGATTAGAAAGTTGACAATTAGTCATCTTTTAGTTAGTTTTGAATAACTAGAAATCTTCATGGTCATATGGATTTGGATGCAAAGTTACCAAAAATGACAATTTTAGAAAGTTGCTAAAATATGTCAAAAAGAGTAATTTTCATTTTTTTATAAATTGTTATTTATTTTCAGTTGTAATAAAATGGAAGGGAATGAAAAGGAGGATTAAAAAATATTTCTAAGTTTCTATGTATTTTTGCAATAATAAGAGTTTTGAATATTATACTGTAAAGTTTGGTTATGTAGAAACTTCTGGAGGTCATAACTTTTGACCTGGGGGTCCGTTGGAGCTAAAATTTGGTGGGCAGATGTGTTTCAAAAGGTTTATTAAAAATCCCACCGAATTGGGAAATTTGGTAGGTCATTGTTTTGACACTTTTTCAGGACCTTATCTGATCATCTAGGGCCTCAAAATGAGGTTTTAATGTTTTTTTCAAGTTATTTTTTTTAATTAGTTCTTGAGTTTTACATGCAATTATATTAGAAAGTTGATGATTAGTCATCTTTAAGTTAGTTTCAAATAATTTAAAATCTTCATGGTCATACAGATATGGATGTGAAGTTATAAAAATGACAATTATAGAAAGTTGCTAAAATCTACCAAAAATGGTAATTTTTTTTAGCAAAAGGGGACTTAGAACCATAAATATATTATATAATAAAATTAAAAGGTATTACAAAATTGTAGGCAAGAGAAAACCTGCAAGCCAGAAAGTAGAGATCCCTTCACAATTCAAAGGCCAAAAGCCAACTATCGACAGACTGACCGGGAGACAAAAGGCCCTTATATTTACGGGCTTACGAGGATATACACCATATTTTAAACTATTTACATCATATCAAGAAAGACAAAGTTAACCCCCTGTTGCATCATTTAGATCTTGTAGCAGGAAGTTACCCCCATCTACAAATGTATTTACAGGAGACCAGGGAGGAGGAGAAATTTAAGGTTGAAACTGCAACAGGAACAATAGAGCATGAAACTTTTCTTCTACCCTATTCACCAACACCTCCCCCACTTCATTATTGTGAGCATACAGAGAAATGTGCAAAAGATCTTCATTCTCATGGTGGATGGCCAAGCCAAAGGCATTAAAGATGCAGTTATGAGTAGGAGAATGGAGAATTTGACACTTTGTAAACATTCCACCAATTAAAGCACCAGACTTAAAAAAGATCATAGTTTTGGAAGGCTTTAACCAACAAGTCTTCTATGAAAAGGAAGCGATGAAAATATTTAGAAAGAAGCTATCTTACCAAGTTGGAATTCTGAACCAAATCCATCTCATTGGAAGCAAACACTGCTACAATCTGGGACAGATACAAAGACCTCGCACGACCATCCAACAACTCTTTCCTAGCCACCTCACGAATTGTTTCTTTTATATCATCATTATCGATGGTGAAAATAGAAGCTAATCCATCTAAATCCACTCTCCCATAGAAAGCCATTTCCCATTTCTGGACTGGGAAAAAAGCCTTTGATTTAATTGAATCTCCATAATTCACAACTGGATGAATGAAACAGGAAAATTACTGAGAATAAATAAACTAGGAGAGCCGAGAAATGATAACTCACCGTCAAATCCAAAGTAGAACTATGATGTCATCTCATAGAGATTGCAATGATAAAAGAAAGATTGAAATTAGTGTAGATTTCCTTGCCAAAGGAAGATATTTCTAATTAAAACTCCATCATTAACAACTGGAATCGTATGAATAACCTGCAACCACAATAAAAAGTTAGATAAAAAAACATGTGGCAATTAAGCCACACATGTGAACAAATAATTCACAAGAATGTCTTGAATAATGGGGAACCTCCAATTTTTCCACTATCCAAATCCACCAGAGCCTCCTCCAAATCAAACCCTAAATTAGCTAAAGCATCAACCAGTTTGTTCCCTTCTTTATAACAATGAGAGATGATTTTTTTTTCAAAAGTTTGAACTATATCCCACGCTTCTTGAAGCAAGTAATGGAGTCTCCAATTTAAAATAGAACTCTTTTTCAAAGCATTAATGATGACCAAGGAGTCCCCTTCAATATGAAGACAAGCAATATTAAGCTTTTTTGCCAACTTTAATCCTTCCACTAAAGCCATTATTTCTGCTTGATTATTAGTTGAATCCAAAATTTTACTAGAAAAGGCCATAATTAAGTCTCCTTTTGCACCTCTTAAAACACCTCCAATCGAAGCAGGCCTTGCATTACCACACAAAGCACCATCAAAATTAAGTTTCACAAACCCAATAACAGGAGGCTTCCACTTTATAGAATTTCTATTAACTTTTAAGATTGAAGATCTCCCAGGGTCTAGCAAAGGATACAATGCCTTCCATTATTTAAGAATCTTATCATCCCAGAAGGTAAAAGTTAAATTAGATGAGCCTTTTTCTGTAGATTACTCATGACAACTTCAGAAATAGACTTCTCAATAACTAAGATAACACCAACAAATTCTTGAGTTTCTTTTCTAAAAATCCTTATGTTCCCTTCTAACCAAATACTCTATACACCAATAGAAGGAGAGACTATCTAGATAGATGAAAATGTGGAGTCTTTAAAAAGGATTAGCCAGCTAAGAAATAAATCTAGAAAAGAATTAGGTAGTGGAGCAAACCAATTAAGTTTTGAGAAGAGCCAATACCAACAATCTGAAGCAAAAGAGTAGAGAACAAATAGATGATCAGGATCCTCATCAAACTTGCCACATAAAACACACTTAAAAGGCTTTGCAATCCCAAGCTTGCATAATCTCTAACTAGTCAAAATTTTCTTCTTAAGAACTAACCAAGCAAAAGCACTAGCTTTTAGAAGGAAATCTACATTCCAACAAAGTAAATAAGGCCAATCCGACTTTAAATGTCTCTTTTTAATTGTCAAAGATCTATAACCATCTTGAACATAATAAGAACCATTATTTACAAAAGTCCAAATCAATTCATCCTCTTTTTGAGAATAGTAGATCCTTCTCTTCTAAAGAAAACTAAGAAGTAAATCCTTCTGTACCTGGGGAAAATCACAACCAAAAAAATCTTTCCATAGAGCTAAAGAAAAAGAACCATCTTTTGTAACTGTAAAATAGTCTTTTACTTTACTTCCCCAATTGAGAACATGAAACTCTTTGGCTTGGTCCAACCCTTGAAAAAAAGATAAAGGGGAGAAACTGTTCCAAGAATCCTCCCAGAAACATGCCTTAGACCCATTATTTACTTTCCAAGAGAGATGGGGAAGAATGACTCGTCTACAAGGTACTAAAAAGTTCCACATATTAGAACCCCTAGGAGGATTCTCAACTGTAAAACTTCTTTCAGGATTAGAAGAATCCAGATATTTATGCTGCATAAGTCTGCACCATTTAGACCGTGGTTTAGAGTAAAGTTTCCAAGCTAGTTTAGCACCCAAGGACTTGTTCTGAGCTTCTATATTATGAATGCCTCCTCCCCCAAGAGATTTAGGAATACAGATCTTATCCCAAGATATCAAGGGAACCTTATTGCTGCCTTCTGAACTGCCCTTCCAAAGAAAAGATCTAAGAGATTTCTGAATATCCTCAATAATTCCTTTAGGAATATTCAAAACTGAAAGCATATAAATTGGAACTGCTATCAAAACTAATTTAAGAAGGATTCAAAAATATTTTTGAGTTTCTAAGTATTTTTGATATAATAATGGTGTTGATTATTATGCTGTGAAGTTTGGTTGCATCATCTAATGATACAGGAACTTCTGAAGGTCATAACTTTTGATTCGATAGTCCGTTGGACCTGAAATTTAGTGGGCAAATGCGTATTGAAAAGTTTATTATAAATCCCATAAAATTTTTAAATTTGGTAGGTTGCTATTTTGACACTTTTTGGGGACCTTATCCGATCATCTAGGGCCTCAAAATGAGGTTTTAATGTTTTTTCTAATTAGTTCTCAAGTTTTACATGCAATTAGATTAAAAATTTGACGATTAGTCATGTTTTAGTTAGTTTTGAATAATCAGAAATCTTCATTGTCATATGGATATGGATGTGAAGTTACCAAAAATTATAATTTTAAAAAGTTGCTAAAATCGGCCAAAAAGGATAATTTTTGTTTTTGTATAAATTTGTTATTTATTTTCAGTTGTAATGAAATGGAAGAGAATGAGAAGGAGGATTCAAAAGTATTTTTGAGTTTACGAGTATTTTTGCAATAATAATGGTGTTGAATATTATGCTGTAAAGTTTGGTTACACCATCTAATGATGCAGAAACTTCCGTAGGTCATAACTTTTGACCTAGGGGTCCGTTGGAGCTGAAATTTGGTGGGCAAATACATCTTAAAGAGTTTATAAAAAATCTCACTGAATTGAGAAATTTGGTATGTCATTGCTTTGAAACTTTTTCGAGACCTTATCCGATCATCTAGGGCCTCAAAATGAGGTTTTAATGTTTTTTTTACGATTTTTCAAATTATTTTTTCTAATTAGTTCTTGAGTTTTACATGCAATTAGATTAGAAAGTTGACGATTAGTCATCTTTTAGTTAGTTTCAAAAAATTGGAAATGTTCATGGTCATACGGATATGGATTTGAAGTTACCAAAAATGACAATTTTAGAAAGTTACTATAATATGCCAAAAAGGGTAATTTTTGTTTTTGTATAAATTTGTTATTTATTTTTAGTTGTAATGAAATGGAAGGGAATGAGAAGGAGGATTCAAAAATATTTATGAGTATTTTTACAATAATAATGGTGTTGAATATTATGTTGTAAAGTTTGGTTGCATCATCTAATGATGCAGAAACTTTCGGGGGTCTTAACTTTTGACTTGGGGGTTCGTTGGATCTGAAATTTGGTGGACAGATGCATCTTGAATATTTTATTAAAAATCCCATGGAATTAGTAAATTTGGTTTGTTGCTATTTTAACACTTTTTTGGGACCTTATCCGATCATCTAGGGCCTCAAAATGAGGTTTTAATGTTTTTTTTCGAGATTTTTTTGTTGAACACAAAGAATACTGAGAGGGGGGGTGAATCAGTATTCTATAAAACCTTTCTTTCACATACTCATTAATCCATTTACCAAATTCAATAACATGAAAGAAAAATAAACATAAGAAGAGTAGCCATAGTCATAACACATAGACCCCAGGATTTTTATGTGGAAAACCCAAAAAGTAAAAAACCATGGTGAGTGTTAGCTCACAATATATTATGATATCAAAACTAAATTACATGAAGGCTCACTGCCTTAGGGCTCACTACCCAAGGACTCACTGTCCAAAGAAGTTCTCACTATAATAGGCTCATTGCCATAAAGAAGAGAAGAGGAGATATAAAAGGGTGGCTCACTGCCAAGAGAAGACTGCTACAAATGCATCTACAGAATGTTGAAATGTAGTTCCATTAATAGCTCAATATATAGATTCAAAAGTCTTCATTATATCTATCCTGCTTTTCTGTTCTACTTCACATATACTCTGTTCTTCTTCCCTTGTTGTTCCGTTCTGATCACAAAATTGCCTTAGATCACATACACATCAAATTCACACCACATTCGCACAATCTCATTCATCCAATAACAAAATTCAAGTATATATATATCTGCAACATGAGTTATCCCAAAACTAGGTCAGCATGCAAAATATGAAACTTGTACACCAAAGTTGTTCCTTGTCAACTTGATCCTTTGCACAAACAACAATGCGAACCCATACAAACATTCATGAATCTTCATATAGGTCTGGACCTATTATCGAACCACTTAGAATAATGATCTAAACATTATCTCCTTACCGCATGTCGATCCAACTATGTGTCGGCCTTATCCCAAAATACACACTTAAATCTTATTGTCTATCATATCATAACTTCTAGTGTGGACCATATGAAACTTCAAAATTCACATCAAACATTCATTAGACATCACCGGTGATACCTTCATAACCACAGGTCATAATATTCTTGTATGGTGATATGCGGATCTCAGAACTGTTATGTGATGTCCCGTCATGCAACCCAAGAGTGTTAGACTAACAAGTGCAAAATTTACAGAAATATATATTTTTTAAAGCAAGTAAATGCATTAATCATTAAATAAAATCACACTATTAACTACATTAAGTAAAATGAATAGCTAACACCTCTAGGGAACATAACTACATCAGATAAACATAAAATTGAAATAATGCAAGTGATATGCATTATAATACAATAGAAGAGTATTACATTATACATTTACAGATATAAATAATTACAAAGGTTCAAATACAAGATTACATGACCGATCATATCAGTTTATAATATACAATAATATAATACAATTATGAAGGTATACTATAACTCTGAAGATGCAGAACAAATCTAGAACTGGAAACACTTCTGCAATGTCCTCGAACCAGTACATCCAAGGAAACCAATGGATTAAGCTCTTCCACCCAACCATGTGGAACCCTGAGGTCCACCCCCCGAGCTAGGAGATATTAATGAGGTTCCACTAAGTCAAGGACACAAGCAAATAGATAAAGGTTTGACATAGACAACTCATATCATCACAAATCATCCAGTCTACTCAAACATCAAGACAAGTCAAATCATTAAGACAAGGCAATTCTTCAAGTCAAGTTAAATCAGTAAGACAAGTCAAATCATTAAGACAAATCTTCAAGACAAGTCAAATCATCAAAACAAATCTTCAAGACAAGTCAATTCATCAAGATAAGACAAATCATTAAGACAAGTCAATTCATCAAGACAAAACAAATCATGAAGATAAGACAAATCATTAAGACAAGTCAATTCATCAAGATAAGACAAATCATTAAGACAAGTCAAATCATCAAGACAATACTCTAGAGGCTACAACAAAAGATAAAGAGGAAGTAACTAAGTTGTAGTAGGGAGAGTGTCATCGCATGGTCTTAGCATGGGTTATCCAGGATATCTCTCACTAGAAACTGGCCCCCATCTATGGTTATCCTGGTGACCTCTCACTAGGCACCGGCCCCATAGGGTGACACATATGGAGCCAACACATCCTCTCATGGAGACAAGGAGGTCGACCTTGCCAACCAGGCCTTCTCATCCCATCCTTAGCCTGTGAGAGCACTCAAGGCATGGGTGAGGCATCATACTTATCTTTTTATGTGAATTACTACCTAACCCACCTAGATAATTTATTAAGTTATCACTTGATTACAACTTCCATGGGGTTATCTAGGCAGCCACTTTGGGCACTGACCCCACCATGAAAGCCACTCTCCTACTTACAACTAGAAAGCCTTAACCATCACCCATAAACCAATAACATGCATGGACAAGGGATTGAAAGGCATCAAACTTTTCACAAACTAAAACATTACATAGATCATTTTAAATCCAAACTCTCAACCACGAAACTTTCCCCTGTCGATTTCAAAATCCCAAATCAAATCAAACATTTAATCAACAATTTTTAAATTCAAAACAACAATCTTTTCCAATCTACATCAAGACCTCATAGCAAAAGACACATCACCAAAACATCCTTG
Organism: Cunninghamia lanceolata; assembly: GCA_027924645.1. NCBI lineage: Eukaryota > Viridiplantae > Streptophyta > Pinopsida > Cupressales > Cupressaceae > Cunninghamia > Cunninghamia lanceolata. The sequence goes on along the minus strand of BSBN01001051.1, from coordinate 3,095,443 downwards.
CCACAATATCACACTGAATTCAAGGTAACAAGCCTCTGGAGCTAAAAAGATTTTAACACAAATACCAATAAACAACTAACCAAAGCATGACACTTAACAACCTTGACCTCTCACAAAACTAACATGATCATCATTACATTCAGCTAGACAAAACATAATAGCAAGACTCAAAACCAAATTAAATGCAATGACCCAATTACATCATTGACACACATCGGATCAAAATCAACAATAAACAACAAGGAATAAATATATATCCAAGACCCAATTACTACAACACTTTACAGACTATTTAACATGGATTCAATAAAAGACTTTAAATCTTTCCTTTTAGTTAAATCATAAACTTACTTAAGATAACAATATTCTAATCAAATCTCAAGATCTATAATTTCCTCTATGATTTATTTAATAAATTACTACTACAATTCACATCTATACACTTTTAAAAAGAACAACTATAATCATCCCAATCTCAACTCAACTGCAAGTAAATCAATGACCCTAAAAAGATATAAAACAAAAATGATTTTTAAAACAATAAATCAATATTAAGATTCGAATCATGACATCAAACTCCTACTATCTTACTATCAAGAATGTTAGTCATAGACAAGATGCATTAAAGTCCTATTCCTACTACTAAGATCCCTCAATATAGAAGGTTACTAACAACATTTAAACTTATATTACTAACATCATCAATGCCTATGACGTTAAAACAATGTTCATATACAAGTATCAAATAGTCATTACCTACATCATCAATTTTATAAGGTTTCTATTACATTAATACACAATCCTAAGCAATTCTATTCTATTGTAACAGTTATGAGGTTACTATCCAAACATGCCAAGTAATTATATCGTAGGATAAACCTATTAAATTGTAAGGCGAAGCTTTTTCTCATCAACATTGCACAATTATACCGACCATAAAGCCATAGCATAGGTCAAGCAATCTAATAGAGTTTTAAGACACTATTCCTATATTATTCGCTAACAACAATACTATAAAATTTTAACTCTCTTTTAAATAAAATTCTAATAATAATTCTATTCTAGAATTTTAATTTCATCTATTATTTGTTCTAATTTATTATTTATTAATTAAAATCAATGTACCACAAGATAGTATATGTAAGATAAAAAGAATATAACTACTACTTAACTCAATATATTTAATTTTAGAATTATAATATTATTTATCATTTGTTTAATAACTAGCATCACCATAAAATCTACTTTACATTAAAAGAAAAACAAATTTATTTATTTAACGAACTTGCATCTACTAAAACAACTTTATTTAAATAAAATTAATTTTAAAATAATACAACTCTATCCTAATATTTTAAGATAAACTAATATTATCTTATCACTATTGCCTTTTCATGAGTTTGATAAAAAAGGAAGTCAAATTAACAATTTTAATAAATCAAAACTACAAAAAGCACAAAGCAAGATTTAATAAATCAAAACTAAAAAAAAACACAAAGCAAGATTTATGAGTTGCTCATTGAGTTACAAATAGAATTTTTCTAACTAAATATTATATTTGCATACATTCTAAAATAGTACACCATCTAACATTAAAAAAAAAAAAAGAACTAGTATTGTCATTATAATCTAAAACATATTAATATTCTAATTTATTTATTAGCTATCTTTCATCTATAATTTTATTTATCTATAACAACCATGAATATTGCTAATTCAAAACTAAACAAATTTTTATCTAACCAATTAAGTGAGCACAACCATTATATAACTCAATAAATTTAATAATGATAAATATAAAATATTATAGATCTATCCTAACTAATTTTAAAAGTTAAACTAATATTAGCTTGGTCACCAATATCATTATATTTCAATGCACAATAAATCACTAATTTATTATTTATTTTCTAAATCAAAGTACAACTAAACAAATTTATTACTTCAACATCTAAAGAAATTTATATTTAATAAGAACCTAACTACTTTAACTCAATGTATAAATAATCATATCTAGCAAACTTATATTGGCCAAATTAAAAAGAATATAATTGATTATTATTAATTCAAAACTAAAATCACAAAGCAAGATCAAGGAGTTGTTCAAGAGTTCAAAATAGAAGTTTTCTAATTGTTATATTACCTTTGCATACATTCTAAATAAATTAAATGACAACTCCCTATTCAATTTAAATGAACTCAAATAAAATTTTCTTTGCAAAAGAAGTGCAATCCAAAGTTTTTATTTGGGAGCTTTAAAATTCAGAGATATGAGAAATGAAAGAATCTTCAAAGGTTTATGATAGAAAATTGATGAATTAAGCTAACAGATTGAAGCCAAGAGAGAGAGATATGGTAATACTGGCTACAAAGAGAATGAATCCTACATAAATTTTTAGAGATTTAGAGGAATCAAAGACAACTCAGGTAAGAAAAAGATTTCATTAACATTATTATTATAATTTTTTTTTCAATCAAAGATTTTAGACATAAAACTAAACTCAGAAAAGGCAAGAAAGAGATTTCATTATCATTATTTATTTTATTTTATTTTTTATCAAAATTTCAGGCAGAAAAATAACATCGAGAAGGCAATGAAGAGATTTTATTATCACTATTTATTATCAAGATTTTAGGTAGAAAAATAACTCAAAGAAATCAAGGATAAAAATAAAATCATAATCATCTAGCTAAGAGGTTTCAGGCTGACATAGACAAGAGTTGGGTATTTTACTTTATGACAGAATTTACTCATCATTGAGTGACTAGGCAAAGATTGAAAATTAGTTTTAAAATTAAACAAAAAATTTCCATAGAAAGCACAGGAGGAGGCCATATGGCGGTCAAATGGAGGGCAAGATTTGCAGCTAGAGTTCTAGGAAGGAAAAATTCGCTCCACTAAACAGTTAAATAAAATTGCAAGATAAGAACATATTTAAAGGAGAAGGCATGTACAACGTTGGCTGAGGAGGAGAGACGTAATCAGTTTAACAAAAATCAATTCAATCATAATAACATCTGGGAGAGGTAAAATCTTAATAGAATTTCATTGAATGTTCATGATTTTTAAAAAAAATCACACTATAAGGCAATGAATCAGAGCTACAAAAGTTGGTTATGTCAAAATCCATTATTGAGGGCAGAAATACAGGCAAGGATCCAGTAAGAAATCTGAGTAGAACAAATTTTCAACAATTCTAGATGACATTACAAACTATCAAATTCAAAACTATAGGGTCTTCAGGCGACAGGAAGGCAAAAATTTTCCAAGCTCAAAATACACACACAAGAAATTCAACAGGAATATAAACCAATATGTCTGATACAAGTAAACATACCCATAACTTCTATCCCAGGCTGGAATTTCCTTCAGCTTCTTCAAGTTCTTCCTCTATTTCTCGTAACCATTTCTTCCCCAATTTCTCTCCACAACCAATCTTCTCTAATTTTCTGTATATCTTCCCAACAAATCTCTTCTCCCAAAAATAATAACCTAGAAGCAAAAATAGCCAAGAGTCATAAATGTTCACTATCTCCAATCCGTTACAAACAATCCCACTATTTTGAAGAAATTAAAATTTTTACTTAACATAGAGATTCCCCAAATTTGGAATCATATTCGACAACTAACAAACATTAAACTATTCACTAATATTATTCTTTAAATAACTATATACTATTTAACCATAATAAATGCTTATGACTCATATTCTATTAAAAGCATTAAAATAATTAATTTAATATTTATTAAAATTTTACTTAAATAATATTCCTAATTTCACATTGCTAAATAATGACTAATAAATAATATTATAACTAAGTTATTAACTACTAAAATCTTGCCTGTAGAACCAAATACAATTTCAGCAATAAAATAATACCACTCACTTATGACAAATGTCAATAGGACTTAATTATTAAATCTATTACTTTAATTCTTAATTAAAATATTTTTCATTATTTCTCAATTTACAATTTTAATTAATATTTACATAAATATCACTATATAAAGCCTAGTATTACTATTATATCATTCATTAATGTGTTACCAAAATACACATAGGCTTAACTAATCAAAACCCAACAATAACTCCACATACCACATGATGACCAACATCCTAAAGCAAGGACCAAAGGGTGACACCTTTACTCATGGTCACAAACTGAAGACTGAAACTGACCTAGGGAAAACCCCATGTTATCTCCTTTCAACAGTATCCATTGGGCAAGGGCACGCTCATACCTGCTAAGTTAGGTGGAGTCGATGCCCAGTCCCTGTAACCTGCATCAAGGTGATAGATTGTATACAATAGACGCATATATATCAAACACGTAGAGTCAGGGAATCACAACATAGTAGGGTGTTTGAAATGAGTAAGACTATACTATCCCTACTCACAAGCATAACAATAAACACAAACATCTCTAATCAGACAACATTAAATCCATATAGCATAGTAACATTAATCTGCATAATCAATTAACTATCAACTAATCATGTTGCAACATAAACTGTAATAACAATAATGACATCATAACACATGTCAATAACCATATTAGTCAACCATAGTCCATCATGAATATAATAAGCATAAACTATAAATCTAACCACTCAAATGTCTCAAAATTGTCTAAAAGGAATAGAAAACTATCAACTAACACAAGCCAAAATTGAGGGGCATTACATGTTACATTTGTCTTAGTTAAACACTATCAAACTGACTGCCAAAACTTGGAAGCTTGTAGATGATCTTTTGGTGGACTTCAAATGCTGTAAATATGAAATTAGATAGTTAACATATGTGTTTACAACACCTTCAAATCACATATCAAAATAATTAATAGCAGAGGAAGGCAGAGTGAATTACTCAAGTGTTCTGCACTGTTCCTCACTACACTTTGCTTATTGGACTTAGGCAATTTACAATATGACTTCCGAAGATTGTCAAGCCATGAAACTTAGGATACAACATTGTATAATATCTAAGTATAACATACCAGAACCACATAGCAGGATCTTCATCTGTGGAGGAGTACCAGCTGAATCACTATCACTGTCTTTGTAAGCTGCCAACACTTAGTCAATTTTGGCTAAGTTAGTCTTTTCAGAGAAAAAGGATACACACAACTTTGTCTCAGGAATTGTTACTAGTCATGTCTAACTATTGCCATCAATGACAGCATCAAGTCTTCACCATATCAGTAATATCTCTTGACCATGTTGCCAACAATCTCCCCCTTTGGCATTGATGGCAACACTTAGTGAAAAATGCTCACACTGCTCCCCCTTACTATGTACACTCTATTTTTCTTCTTCCCATAAGATGTTTGGCCATTTTTCACTAGTTTTTCTTCTCCCCCTTTGACATCAATGGCAAAGGTTTATGTACGAGTAACAAAATGGTGTCAAATTTGCAAAATTGTTATACTTGTCTGCATATGTACAGGTGCAATCTTTCAAATTAGTTATTTGTGGGTGAAAGGATATCATTGTAAATAATATTTAATTGTGCTAGTTCTCCATCCCACCTATTCTTAGCACTATGAAAATTTGAATGTTACCATTAATCTAAAAAACTAAGTCTTCTGCCTTCTGAACATTTGTAGGTATATTAGTTATTGCCTTAACCTTTAAGGCTTTAGTAGCTAGACTTGACATTGAATCAAATTTAGGGCTTATTAACCCTCTTAATTAGCACATTCTTCTTTTCATTTCTTTTTTCTCAGTAGACTACTTATGCTATTATGAATATTTACAACTTGTATTTCCTTATTGCTTATGGAATCAACTACCGGGTCATAAGACTTAGAAATATTCACTAGTTGAAGTTCCATAGCTTTGATTTTATCTTCCATTTCCTTTGTGGTCTTAGGCCATGATAAGCAAAATTTGTATATGTCGCAGGCTTCCTTAATAGCACACTCTATATTCTTGATGCTATTATCTAACAAAATTTTATCACTGTCTAGCTTAGTCTTCAACTTTGTTAATCTTTTATCATCAAATTCCTTCCTAACCTTTATATCAACAAACTTCTCAAAAGATTCTAAATTAGTACTTACTGGGTTTATCAAGCATTTGAGCTGATCAGTTGATGATAATGGTGTATCCTTTGTTGGAAAGAGACACTATGTGGCTTCATTAGTGTTGTCATTTATGGCAACAAAGTCCATTCCACACATCCGCAGGACATGGTGTGTCTTTACTGAAAGTTAGATTGAAGAAGTGTTGTGGTCCGGTAAGCAAGAACAGAGCAGGTAGCAAGGTCTGACAATCAGGTCCAGATCTCTCAAAGGAAGTATCTTAGTAAAGTGCAGATTTGGGGAAGTCAAGAGGGGTACCTTGACTGATATATTCCCAGGACTTAGCCTCCAATGATAGAAGAGTGAATAGATATGAGCAATTGAGTGTTGGGTTCCTGATTGGCAGAGTAGACAGAGGAAGACCTAACCGGCAGAGCTTCAGACCTAAATTCAGATGTGATATTGATGGTGATTAAGTTTCCTAAGGTATCATTCATGATTGACTGACATGATTGATTACTTCTATAAGCATCTCCTTGATCTACATTACTTGGTATGCAAAGATTCAGCTGACAAATCAGAGTTTGGGAAAATATTGAGTATTCTGGATGCCGACTAGAAGGTGGATGAAATCCTTGGTGCGGATATATATACCAGATGGATTTAGATATGAATGTGTGGGTCATGAGTTGTGGAGTGCGAAGAAAAGTAGAAGAGCAGAGTAACAACAGTAATATAGGTCCGGTATGTGACAGGACAACAACACCAAAGAAGAGGAAGAATGAAGTGTAGTAGATCAGTGTATTGAGTCTAACCGGAACTGAACCTCAGTTCAAGTATCTAGTTTCCTTGTATAAACTATTGTAGGCAGTGAGCGTCTTGTGAGCAGTGTGCTCAGGCAGTGAGCCCTAATTGGCAAATGCCATTTTGTACTATCTTATTCTTCTAACAGAGAATACAATCTTTGGTTAGTCACCCCGTGGTTTTTCCCCTAACAGGGTTTTCCACGTCAAAATCATTGTGTCATGTGTATTAATGTTATTTCCATTTCATGGTTATATTTGCTTATTTGATTTGATGCTGCATTAATTGTTAAGGAAGTCCAAAAAGATGAAATAATTAAGATAATTGATTCACCCCCCTCTTAGTTATCAACAATTGGTATCAGATCCAAGTTCCTCCAAACAGAGCCTAACAGCTTGAGGAAGATCTGGGAATTCAAATGGATGTGTATGGTATGAGGGAACAACTTCAGTCTACCCTAGATGATCTTGAACAATCTAACTCTGAAGTCAATAAATTGAAGGAAAGACTCAAACAGGCTGATGATTTCGTAATTGAACTAAAAGGGAAACTAAGTATCTCTATGAAAAAGAGAAAGGATCTACTTCAGTAATTGGCAAATCAAGGTGAAACCAATGATACAAATGAAGATCTGAAGGAGAAAACCAAGTTATGTGAAAAGTTATCAAAAGAGGTCATTATGGTAAGACATGAAATGGAATAAGGAGTTATGAAATTCACCCAAGAAATTGAAGAGAAAAGAAAAACTGAAGATGATCTAAGACAATCTCTCAAGGAGAAGTTAGAAGACTGCCACAAAATGGATAGAATAATTAGGCATCTAGAATCTGATCTTGAAGAAGCTAGAGACAATGAAGAACAACTTGAGAATCAAATTGACACTCTTGAAAGGGATCTTCAAACAACAAATGAATACAAAGAGAAATTCAAGATAAGCTCTGCTCAACTTGAAGTTCTTCTTCAAAGCCAAAGGAGGGTAGATGACAAGCAAGGCTTGGGGTATGAAAAAGGTGAAAGCTCTGGATCTAGTCAGAAGAACTGCAAATCATAAAATCTAAGAAACATGCCTAGAAGACCTCTGGTAAGGCAACCAAATGCTCAAAGATATCCATCTTTCAATGGATACTGCAACAACTGCAATAACTTTGGTCATAAAGAAAATTAGTACAGAAGAAGAATGAATCAGACTAATACATCCTTCTCCGGATAGTGCTTCAATTGCAAAAGGTATGGTCACAAATCCCATGAGTGTAAAAACATGAAAATGAATAGTTCATTCAATGGTAGATGCTTTGCATGCAATAGAATGGGACATATGGCTAACCAGTGTAGATCAAGAGGATATTAGTAAAATATGCAAAGAAATGTTGTTTGCTACAATTGCAATAGATCCAGTCATATTGCCAAATTCTGTAGAAGTAAGAATCAAGACAAAAGGGGTCTGGAACAGAACCAAGGCAAAAGAAAAGGAAAAGTGAACGTGGATGAAATTCAAAGGGAGATGAATAAGATTTGGGTGAAGAGAAGCACAGAGAATGTTGGGGATGGATCCGCACCAGAATCTGGTGCTGATAATCCTTCCAGAAATTGAATAGATGAGCTCTGGCTTAGGGGGAGTCACTAAGAAAAACAAATCCCCCAGCTAGTCAATTGGTGCCTGAAATTGGCACATGGGAAGTTGCGGATTAAAGGATTCTTAGAGAAACATCTAAAAGAAAGCTTGGTAAAGATATGGAAGATCCACAGGAAGGTTTGAGGAGTCTAGTCTTCCAAGATTGATCTGGTTTAATAGTCATTCGATAAAACAGGATTATTACAGTTAGATCTGGTATGATTCAAATTTGAGGCATCTTGATCTGTGGATAGATAAAATGTTTGGGGAGAGTAAGATAGTTTGTTATTAATCACCAAGGATAACTCTAAGTATATCTTAGTGATCCGAAAAAAGATCTTTCTTAAAATAAGAAGAACTAGGCAACTAGAATGACTTAAGTTGCGCATTTATTGCAGTGTGGATTTAGGGTTTTTCTCAGAAATAAAAGGGTTCATTCACCTGTCATTTGCACATTTGCATTCAAGAAGAAAAGAAAAGGAGCTCTGCATCAAATTGCTTCAAATTTCTCAAAGATCAACCGTTGAAGTTGATTCATCCAACAAATCAATCCGGCTCACTCCGCGAACCCTAGAAGCGCAAAAGGTATTTTCCGTTATCGAATATTTCTTTGTAAATCTTTTGAAGATGGCTACACTAAATTTTGTAAAGATCACTAATAGGCCGCATCCTAAATTCAAGAAACATCCATATAAATCCCTAGAAGTCGATCCCCTAGGCCCCTTTTCAAGCATTCCGCATGGGGTTTTGCATGTAGAAGATGTTAGGGCATATATTCATGCAAATATTGAAGAATTTTGGGAATCTAAGCTGGTTGATATCTATCACAAGCATTTGATAGATGACTCATTTGAACTCAAAACTCAGTATAAAGCCATACGAGACAAGCATTTTGCATAATGCATTCATTTCCGCTGTTTTGTAGAAGAAGAATGGGTTTGGTATATTTTGAACAGAGTTCATGATAACTTCATGTGGTTAAATGGACCATTCAAGATCACAAAAGATGCTATTAGGGTGGTAACTGGTTTACACTCATCCAGAAAGCTACCTATTCTCAAATCTGTCAAAAACCAAACTGTGAGTGAGGCTATCATATCAAAGTTTGACAAGAGGGCAATGACAATTGAAGATATCACTGATCCGGATATCAAATTTGCATCCATGATAATTGGTTACAAGATTTATCACTCTAGCAAGGAAAATTTAGTACCTGGAACTGCAATCTACACAGCCTATCAGATGCTAAAAGAAAATGCTGACTATGACCTTTGTGAGCTTCTCCTAAACCAACTTTTGGAGAATCTATAGAAGATAAAGAAGGACAAGAAGAATTCCTTCAAATATGGTGGCCTGATACTTTGTCTGTTCTTCTACTACATGAATGGGCTACTTGGATCTAGTGGCTGGATGTGGCAAAATGATAGTCCAGTTGCCATACAAATCAGGGATTACTTGCATGGGCTTGGTGATGCCAAGGCACAAAACATAGCACTATGGGGTTACTTCTAAAGCATGATGCAGGCTAGAGAAAGAATTCCCCAATCCCTAGTTGAAAAATATAAAGATACATTATGCTTTATGGTAGAAACTGATCAGTGCCTAATGGAGGCAGTGGAACCAAGAACAGTGTGGATCATGCCAATGGGGTATGAAGTTGATGAGAAAATAGTAGAGCTGCATGTTCAACACATGCTAAGTCAGCCCAGGGATCCTAAGGCAGAAAGGTTTGGAACCTTTGAAGAATTAAGTGTAAAAATCCATGTGGAGCTTAGACAACCAGAGATGAAGAGAAAAGTGAGAAAAGAGGTAGAAGAATTTGCCAAGAGGCATGGAATTTCAAAAGAGGCACTTGATGCCAACAGAGAGAAAATGGAAAGGGCGGAGAAAGAAAATCAAGAAACTAGAAAAGAAAGTGCTCCGGTGCAAGCCCCCTCCCAGACTAGATCAACCAAAAGCTCTGCACCTGCCACTTCCAAGGGTCAAAAGGCTTAAAAACTAGAAGCTTAGACATCCGGAAAAGGACAGAAGAGAACCAAGAAAAAGGCAACAAGGTCTTACACAAGCTAAAAGGATGAAGAAGAGACAAAATCAGATGAGGAAGTAAAGAAAATGAAGAAGAAAAGGAAAACATTTGACGAACCCTCTACTGAAGAAGTAACAGAAGAATTTGTTGAGAAGCCTACTCTGTGCATTAATGACATCATAAAATTAGTTACCGTGGATGGCAACCTTCAACCAATGGATGAACTCTATGATGATTACAATGAAGTTGACCAAAAGATCTTGCAAGAAGCCACAGTCAGGTATCTGAATATCTACAACAAGGCTTTTATTGAAATCATATCTCTTATTCCCAAAAGCCTAGAGAAGGAATTAGAAATAAGAAAGAATAATGCTATGGCAAAGGATCTTGAGATCTAAGAACAGATAGCTATTCAGCTATATCCTTCAATCACTCCTAAGCAGAAGAATATGATCTTCAAAGACTGTAAGGATGAGTTTCGGAGCAAAGCTAGAATGAATCAGCTTATGCTCAGAGAAACTGACAAAGTAGCAAAAGAGACAGAAGAGATCCTCCAGAATGCATACAAAAGATTCAACATTCCTATTATAGAGGACTTAGGTGATGATCCCTCGACTACAGATGTTGAAGAAGAATCTACTGAGACAGTGGCAGAAGAGGTAAAGGAGACAGGTGAAGAAAAAGGTAAGGACTTAGATTCTTTTGCTCCGAAAGAGGAGGTCCATGAACAAGCAAACATCTCTCCTCTGATTTCCCTTGTAGACTTCGGATCCAAAGAAAAAGAAAGAGTAGAAGAGAAGATCAGTCAAGAAGCAGAGGAGAAGGAAAAAGAAGATGACAGTAGTAAGGCTAAAGAAGGAGAGAAAACTCCAACAAAGAAGGCCACGGATGATAGTGGTAAGGGTACAGAAGGGGAGAAAACTCTGTCTCTGGCAAGAGACATAGTAGAGGCAGTCAAAGAATTCTTAACCAAAGAGATGATGGAATTTGATGAACTGGAACTTCTTCAAGGACCGTTCAATTTTGACTCCCTCTCCCCGGTTCAAACCATGAAGCTAGAATTCTTTACTTCAGCAAAGGCAAAAGAAAAGCTTCTGAAGTCTCACATGGAAGACTACAAGCTTATAGAAATTGCATCCGGTGTATTGGAGAAGATCTTGTCATCTTTTCAGAAGGATCCCTCAGCCTCTTCATCCGGTAACCTCAAATCTCTAGTTAATAGTGTTAGCACACATTTTGATTCCTTAGAAAAGTCAGCAGAAGATAAGGTCCGAAAGGAGTTTTTGGTAAAAAGATTATCAGAGGTACAAGGGTTAATATCAAATGATAGGAGAGTTATGGATATTGGAATAAGGAACCTAGAAAATGCTCTCAAAGATGGGGGAGATATATATAAATTTTATTTATCCTGGCCTAAAGTGACCAAGGACATTAAGAAGAAAGTAAAAGAGCAAGAGGATAAACTGTTAAGTTTATCTCAAAGTTTTGATCCTCTATCCTCCATAGTAAATCAAGAGTGTCAGACTATTACAGTCACAAATGAAATAAAGACACTTGAGAAGGAGAAGAAAAATAGAATAAACAAGTTGAGTGAACTTAGAGGGATCATTATCTCCAAGCTAGAGGCCATGCATGAAGCCCTAACTGATGCTTAGGCCATAGCCCGGACCAGTGATCCGACAGATCTCAAGAAGACAGAAGCTTTTGCATTCCTGTTGAGTGGTCACATCTCAATTTTGGATAGGATGAAGCTGAGTTGGGCAACAAAACTTGTACAATTGAAAAACACTTTTTTAGATATACTAAAGTATATGTAAAGTATAACTGGATAATATACTTATGCGATTAAGTATAGATTGAGTTTTCTTTTGGAAATTTTGGTGTGCGGACCCCACCCTTTGCCATTGCTATCAAAGGGGGAGTGAGGAGTAGTGAAAAATGAGGAATCCAGCTAAGGGGGAGCTCCAGAAAATGTTCATAAGAACAAAGCATTAGCCAGGGGGGAGTATAGTGTGACACTTAGTCATTTTTCACTAAGTGTTGCCATCAATGCCAAAGGGGGAGATTGTTGGCAAGAGACACTGTGTGGCTTCATTAGTGTTGTCATTGATGGCAACAAAGTCCATTCCACACATCCCCAGGACATGGTGTGTCTTTATCGGAAGTCAGATTGAAGAAGTGTTGTGGTTTGGTAAGCAAGAACAGAGCAGGCAGCAAGGTCTGACAGTCAGGTCTGGATCTCTTAGAGGAAGTATCTCAGTGAAGTGCAGATTTGGGGAAGTCAAGAGGAGTACCTTGACTGATATATTCCCAGGACTTAGCCTCCGGTGATAGAAGAGTGAACAGATATGAGCACTTGAGTGTTGGGTTCCTGATTGGCAGAGTAGACAGAGGAAGACCTAACCGGCAGAGCTTCAGACCTAAATCTGGATGTGATATTGATGGTTATTAAGTTTCCTAAGGTATTATTCATGATTGGTTGACATGATTGATGACTTCTATAAGCATCTCTTTGATCCACATTACTTGGTATGCAAAGATTCAGCCGATAGATCAGAGTTTGGGAAAATATTGAGTATTCCAGATGTCGACTAGAAAGTGGATGAAATCCTTGGTGCAGATATATATGCCAGATGGATTTAGATATGAATGTGTGGGTCGTGAGTTGTGGAGTGCGAAGAAAAGTAGATGAGCAAAGTAATAGCAGTAATACAGGTCCGATATGTGACAGGACATCAACACCAAAGAAGAGGAAGAATGAAGTGCAGTAGATCAGTGTATTGAGCCTAACTGGAACTGAACCTCAACATGTGTGGATGCTTCTCATCAGTTCAAGTATCTAGTTTCCTTGTAAAAACTATTATAGGTAGTGAGCCTCTTGTGAGTAGTGTGCTCAGGCAGTGAGCCCTAATTGGCAAATGCCATTTTGTACTATCTTATTCTTCTAATAGAGAATACAATCTTGGGTTAGTCACCCCGTGGTTTTTCCCCTAACAGGGTTTTCCATGTCAAAATCATTGTGTCATGTGTATTAATGTTATTTCCATTTCATGGTTATATTTGCTTATTTGATTTGATGCTACATTAATTGTTAAGGAAGTCCAGAAAGTTGAAATAATTAAGATAACTGATTCACCCCCCTCTCACTTACCAACATCCTTTTGGTATGTAGGCATCAACTTCTCCAAAATACCAGATGCTTCTCTGATGAGCTAACTGCCCTGGATGTGAGACCTTAGAACTTCTTCCTAACCTTTGGCTTGACCAATTGATACTAGTTTGAATTTCTGCAAAGGAGACATCAAGGCCAAGTTTATTGGTCCTTGCAGAAACTTAGGTGTATCCAACACTTGTTTTCCTTGTTTCTTCTCCAAAAACTCCTTGATAGAATTTACCAGATCCTGTGAGGTAGTAGTGTCTCTTGCCATATCAGACATGTCTTCTTCTTGATTTTTCTCTGGTGGTTCTAGATCCATAGCCTCTTTTTTATCAATGTTTTGTTTTAGAGAAGGGCTCTTCTCAGCTTGTTCATTTTCTTGATCATCAGTTTGCTGATTCAGAGGAGGACTTGTCCTTGTTTGGCCCTTGTCAGCTTTGTCTTGACCATCAGTAATAGGGGCTTGATCAGATGCAGGGGTTTGATCATCTTCTTTCTCCTTTATCTCTTCATCAGTTTTGTCTAACCCTTGATCTAGGATGACTTCTAGAATAGATGTGTCATCTCCAATACTTGTATCTTCTTTATCATATATAGTTGGGATGTTAAGATATTTTAGAATATCAAGTATTATTTTCTCTGTGTCCTTCACAAATTTCTCTATGTTCCCTGAGATCAGAGTGTTAATCCTCTTCTTTATTTCAATTTTATCTGCAAGGATCTTGAAGACTTTGGTTCTCTCTTCAGGAGTCACATCTAGGAAAAATTTTAGCAATCTATTTTCTCTTACCTCCACATCTTTAGCCATTGCTGCTTCCTTCTTGGCAGACATTATACTCGTAAGGGTGTTAGGGAGATCTATAATCACCTCAATAAGTGTTCTATTATACATCTCCAAATATCTGATTACAACAGTCTCAATGATGCCTTTGTCTGCATCATTATAATCATCATATAGTTGAGCTATAGGCTCTAGATTTCCATCAACTGTTATAGCCTTCAAGACATCTTCAAAATTTATTGTGGCTTTTCCTTTCTCGGGCTCATCTTGCTTTGGCTTTTTCTTGATTCTACCCTTACCATAGGGCTTCTCCTTTTTGCTCTCGGAGGCTTTATTAGCCTCAACTTTCATTTTCTTCACTTCTTCATCTATCTTAGTTTTCTCATCATTAGCCCCTATACTCACGTGCATCCTTTTGGCTTTGGTCTTCATTCTTTTGTGCTTTTCATCAGTAGGTTTCTTTGCAGGTGCTTCCTCAGAGGGTGTGGGACCAGAGGAAGCAGATGCAGTTTGTGAAGTTGATGCTCTTGTTATCTTCTTTTCTACTGCAAGCTCCTTCTCTTTCCTCTTAGACTTTTCCGGAGCCTTTTCAGGCTCACCTTGCTTCATTTTTTTAGTTGCCCTAGGTACTTCAGCCCTTACTGTTATTTTAGCAATCTCTTCTTTAGTAAGTCCTATGCTTTGGGCATATTCCTCTACCATTTTCTTCATCTTTTGTTGAGTTTCTAGCTTTCTTAGTTCAACATGAACTTTTACAGATAACTCCTCATAAGTATCAAACCTTGCCTCATTGGTGTCCCTAGGTTTGCTCAACATGAGCTCAGCATAACCATCTAGTATATTTTTAGCCACTTCATGACCCATTGGAAGGACCCAGACTGTCCTAGACTCAATGTCCTCCATCATGCATTGATCTTTGTTTACAATAAAACATATATCATTCTTGTATTTCTCAACTATTTTCTTCAGTATTCTTTGCCTAGATTTCATTGTCTTTTGAAAATTCTTAAAGTAAACCCACAAGGAAGCATTATGTGCATCCTGGCTTCCTATGCTATTCAAGTGGTTTCTAATTTGTATAGAAACTGGTTGACTACTAGACCAAATTAACTTCATTCCTGGTAATTCTTGCATGAAATAAAAAAAAGCAAATGATCAATGTACCAAACTTGAAGGGATATTTGTGTTCTTTTGTCTTCTTCAGATTTTTTAATTATTGCTGGAGCAACTCACAAAGGTCATAATCCACATTCTTCTTGACCATCTCATAGGCGGTGTATATGGCAGTACCGGAGATAGAGTTCTCTCAGTTTGTGAAGTAGAAATTGTAACTTATCACCATGGATGCAAACCTAACTGTGTGGTCTTTAATGTCGTTAATTATCAATGCCCTTTCATTGAATTGGGTTTTGGTGGCTTTTGTCACTGTGCTATTTTTCACAGCTTTCAACACAAGCACTATTCCAGTAGAATTCAACCCTGTAACAACCCTTATAGCATCTTTTGTGGTCATGAATGGTGTGTTAAGCCACAAAAACTCATCGTGAACTCTACTCAATACATACTAGACCCATGAGTCCTCTGCAAATGATAGAAAGTTTGTTAATTACACGAATTTCTTCTTCTCTAGGGCTTTGTATTCCTCCTTCAATTCGTAACCCTCACCACATAGATGATTCATATACAATTCTCCAAGTTTTCTATCATTGTGTTCATCTAGGGCAACGTGGATGTAAGCCCTAATGTCTTCCTCATGCATCACACCATAGGGTACTTCTGAAAATGCACTATTAGGATCAACTTCCATAGACTTGTATGCATGTTTTTTTAATTTTGGTCATGGTCTCTTAGTGACATCAATAACTTATGGTGTCGCCATTTCTGCAAGAATTGAAACAACTTCACGGTAGGGTTTTAAACTATAAATACCTCTTTTTTTGAATTAGGGTTTTCTTCACTTGAAATCGCTCTAAGTGGCTTTGAATCACTAGAAATTGTTGAGGTCACTTGGAATTCTACTTCAGTTCTCCTTGGACACTTGATAGCTTGTGTTGATGTATAAAATTGTGCAGGTTCTAAAACCAACATGGAAAGTTTTAAGAATGTGAGACTTGCTACTTGAAATGACCTCTAGATTTTAAAGAAGCTAGCTCTTCTCTATTTCAATTGGGTTTTGAGCAAAGGGGAAGAAAATAATAGGATTACAGATACAATAAGCAAATCTAATTATGGCGATGTGCCTAAGTAAAAAGTATCCCTTCAATTCAAGCATAGTGAAGCTATTCTCAAGATATAGTTATATTAAAGAGAAGATATTGCATGATCAACATAAATAGATATAATGAATATTATCAAAGTCTTATAACTAGACAACTTTGCAAAGACACAGATGATATCAACCAAGGATAGAACAAAGTTCTTCTTATTAATCTTCCAGCAACATAAAAGGCATAGATACATGCACATATATATTAACTTTCTTATCAAGAACAACAAAATAAAGGCAAAATGACATAAACTAGTCACAACAAAGTCTCTAAATCCTCTATTAGATTTCTAATTAAAACTTATATCAAAGATGAATCCTGGCGATTACAAATTTTGCATATTTATAATCATTGATTTGACACAAGATTGCTTGCAATAACCAGAATCCTTAATGGCCCAACAGAATTGAAGATTACTGGAAGTCCATGGCGGTTATGATCTTTTGAATCTGCAATGGCCATCTCTCCTGTATGCTCATTGGCTGGGGCAAAGTATTATGTGGCACACCACCTGTATTGAGACTCAGACACATGGCGATACCCGCACACATAAAGCTAAAAAGAAATTATGACAGATGGGAGTGTCCGTATCTACTTAGAAACTCCTTTGTCTTCAAAGAAATCAATAGGAAAAATACTCTTGTCGCATTCTGCACTCTCCAAAAAATGATACGTGTCCTATCCCGTGGAACCTTTAAACAAAACTTGTGTCTTTATACTCGAGCGCCCTCTATTATGACATCTGTCACAACCTACTTCACTTATAAAATGAGACACAATAATATTGGGAGCCACAACCTTCATAACTCACTACCCTCAAAGGGAATAAAACTAGGACAGATGGCGGCACCTGCATGCATACTAGCTAACATGCAGCAACTTCTGCAACACTACTGAAACAAATAAAACTTTTGAAAGGTCCTGCAGAAGTTGACACTTGGCGCATTCTACATAAAACTATGAATTAAAAAGTTTCTTGCTACAAGAGTTTAGGACTAAAACAAGTCCTTCTCTGCATACCACCACGTGGCATCCTCTGCAAGCTTGAAACAAAATAAACTGTGGCCCACCATGGTTTATGTTGACATCAATATAAATTCAGAAAGAGACACGTGACATCATCCACATAAAACTTAAAAAGAGACATGATGCCTTTCACATAAAATGTAGCAAAATAGGAATCTTTTTGAGACTGCTTTCGCTAGTGACACATGGCACCATTCGTAGCATTGAAATAACATGAAACTTTTGATGCTTCCTGATACATGGCATGCTCTGCATAGAACTTGGTGCTTGAAACATTTCTATGGCTTTGACATTTGGCACGACCTGCGCACATAAACATTTGAGACCCACACACAGAAACGCAGATATTAAGCTGAAACTGAAACAAAATGTAGAGTTTGACACTCTACAGTTCTTGGCGACCCTCAAGAGTTCTGAGCCTGCACTGAAAGAACCCAAAACTGATAAAAAGATATGTATTAAAAAAAAACTTTGAATTATAAATTTTGCAATGCCATCTGATATACAGACCATTCTGAATCTGAGAGCCCCTGTCTACTCTGCAAATCTTGAAAAGAGAAATCAAGATTAATTATATCTTTATGGGAAAATGTTTGCAAAATTTGTACAACCTTTAATTAAAATTCTAGCTGGGCCATAGGTATCAACACAGTTTCAACTTCCTTTACTATTGATGAATCACTTAAACCCTAGAAAATTGTCTGATCATTTTGCTTGGTCAAAAGAAGGGCCTTGATGTCATCAATCATCAACACTGTGTTACTATCTGGGAATGGTGAAGGAAGCCCCAGTTGCACCAAATCATCTATATGTTTCTTCATATTCTTTACTCCTTCCTTCACTATATCCAGGAGCTCTTGACAATTTGTGGCCGCAGAGTTACAACTCAAAACCTCATTGACCTTCTTAGCAGGAACCATTCTATCATTGATACCTGCTGCTGATAATGTTTCATCTTTTGTGTCATACAACTTTTTCAACAAAAGTTGAGAGTCAGAAACCATTAATGAAACAGTGGACAAGGTGGCCTGCACTGTAGTTTCTACCTTCTCGTATAGCTGCTGAACATTTAATAGAAAAGTGAAAGATGGGTTTAGCTGGATAATCTCCTCAGAGATTCTCTCCCATACTGAAACATATAGCTCTTTTACCAAATTTAGAACTCCAGCATTCTGTGGCCTATTAGCCAGCTCAATTGTCAATTGCTTCATCCTTTGTTTCTCAGCCATGAGTTGTCCTGAACTGCACTATTGGCATTTTGCTCATTCAATAATTTTTGTTGCAACTGTGTGGCCTCTTGCACTTTATCTTGATATCTCTTTTCTGAAGTGGCTTTTTCTTGTCTTAAAACTATTACTGCAACCTTCTCTTGTGCTAGCTTAGTCTTAAGAGAAGAAATCTGGGCCTGTATAGCCTGATGTATCTGTAAAGAAATAGTATTTTGCAATTGTTTATTTAGATTATCAATCTCATTTTTATTAGATTGAATCTCCTAGGAAAGATTGCTGCTATTCACTTTCTCTTGAGCCAAATCATTCTCTGCCTTTTGCAACTTCTTGGACACTTTCAAATAGTCTATTGCCATAGTAGTTGTAGTTTAATTTAGCAACTCAACCCTGTCTTGTGGCCTGAAGAGAGACAAATCCATGGCCACAACATTCATAGCATAATCTTGGGGCTGCATTTGTTCATTTAGTTTTACCACATTTGGAGACAAATGTGTGATTGTCAATGATTGTTGAATAGGGTCATAAAGTGACCTCATGTGTGCCACAATAGGGCTTTTGTTTTCTTTTTTTCTCTTCTTGTCCATCCTGGCCTCTCTAGCCTTTTTTGTTGTGTCTGTTTAAGCTTGGAAGGTAGGAGGGGATGCAATATAACCTCCAGCAAAGGAGTGACCTTGAGGCAGGCCATAGGGAATAGCATATAATTGTTGGCTAGGGGAAACCCGAGGAGGGGTCTATTTAGGCATAGATGGAGAGAATAATTACAATGTAATGGCCTGTGAGGACATGGCCGGTGTATTGGAAGTAGTGGTAGGGGTTAGTGTAAGCACAACAGAAGTGGTAGGGGTTATAGAAGCCTGAGTAATTGGGATTACCACTCCTATAGGAGAAGAAAAAGATATAGGAGACAAGGGAGAAGAAGTACTTACTTGAGTGACAGAAGAGGTGATTGTCACTTGTTGCTACTGTGGTGCTTCTTCTTCTTCTTCTTGTTGTTGTAGGATCAATTTATTGTGTTTCAAAGGCCTCTCTCTTGTTTGCTTTGTTTCTTCATCTTCAATATTTATAACCACTGGTGGTTGCAAAGGGAGCATTCTAGAACCCCCAGATGCTGAAGCTATTTGAGTCCCTAGGATTGGTGATGACACAACACCTTTTTTCTTCTCTAAGTTGCTAAGGGATTGAGGCCATGAAGATGTAGGAGTAGTAGATGACACCTGTCTTGTTTCTTGCATTATTGGGGCTGACTCTGTTTCTTCCCCTAGCTCCTTAACCTTTCTCTAAGTTTCACTTGTGTCTGGACTTGAGACTGGGGATGAATGCCACTCATCTCAGATTGATTCGCATATTTCATCATTTTCAACATTCCCAAATGAATGTGTAATCTCTGAAGTCTCTTGCCTATATTTCTAATAGGCCTCAATCTTTTCTGTTCTCCATTCTTTTGCTTTTAATGCTTTCCTCAGACCAACAGTCATCTTCAACTTAGGGTCATACTCCTTCTCTTTGACATAGAAGGT
Organism: Cunninghamia lanceolata; assembly: GCA_027924645.1. Classification (NCBI taxonomy): domain Eukaryota; kingdom Viridiplantae; phylum Streptophyta; class Pinopsida; order Cupressales; family Cupressaceae; genus Cunninghamia; species Cunninghamia lanceolata. Next base: position 3,075,000 of record BSBN01001051.1, on the reverse strand, counting down.
TTCCCATGGCCTAGGCTCCTCATAGGGAAAATCAGTTAATTCCACATATAGATCTAGGTTATCTTCCTTTAGATTTCTCCTGTCCTCACAGAATGGGCAACCTTTGTGTACCATCTTGGCACAAACCTTATTATTTATAATCGAGGAGGCTAGGAAACTATCTGGGTCATATTTTCATTTATCTTCTATGATAAGGAGCCCAAGGACATCTAACTTCCTTAACAAGAGGCTCTTTATACCTCTAACTTCAAGTGTCATGTTTTTTCTGGCCCATGGGACATCATACATCTTCTTCTTTCTTTTCTTGTGGCCAAAGTCATTATCAACAATAGATACTTGACGGGTAACCTCTAAGAATAAGACCCTAGGGGTCAATACTTTAGGCAATAGCATAGGTTCTCTAGCGAAACCTTGGACTCTGATTATTCTACTATGTGCTCCAAAGAAGTAGTCACATGGGATTGGGCAATTGGCTATAAAACCCCTTATACTCTGTGACATCCTATGTTCCATAGGCTCAGGGCTTAACTGGTAGAAAGTGGGGGTGACAAAAAACTCCCAAAACTCATAGGGGTTAGAGGTTTTAGATGACACATGTGTCCATGCGGACACAGGGATGGTTTTACCATGACCAAAATCTAGGTCATACATATTTAAATGCATATGTTGTGCAAAAAGACCAAATTTTTGATACAACATAAGATGGAATAGGAAAGAAAAATACCTGAATACTCGCTTCGTTTTGAAATTTGTGAGCTGATCAATCATGGTAGCAACAATTTGTTCCAAAAAATCCAGTCGGTACTCTTATGATTTATCCATAGTTTTCATTCTAAAAATGATTACCAATTGCCAGTCATGAACTGTGTTGTCCTCCTTCATTCCAAAAATGAAAGATATCATTGAAATGGCATCCTGAACATCAGGGTTAAATTGTACTTGCCCAGTGGGTAGTGTGGGCATCTGAGTATTATCCTCTCCCAGATGCATTTCTACATTCAAGAATTTTAGTGTGTTATGTAAATTTGCCCATGTGCCTTGTATTTTGGAAATAGTTGGAAATGTGGCCGTTCTATCATATTGCAGGGCCATCATGTCCCTTATGGCCTTGGGCATAATATGTACTATGAAAGGGCCCTATTGGATAGAATTTGATCATGCATGAAATAGCTCTGCACATAATTTGATTAGCTTGAGACAAGGGTGAACATTTGGGACCAAGAACTATGCCAATTGAGAGGTCTATATTCTCATACCAAAAGTCTCAAACTGCCCCTTGTTCACCTAGATGAGGCACCTCTGATGTGCTCCCTCTCAAAGATTCTTGGTGTTCTTTTGAAGGGGTGTGTCATAAATGTCATTTGCATAGTCCTTCACCTATTCTAGGTCAACAGATAATCCTACTTCAGGAACCCTTGTTCTTGGATAGGACTTCTTTGATTGCGTCAGTGTTGAAGCATATGATTTGTTTTTTAACAATTTATTAGTTGACTCAAAAATTCCAAGTCCCTCCCGTGGTGACTATGTTTAGACATATCTGTATCTTTGTGTGAAGAATCTAGGAAGCTTTGACACAGAAATGAATGAAACTATTTTATCAGAGTGACACTTAGCTGAAAGACACTTGTTAGGGATAGATCTTGGATGCAACAGTGATTCAGAGCAGAAAGATAGAAACAAATGACGGTTACAATTACAAGGACTTAAAGCATAGCTCATTGGGCCTTATGGAAATACTAAATGACACATCCCATCTTATTAATGGTGTTAATGCCGAGAAACAGTTAGTGTATCTTTTTAAAATTTGCGTTGGACGGAGTGTCAGATATGTTATGAGAGTGGCTATCTTTCTGAAAAAGCGTGTACTTCCGTGAGATTTTAGGGATTGCCAAACAATCTTAATAAATGCAAGGCTAAAAGAGAAGGGGCTTTGCGCTTCTTGACACGTGTTCACTGAACACTTATTTGAAAGGGAAAGCGGGAAAATAGAAAAGTGAAAAGGAAACAAAAACTAACTAACTATGATACATGATGAGCCCCTTCTTAAGTGAAATGTTTCAGAAAGATTCCATTTACCAGTATCTCTTTAGGTTCTCCAATCATGGTCTCCAGCTCAAATAAATTTTGTTGCTTGCAAGAATGAACTTTATAAGGGCCCGTCCATAATGATTCAAATTTGCTGTGTCGACCTGGCTTGGCAGCTCTTTCATCCCATTTCAATACCAGAGAGCCAACTTCAAAATTGAGATTAGAAGTCTTCTTATCAAACTAGTTCTTAACCATTTTCTAATTTTTCATTAGTGATTCATGTGCCTTTTCTCTCTTTTCTTGGACTTCCAATAGTTCAACAAGTTTGACTTGCATTGGGCCATTTTCTTCAATTTCTATCTATTTTAACAATTGTAAAGTAGGAATCTCTAAACTTAGTGTTATTGTTGCAGGTTTACCATAAACCAACTCATAGGGAGACATTTTAGTCACTTGCTTTGGTGTGATCCTATCAGCCCACATTGTTGTATTAAGTAACTTATGCCACTCTCTATGATAATTAGTCCCTATCCTTTTTATGAGTTTGATAAGGTTTTTGTTAGTGGACTCTGCCAGACCATTACCTTGTGGGTAATAATTTGAAGAAGTCTTTAAATATATCCCATTTCTTAAAGCAAACTCAGATAATTTGGTTCCCAAAACTGCTTTGGCATTATCTAATATGATGGTACAAGGAGGACCAAACCGAGAAGTTATGCCTTCTAAAAATTCTAGTATGACCTTTTATGTTGCCTCTTTGAGTGGTACTACTTCACTCCACCTGGTAAAGTAATCTGTTACTATGAGAATCCATTTGTGTCCCATATTTGATACTGGATTGATCATACCAATAAAATCTAGACCCCATTGAGCAAAGGGTTCATCCACAACTATGGGACTTAGAGGCATTGCTGCATTTCTCATTTTGCCAGTATGAAATTGGCAAGCCTGACATTCCTCAACCATCTGATGGAAATCTGTAAACAGAGTGGGCCAGAAATATACTTCTTGTGTCACTTTGATTGCAATGGTCCTTACTGAAAAATGTCCACTTGAGGCTCCATGATGCAATTCATGTGATATTCTTTGAGCTTCATCTTTCTCTATACATCTTAAGAGTATACCATCAACATTCCTTCTAAATAAAATCTGATCAATTAGTACTGTATACACCTAAAAATGACACGACTCTGTCTAAATAAATATTCTTAATATTTATTCCATCTAAATTCCTCTATCAATAAATAAATAAATAAATTTATTTATTCGATTCATATTTCCTCTAAGTTAATTAAATATCAAAATATTTAATTACATCTTCCAAAGTCAAAATTAAATAAAATCTTTTATTTAATTTATTTCTTCCAAACAATTAAATAATTTCTAATTATTTAATTAAGTTGTTCATTCCTCCAAATTTAAATAAATAAATTAAATTTATTTAAATCCTCTCACTCTCCAAAAATAAAGTATAATTAAATATTTTATTTATTCTTCCAAAATCAAGTGCAAGTAAATTAAATAAATTTATTTATTTAATTTACTTTTTTATCTTCCAAATCTTCTAAAAATAAAATAAATAAATAAATTTATTTAATTTGCTTTCTTATCTTCCAAATCTTCTAAAAATAAATAAAATAAATTTATTTATTTAATTTACTTTCTTATCTTCCAAATCTTCTAAAAATAAATTTATTTATTTAATTTGCTTTCTTATCTTCCAAATCTTCTAAAAATAAATTAAATAAATTTATTTATTTAATTTGCTTTCTTATCTTCCAAATCTTCTAAAAATAAATTAAATAAATTAATTTATTAAATTTGCTTTTTTATCTACCAAATCTTCTAAAAATAAATTAAATGAATTTATTTATTTAATTTGCTTTCTTTTCTTCCAAATTATCCACAAGCAATTAAATAAATTTATTTATTTAATTATGCTTTCTTATCTTCTAAAAATCTTCATATCTTCTAAAAATACATTCCTCTTGTCATACATAAGCAAAAGCGGAGCTAAAGCAACTTTAAAGCAACTTTGCTCTTAAATTAGAAAAATAAATTATAATTTAAGAAAAACAAAACTCATCCTCATCAAGAAAGCATTTAACTCAACAAAGCTTCTTTTTGAATGACACATGTCCTTCTATTCGCGCATGTTCGCACGAACATTCTCCTCCGTTGATCTTCTTATTTCTTCTCAACCATTGATTTTCTCTCACACAACTCTATAAATACAACCCTCTTCTTCTATCTTTCATATCCATCGTTTGAGCAAACTTATGCTGCAAAAATACAAGCGCGCCTTTGGTACAACCATTTCCATATCACTTATCATCCATCAATAGTGTGTTGAAGCTCATCTTCAATCACATAAAGTATCATAGCCATTCTATTCTTGTCATCTTCAACAAGCAAGGGAGCATACGCTTCTAAGGGCTTCATTATTATCAAGGTCAAGAACAGATAGGCGAGCAATGGAAGATGAAAGGTAAGAGGTTGTAAGTATCACACTTTATTGTTTTCAAATCTCTTTTTCCTTTACATTCTATTGGTGTTTGAGTTTTTTGTTATTCAATCGATTAATCCCATTTTCCCCATCACATTTTGGCGCCCACCGTGGATCCTTTGCCTCTTTATCTAATCAAAATCTGAGTTTTCTTGTAGACAGGTTCCGTACAAGTGTCGCACAGGCTTCTGACAGGTTAATCCAGTGCATCTGAGCAATCACACGGCAATTTTACTCTATGTTTCGACGCATGCAGAAGTTCGGTGCAAACACTCTATAAACCAATGCTTCTGTCTTTTGTTCCAGCGCCTGCGATGATTCGGTGCATTAATCCTATTAGATGGCACATCTGAGTCCTAGTCCGGTGCTTGCATCATCCTAGTGCATATACCTCACTAGATGGTGCTTACACTCTGTTTCACGGTGCATTTGTTCATTTAACGTATTTATATCATATTCCTGTGCTTTTGACACCAGTCTTACTCATTTGTAGAATGCCGCATGCAATCTCTATTTCTGCACATTTAGACTGTATTGCGGCGCTTCTGTTTTGCACTGTAGCTTTAGGATTTTGTCTTATTTTTCTATTTAAACTAATGTTTACCTTGCAGGATTAGTGGCTAGATTAGATCATTGAGCTGCATTGACTAGTTCATTTAGATTAAATAGGGGAAAAAGTAACAAAAAAAAATGCATTCATGCAACTTTCACGTAGTCCTTAACTAGGAAGAAAGTAATTGAACCACTGCTATATTTGCATATTGATATGTTCTTTAGTTAAATCATTGCTATCTTACAAATAGGAAAATAATCAATGCTATCTTTTTAACAACTTCAAAGTTAACAAATGCGTGAGTGCACAAGTAGATAGCCCATTTAGTTGTTTTCTTTTTAACTAGGATTGGATAAATCAGTGTTTTCTATGTTTATAAAATGACAATAGACTTATGCTCTCCCCTTAACTGGGTGACTAGGACGCCAGACTTGTTATTCCATTTGTTTAACCTTTAGAGGGGCCTGCCCTTGGATGTATGCCTGTCCAAGTGGGAATGACCCCGAGTGGTAACAAGCTAAAGCCAAGCCCTACAAATCCACTTAAAATAAACTGTGCTTGGGGTGAAAACCTCCTGCAACGAGTGCTATTGTGTTACATCGATGGACAACCTCCCCCAAAATTGTCTAAGGCATAACTCTTTGAGGCTGGGAGACTCCATAACAGAGAGTAGTGCTGCCGCACATGTAACCACTCGAATGATTGCCTTGACTATGAACCAATTGTGTAGTATACCAAAAAACCCCTATTTGTTGACACAAAGGGTGGAGCTCTTGAAGCAGCCTCGATTCATGTGATTCTTAGTAGAGGTAGCAGGGACAATCCTATGATTTGGTGGGGGTACGAGCCTAAGGAAACCTAGATCTGGTATGTGTGAGAAGTGAGTGCCATGTAGGGGAGCTGGTGCTACCAGATCCTGGAGCTACACGCTTTGAATATACATAGCTAGAGGATTCAACAAATACTGTCCTATCCAGCCTAGGGTGTACTTGTTTTTGAGTCAAAATAGTCTAAAAATACAAACAAAAGTAACAAAAGGTAAAATCATGAAAACTTCTGTGTTTGCTATGTTTTTGCCATAATTGAACATCAGAATTCTAAAAAAACACCATTTTTTCAACCCAAAAATAGAAAAATCTTGAAAACATTCCAAAATTCTACAAATCCAAACAAAAAACTAGAACAACGCATTTGTCCCGACTAGCAGCGCATTTGCTGAGACTTATAACACATATAAACTCTGTTGCTGTGCTTTTGAAACATCACCAGTATTGCGCATTTGATCAGACTTGTGGTGCATTTGAACTATTCTGTGGAGCATTTATTATTGCGCATCCAATCTAGAGAGTAAATTCATACCTTCCAAGAAAAAAATTGCCAACTATTCAAAACCATCTCAAATCTATCTCAATTTTTCCAAAATCTAGCTAAGATCTTGCAAAATCAATCATTTCCCTCTCTTTCCACACCATAGCTGCTTTTTCATCCAAACTCTCACAAAATTCTTCCAAAATCCAACAAGGTTAGAACCAAGCTCTTCTTGATCGCATCAAACCTCAAACAAACCTAGTGAGTCTCCAATATCAAGGATCACTTATCCTTTTCTCTAGGAACTCCACTAGGGGATTGTGCAAGGCTAGTCCACATCAAGTAAATGGATTTCTATCACCCTTGCTTGAACTATCATTTTGTTCGTCCACTTGTTTGACACCAAATTGATCTAAGAAGAACCTTGTTAAAATATTGTCACCTTCTAGCACCTTGTTCAAAACTTTCTCACTCCATCGCATCTATTTGTCACCTTGCATGGTCTTAACATGGTCTCAAAAACAAAAATAGATTGAAATGGCTAAGAAAATTGTTCTGAACAGTCACAAAAGTGACGAAGAAATTTTTATGGAAGAGATCCTTCAAACACAGCATAACCCAAAATTTCAATGCCTATTGGAAACGATACTTGCCCAAGACCCTACCAAATTCTTCTTACACCTAGAAAATTTAGGAGTCAAGCTCCCTAAAGATTATGACATAGAGGTCCTAAAAGAAATTGAGGAAGAAAGAAACCCTAAGGGAAGTAGACATGAGGAAGTACCCTCAGATAAAAGCAAAGCAACCATTGACTCCATGGATTCTCTAAGTCTAGTGAACCAACAAATCCAATCTTTACAACAACAATTCACAGAGATGAAAACATGAGCATCGACTAAACATTACACCCTAGAGGATATTTCACCATATCTTTTGATAGGACCTTGATCATGATACCTTTCCCCTTTAAATTTGAGGTACCTAAATTTGATAAATATCAAGGAAATGGTGATCCAAGGGACCACATTAGGGAATTCAATGCTGCATGCCTTGAGGTCGTACACAATGACACTTACCTTATGCGACTGTTTCCACGAAGCTTAGGAGGGCAAGCCATGGAGTGGTTTTCTAGACTAGCACCCGACATTAAAACATTCAATGAACTTGTGGACAAATTTGTCACCCACTTCTCTTACAATATTGAGCACGATACCTCAATATTGGATCTTTGTAACACCAAACAAAAAGGTGGAGTCTTTCACTGCCTTCCTATAGAGATGGAGACAACTGGCAAGTAAATGTCCACACCAAATGCCTAAAAACAAATGTTGGAAATGCTTGTCCATAACTTGTAAACTGACCTAAGCTATTAGATACAAATCCAATGTCCTACTTTCTTTAGCAAGGTCATTGAGATGGGTCTCATCATTGAACAAGCTTTAAGTGCCAAGGGTCAAATAAAGCTCTACAAAGACACTCCTAGTACCAACACTGACAAACCAAGATTCTGGACAAAGAACAAAAATGCTGTGAACGATGGGGTGGTAGATGCCAAGAATGCGGCACCTAAACAAGAAATCTTTAATTTATCAGCTCCTCAAAACAACCCCCCGCAAAACAAACCAAGAAACACTGAATCACGGTTCACCAACTTTCAACCTAGGAGAAAGTTTACACCTTTGGGAGAATCATTGGAAACTGCCCTACGGAAGTTAATCTCAAATAAAATCATAACACTTCCCTTGGCATGAGAATATGAACCAAAAGTTAAACCCCATTGGTGGAACGACAACGATTTCTGTGAGTACCACTGAAACAGGGGGCACAAAAGTAATGACTGTATTGCTCTAAAGCACACTATCCAAGATTTAATCGAGCAAAACAAAATATCCATTGACATACATACCGCTAATAGTGATCATCAGGCATTCAAGGATCCTCTTCCCAACTATGAGTAGGGAGGACATTCCAACAAAAACAACGGTGGATCTAACAACACAAATTACACAAACATCGGCTTCGACTATGTTGTTAACCATATCTCATAAAGTGATTCAAGAATCAATGTGATCACTATAAACAAGGATCCGGATTGCAATGTTGTCACTCATAGTAATAGAGTCACTCTTAGAGGAGCCTCCACCACTCCAGCTAATCAATACAGTATCTTGGATCAGCTACATAAGACACCTGTGCATATCTCCATTTTGGAACTTCTACGTCTATCCCCATCTCATAGGGCCATACTTGACAAATCCTTAGCGGAAGCCTCCATTCCCACGAACCTTGCTAAGGAACAATTCCAAACCATGGTAGGTCACATAACCTCACCTCACTCCCTATAATTCATTGAAAAGGATGATATGTCAATCACTCAACCCCATAATGCCTCTCTTCACATCGAAGCCTTCATACACAAACACAAGATAAAGAGAGTCCTAATCGATGGAGGAGCTGGTTTGAATATTTGCACCTTAAAGATAATCCTCACATTGGGGTTTACAGAAAAGGCTATAGATCCAAAAAAGAAAATCACTATCAAAGCCTACGATGAGGAAGAGAGAACTTCTAAGGGAATTGTTACTTTACCGATCAGAGTGGGACCTGTAGTAAAAGATGTGGCATGCTAAGTCCTCGATATGGATCTAGCATATAATATTATTCTTGGGAGACCATAGATACATGCTCTGAAAGCAGTACCCTCAACATACCATCAGTGTATCAAGTTCCCCTATCATACAAGGTGACCCCAATTCGTTTCAGTACTGCAACTCTATTCAATCGAAACCTAAAGTTGTGATCCCTAACAACCATGCCTCTACTTCATTTTCATCTCATGTTGACCCAGCTACACTTGCTTCCTCTTCAAACGCATCCCAACCCAATCTCAAACTCAAAGATAAAGGCTTGGTTGAATACACAATTTCCCAATCCCTCTACTTAGCAGAGCTCCCCTTATCTCCAAGATCATATGGAAGACCTACTCAGAGAAAACCTAAAGCAAATAAAGATACCAAAGGACCGTTTGTAAAATGGGGAAGCCTCAAAGATGAGAGTGATGAGAAAGATATCCTCCAATGGTTATACAAGGATGAAGGCGGTTCATCAACACAACATGACCATCCCACTATACAAACTGCACAATATGGTCAAGGTTTCTAAATGCTATAAAGAATGGGATATGAAGGACACGGTCCACTTGGCTCAAGAAAGGATGGTATCACTAAACCCATCCAACCTCATACCTTGACATATCGAGACACTACAGGGCTAGGATGCACCGGAGCATCAAGAAACAACAGAGAAAATAAGAATAAAGGCAAACAACTAGAAACCTCCACTAGTAATCTGGTTGAACTAATTCAACAAATGCAACTTCATCGAGGAAGTGAGACTGATTCAAATGAATATGAGTGGGATAGTCTCTCAGAGCTATCTTGAGATGAAAAAGATATCAACATTGTCCACGAGTATGACCCAATGCATGACAATGAGAGAAAAGGTCTAAGGGCTAGACCGCTAGAGTCCATCCTACATAATAGCGATAGTGAAAGTCATGAGGAAGGAATGACACCCCCCTTGACAGACCCACTAATAGAGAGTACCATCGTAGACTTTGTCTGTGCTTTCAACAACTCTATCCTAACCATCAACACCATCAAACCGGATCAACCTAATGACCCCTTACCTTTAGTGCATCCCGAACTCATATATTGGGATTTACAAGGCACTACCCTTGAGCTTGATACCTTTGAGAATGATGAAGCCATCATAGACTATCTTGAGCTTAGAGATCATACACCTACAGGAGACCATAGAGCTGGCTATGCTATAGAACTCAATGAGTAGACCTATTTTGGTGAGAGTGCCAAGCCTTTCAGTCTCAAAAATGTCAAAATGAAAGAAATATCTAATGGTGAAAATTGCTCTGTGGTAGTGTTAGATCATGAAAATAGTAAAAATAAAGACGTATCCAATGGTGAAAACCTCTCTGTGGCACTGAAGGATGGAAGGCTTGACCCTCTACCCAATCTTACACAGCAGGAGAGATCTTCAATCTTGATAGAACCAACAGAACTGATCAACATCAGCACATGTGATAATACTAGAATGGTCCTCATGGCAAAGGCTTTAACAAAACAAGAAAAACCAGTATTCACTGACTTCTTCAAGAGAAAATAGATCAACATTGCTTGGACATATGCCGACATGCCGGGGCTAAATCTGTATCACATAATGCATCACTTATCTTTAGCTCTAGGAGCGAAACCAGTAAAGCAAAAACTTAGAAAGATGCACCCGCATGTGGCCCTCATGGTGAAAGAAGAGCTAAAGAAACTGTTAGATGTCGAATTCATCAGACTAATAGACTATCCTAAGTGGGTTTCAAACATAGTAACAGTGGCCAAACCGGATGGCAAAGTTCAAATATGTAATGACTTCAAGGACTTGAACAAAGCTTGTCTGAAAGATGATTTGCCCTTGCCAATCATTGACATGATTGTAGATCTCACGACATGACATACTATGCTGTCACTAATGGATGGTTTTTCCAGATATAACCAGATAAAAATTGCACCTGAAGACCAACACAAAACTGCATTCACATGCCCTTGGGGCACCTATTGTTGGTGTGTCATGCCATTTGGTTTGAAAAATGCTGGTGCAACATATCAGAGAGCTATGACCACAATCTTCCACGACATGATGCACACTATAATGGAAGACTATGTTGATGATATTCTAGCAAAATCACTCACAAGAGAAGGACACCTCACTGTATTGGACAAAATCTTCAATAGATTGGAATAGTTTAATGCGTGCCTTAATCTAAAGAAGTGAGTGTTTGGAGTTACATTAGGTAAGCTACTGGGATACATAGTGTCCACAAATGGAATCAAAGTCAACCCATCTAAAGTGAAGGCCATCATGGAAATGTCACCTCCTAAGAATCTCACTCAGCTAAGGTCCCTAAAGGGAAAACTACAATCTATCAAAAGGTTCATTTCTCAATTGGAAAATAAGTGCCACCCGTTTTCTCACCTTCTACATAAGAATGTCCCTTTCAAGTGGAAGGATTCATGTGAGCAGGCATTTTAGTAGTTAAAAGAATATCTCATGAAACCACATGTATTGATGCCACCGATTTAGGGTAAACCATTGCTACTATACATCTCAGCTACACCAATAGCTCTAGGAGCTCTCCTTGCATATAAAAACTATGATGGGAAAGAACAAGCAATCTACTATATTAGTCAAACACTCGTTGGCTATGAACTACAATACACACCTATAGAAAGAGCATGTCTAGTGGTGGTATTTGCCTCACAAAAATGGAGACATTATATGTTGTCGCATTCTGTCCAACTGGTAGAAAAGATTGATCCACTCAAATACTTACTCAACAAGGTAGCCTTGATAGGTAGATTATCAAAATGGGTCATGCTTCTCAGCGAGTTTGATATCAAATATGTAGATAGGAAAGCCATAAAAGGCCAAGCACTTACAGATCAACTGGCAGATGCACCTCTCATAGACGACAACCCTTTGAGTTTTGAATTTCCAGACGAATCTATCTTTCACATAACCACAACAATCTGGAAAATGTACTTTGATGGATCATACAGTCAGCATGGATCGAGGGTAGGTATCTTATTGATCACACCCCATGGTGACACCATTTCTAAATCATACAGATTAATATTTCCCTGCACTAACAACATGGCAGAGTATGAAGCCCTAGTCATTGGTATCAAGCTAGTAGTTGAATGGAATATCAAAGAGCTTCAAGTATATGGTGACTCACAGCTAGTCATAAATCAAGTGAATGACGACTACCAAATGAAAGATGAGAAATTAATCCCTTACAAATGGATGGTAGATGACTTCAAAGAATACTTCGTCAAGATCTCTTTTGAGCAGATACCAAGGATTGAGAACAAAGCTGCTGACACCATGGAAACGATCGCATCTCTCCTAGATATTCTAGATAATCAATCATGTTATGAGTTCTTGGTAGAGCCAATGTCCTGCCCTGCATATGACACCCCTGAATCTCATATCATTTGCCACATTGTTGGAGTTGATTCCCCCCTCTATGGAAAAATATTTGCCTATCTTAAAGAGAATAATCTCCCACCTAATCTCTCTAGTAACCAAAAATGAACCTTTATCCGTCAGGCATCCCAGTATGCCATTATCACCAATACCCTATATCACAGAGGTCTCGATGGTACTCTCCTTAGATGTCTCGATAGTGAGGAATATCAAACTGCCTTGAGCAAAGTGCATGACGGTATATGCAGGACTCACTCTAGTGGCCCTACCCTAGCCAAGAAACTCATACGCATGGGATACTACTGGCCAACTATGGAACAAGATTCCTATCATTTTGTAAAGAAGTGCAAAAAGTGCCAAATCCATGGGAACCTGATACATGCACCAGCACAGGAGCTACAACCGTTAACAACTCCTTGGCGTTTCTGTCAGTGGGGACTCAACTTAGTGGGCAAGATTCACCCCTCTTCCTCCAGCAGCCATAATTCCTAATCATTGCCACTGAGTATTTCATGAAGTGGATTGAAGCTGTGCCTTTAGCCACTATCATAGGCAAGCAAATTGCCTCTTTTATGCTGAACTATATCATTTGTCATTATGGTGTCCCTTCGTCCATTATCACGGATAATGGGTGACCTTTCAAAAATCAAGATGTCAGGGAACTATGCAATAAATTCCATATCCAGCACCGCTTTTCAACCCCCTATTACCCCCAAGGCAATGGCTAGGCTGAGGCATCAAATAAAACCATTCTAAAAATCCTAAAGAAGACCGTCAACGATGCTGGCCGTGATTGGCATGTCCAACTCAATCCTGTGCTGTGGGCCTACTGCACAAGCATTCACACACCCACAGGTGCAACACCATACTCCCTAGTCTACGAATCTGAATCTATCTTACCCATTGAAGTCGAGATCCCATCCTTGCTAGTTTCGTTAAAAGGCCTTATATCTGATGAAGAATACTGAGTAACTAGACTACAAGAGTTAGAGCTGCTTGAAGAGAGAAGGCAACAGGCCTTTAACCATCTAAAATAATTTTAGAAATGAATGTCCAGGAGTTATAACCACAAGGTAAAGCCTCGCGTCTTCTAAGTTGGTGATCTAGTCCTAAGAGAAAATCCCAGAAACCAGCAAGATCATGAAAAGAAAGGAAAATTCAAACCCAACTGGTTAGGTCCCTATGTCATCATTGTAGCTTATGGGTCAGGGGCATATCAATTGGCTACATCTGAAGGTGAATTGTTTGATGATCTTATCAACAGCATGCACCTTCGCAAGTTCTATAGCTAAAAACCCCAATGTAAGGGAGTCCTAAAAAAATCCAAAACAATTAAAAAATGATAAAAAAAAGAACAAAAAAATAAAAAAATGAGAAAATAACAAAAAAATCATCCTTTGGTGAAAACTTGGGAAACAGGCTCCTTGGATAGGTACCATGATGAAAACTTGGCAAACAGGTGTCATGTGTACTTTTGGCTTTCGTGCAAATAAAAGCAAGTGGTGAAAATTTGGTAAACAGGTGCTATCTGCGACAAACCACTTCCTCCATCTGTTGTGACTTCATATCTCTTGTGTTCATCATATCGTTCATCTTGAACCAGTCCTTTGGACCATTGTCAAACTATGTCACCTCTGAGCTATCACGTAGGCAAGGCCATTCTCAATGCGCCCCTGAGGCTCCACTCAGCTCCACTGTCCCTTTCGTCCCATGTCTAGTCCTCCTTTCTATCTGAGTCTGCACCTCTTTCTATCACCTAGGTCTTAGGTCCATCAGGGTTCACCCTGAACTACGTTACCTCTGCGTCGTCATGTAGGCAATGCCATTTAGCAATGAGCCTTTGAGGCACTAGGTCAGTCCCTTAGGGTCTGTCTCTCCATGTCTATTTTATCATCTCACCCTTAATAAGTCGATCCTTGTATAAATTGGGGGCAACTCCTTGACCTAGTTATGGATTTAGATTCTTGAATGCCACATGTTCTAAAGAGGATACCAATAAGGATTGTGATACCTTTCACTAGACAAACATGCATAGCAAAACAAGCTTCCCAAAACAAAAATCTTGACGCAAAACATCAACCTATCCAAAGCAAAAAAGAGCACCATACCGACACACTTCAACCAATTATGGCAAAAAGGCACATCTAATGCAAGAATGCTTTTGTGAAAAGGTTAACAACATCTTCAATTTTTGTCATTATGTCTTCCTATGCTACTCAAGGATGCCAAAAGCTAGAGATGTTACGATGGGGGCATAATCCTTTTCTTTGTCTGCTGCTTGTGGATTAAACTTTAGTAATGTGATGACTTTCTGTCTAATGACATGATCAACAAAAGATCATTGAGGACTCCAAGGTGTGAACATGAAAAGGGGCAATCCTTGTCTATTGAAACACAAGAAGTACTCAAGTCATCTAGATTCAAGTTTGACTAGATGCTTGTATTAACTTGCTATATCAAAATCCATGTAAGTAATACTTAGGTCATCTTGGTTTAATTATACCTAGATGCTTGTATTTTCTTACAACATAATAAAGCCCAATGATGAAATAAGCACTTCAAAATACTTGCTATATCAAGATGGCAAATATCTATATCCATATCCATACCATATCTAATTGCAGTTCATATCCATATCCATATCCATAACGTATCCAATTGCGTCTCATATCCGTATCCATATCCAATTGCATTTCTCCATATCCCATCTAATAAAGATCCAAAATGCAGCGAATCAATGTTTACAAAAGCTTGTAATTTCTTCTATCAAGTCATTCTTCTATCAATCAAATTTCTATTTGTCTTCATGTCTCTCATCAACAGTTCTAGCTGTCAATCTGAGTAGTGATCAAAATGCAAGTTTATCCTTAATCCATACTAATCGAGTCAAGCCAATCTTGTCAAATTATCCAATCACAATCAGCGTTCTTGATCCTAATCTTGTCGTAAACTATATCAATCAGTCATAACTATCCTTCGTGTTGCTCTAGGGATATATCATTCCCCGCCATGACAACACTATCGTATATTGTTATCATATCAAATGTCTTAGATAGGATGTTGCAATGTTGAAACCAGACCTAGAGTCTTCTACAACATGTTTCATTCCTGAAACTAGACATCATCGATCTATATCCTTGGTTTACCACTCGACAGGGGCAATACCTTGTTTGTTCTTGTAGCATTTGTGCATACTTGCTTACTTGCTTGTGTGTGTTATCATTTTATCTTGCATCGCATATCATTCACCTCTTTCTTCTCCATCTAACCATTTCTTCTTCTGTCAACCTATCTTCTTCGTGAGATTGTTTGTCTCACGCCTTTTGCCTTCTTCCTGTCTAATCTCCCGAGGGGAATCCTGTCGTTAATCTTATACAAGGGGCCAACAGGGGCATGTATCATTTTAGACAATCTTATTCTTTGAGACAACGTGATAAAACACATTGCATCAAAGAGGGGCAAAATATATACACCTAAAAATGACACAAGTCTGTCTAAATAAATATTCTTAATATTTATTCCATCTAAATTCCTTTATCAATAAATAAATAAATAAATTTATTTATTTGATTCATATTTCCTCTAAATTAATTAAATATCAAAATATTTAATTACATCTTCCCAAGTCAAAATTAAATAAAATCTTTTATTTAATTTATTTCTTCCAAACAATTAAATAATTTCTAATTATTTAATTAAGTTGTTCATTCCTCCAAATTTAAATAAATAAATTAAATTTATTTAAATCCTCACTCTCCAAAAATAAAATATAATTAAATATTTTATTTATTCTTCCAAAATCATGTGCAAGTAAATTAAATAAATTTATTTATTTAATTTACTTTCTTATCTTCCAAATCTTCTAAAAATAAATTAAATAAATTTATTTATTTAATTTGCTTTCTTATCTTCCAAATCTTTTAAAAATAAATTAAAAATATTTATTTATTTAATTTGCTTTCTTATCTTCCAAATCTTCTAAAAATAAATTAAATAAATTTATTTATTTAATTTACTTTCTTATCTTCCAAATCTTCTAAAAATGAATTTATTTATTTAATTTGCTTTCTTATCTTCAAAATCTTTTAAAAATAAATTAAATAAATTTATTTATTTAATTTGCTTTCTTGTCTTCCAAATCTTCTAAAAATAAATTAAATAAATTTATTTATTTAATTTGCTTTCTTATCTTCCAAATCTTCTAAAAATAAATTAAATAAATTTATTTATTTAATTTTCTTTCTTTTCTTCTAAATTATCCACAAGTAATTAAATAAATTTCATTAGGAACCATTTCATTTGGTCTTAGAAGGAACCATTGCTTGATCTTAGGAACATTTGGATTTGGACTTAAAAAAGAACATTAGCACTTGTTTACCGTGTTTGGCACACTTGCACACTTTGTGTTACCCAAGGGTTAGAATTGAAGTATCCTCTCCCCTTGCCTTCAAAAGAATTATGGGTGTAAGAGAAATGGTTCTATTCTCTTCTTTTTTAGGGCATGGGCTACCCTTGAGACACATCCATACGGAGAACTCATTGGCGACCCCAAGCGGTACTTTCATCCAGTTTGCTATATGTAAATTGAGGATAAGGTGAAAGCCAAGTCTAATTGGTATGAGCGGTCACCATATAGTTCTAGCTCGAAAGGAGGTGTACTTTTGTGTATATTAAACTCATAGTAGGGTTAGTTAGAGCCTTAAGTGGCTTGCTGGCTGATCGTGAGGTGCCGGTCCCCCAGATGTTTCCCCACTACGAACCATTGTTTTAGTAGCCCAAATCCTTCTATTTGTTGGTGCAAAAGGTGAGACCTTTGAAGCTGCCCCGATTCATGTGGTTCTTAGTAGAGATAATAGGGACAATCCTAAGGTTCGGTGGGGGTATGAGCCTTGGGAAACCTAGATCTTAGTATGCATGAAAAGTGTGTCCTGTGGAGAGGAGCCAGTGCTACCAAGATTCTGAAGCTATCTACTTTGAATATGCATAGCTAGGGGATCTAACAAATACTGTCCTTACTATCCTAGGTTTGTAACTATTTTCTTTAGTAAAAAAGAGTCCAAAAAATTAAAAAAATCAAAAACTATGAAATCATTCTTTGTGTTTACTGTGTCTTCTTGCTATAATTGATAAAATCAGATCAAAAACATACTAAAAAATGTGTTGAAAACTTTGCAAAATCATTCAAAGAAACTTGTTGTGCATATACCTTCTGTTTCAGTGCATCTGAAGTGGCGCATCCAAAATGGTACCCATTTTGGTCTTGTTTTCAAATTTATGTGGAGATGACAATCTGATCATAATATATTGCTCAAAAACACCAATACTTGCAATTACAAACAAACTTAGGTCCCTCACCCCAAGATTGTATAGCAATTGCTCAAGAACTCTAAGTCCTACAATAAGAAATGGAAATCTTGCAAGCTGAACATGCCAGTACTAGCTACACCTTACCTCAAACTCATACATCCTTTTCCCGTCTTAATGATGCTCATGACAAGGCAAGCACCACCTCAAGTTGGAAATCATATACCACTCCATCTACTAGTCCTCCTTCACCATATTCTAAGACACATATCCCAAAGCATACCAGTTCTACACCAACACCACCACCTAGTTCCCCAACCTCTAAATGGACAACCAAAAAATACTTGGATGATTTTTGAAAAAAAGTCTTGCCAAATTTATACCACAAAAGAAAAGCTATGGAGAAAGTTGAATCCACTCATCCATTACCTCTTTCATCTACCCATACACCTACGAAGGATGTGATCCAAGGACTACTAGCAGAGAGTCAACCATGTCCTCAAACTTCGGTCCTTGACCTTACCAAAGATTCTTCCAATAACATGTCAAATCCTACAATCCCTTCATGTGATCCACAACCCCTTGAGCTTATTAAAGAACCTCCTACCATGAACCAATGTCAAGGTCCATCAAACATCCATGTTGTTAACCATGAGCCTATCCAAGAGTCTTCTACCTCAACTTCCATTCAAGCAACCCAAGAGGTATGTCAAGAGTTTAATCCTAAGCATGTGGAAGCATTAAGCCCTAGTCCAAGTCAAGACCAAATCACTTTTATGCAGCCTATGCATAACATGTATCTTTTCCATGATCAAGATAATATCCATAATACTGAACCTCTCCATGAGCCACTTGATCCTATCCATCTCCCAACAACTATGCATGATCAAGTAATCCCCATTCAACCCATTCATAACCTTTATCTCTTCCATGATCAAGATATTCCCTATGAAGAAGCTGTCTATGAACAACTTGATCCCATACCCATCTGTGAGCAAGAAACCTCTATTACTCCTATCCATCCTCCCTCTAGTCCTATCTATGATCCAACAACTTCCACTTCCCTTGATGAGACACTTGCCTCCCAAGTGCACATGGATGATCAACCCAATAACTTGGATCCTAAAGAGTATAATGATGATCAAGATCTTGATAATCCCGCACCATCTGTTATTGACCATGCTACAAATCCATTATCCTATATCCTTGGTCTCACTACCTTCATGCATGAATGCTCTTCATTGGGAGAAGAACAACTGTTATCTACCTCTTCACCTTCCTCATCAAATAATTAGCTCGCTGTTGGTGTTCCACCTATACATAATCCCATGGTCCACCACATACTCCAGAATATGAACTATCAAGGTAAAGGCCTAGGCCATCATGAACAAGGTGTTTTGGAGCCTATCCATGTCAAAGTCCCTCCGTGCTCATATGGCCTAGGATACATACCCCAAGGTGAACAATCTCAAGATGTTGGTACTTCCTCCACTCCTCCTAAGTCCACCACTTTCCATCACAAACCCTATCATCTCCCCAAAACATATGTTGCCATTCCACCTCCATCATCCTACAATTGTCAAAAGCATGTGACCATACACCTTCCACCATCTAATCTACCTCAGCTACTTCCAACTCCTACTATCTCTCCATGCATTTTACCACCACTTCGTCCAACACCTTATCCATCCATCTATAAATCCTCTAAAAATCCCAATCATGGCCAACAAATGCACATGTTGTCTAAACAACGAGCTTCCACTAACCTCACTTCCACCATACCTAGGGGATTCAACAACAAAAATGTGGATGCCTCTACCTATAAAGTCAAAAATCCTAAGAGTCCTCATGACCTATGATACAAAAGCTAAGAATCAAAGCATTATCCATCTCAAAAGCTGCATACACCCACACACCTCAATGTTAAACTGAAAAAGGAATGGGTCCCCAAGCAATAGGCAATTACTTCAGAAGTTGTACCAACGTTGCATACACCCAAGACCATATCTTCACAAGCAAAGTCTAAAGGCAAAATGGCTTGGGTACCTAAGAAAAAAGCCCTCAAGTTAAATGAGGCATCCACCTCTCACGAATCCTAACCATCCACTTTCTCCTCTTTCATCTAAAAATCACATTCCATCCAAAAGTATCAAATCCTTCCATCCCACATGACAAGCAAAAATTAGAACAATACGAAGTCTCTATGGGTCCCTAAATGCCTAAATCGACCATCTCCTAAGAAAACAACACCATTACTTCCTACCCCACCATCTCATCAAAAGCTTCAATGTTTATCATGGTGTGTGCAACTGTTGGTCATGATTCCCTTCCATCCCACAACATATCCACAGACTGCTATCACACCATCATTCAACCATTATCCTACATATCTACCTTATCACCCCCCTATGGTCCATGCTTTTGCATAAGCCTTTCACCCATCTTCTTCCATAAGTCTTACATAATTCATAACATAATCCACTATCGCATCTTCCATAAATCAGCTATCTATCTTCTCCATCTCACTTTCATGCAATCCTCTACAAACATCTATGAGAACACTTGACATATTCCATGCGACAACATCCATCTAGAGAGAGTATCACCTTTTAGGGAACTAGATGCTTGAGTCTCTCCCTTCCATATCCACCTATCCTATCCAATTATTCAAAAAAGAAAAAGAAAAAAAAAAGAAAAAAAAAAGTAAAGAAAAATCCCTTCGTCCAATGGTGAAAATCTGGCAAATAAGTGCCTTGGATAAGTACCATGATGAAAACCTCGCAAACAGGCGTCATGTGTAAGTTGATCGTCTATGTCACCTACACTTGGGGGCACCTTGTCTCATTAGCATATCACTTTTCTCCTATCATTTTCTTCCATACCATTTCGTATCTTATCCTTCTATCTGTTACATACCTATCCTATTGATTCATCCATCCTAATCCTCCCTTCCTCCATTTGTTTGATCTAGATAACGGTAGGGGGCACAATGTTGAGAAATATTTTAAATGTCTCTTGACATACCTTATCCCTAGAGTAGCATGCACATCCTTTGTTATCCTCTCATCATCCTTCATCTTAAGCATTGTCATGAAAATCCTAAGTATTCTACCTACAATGGGGCACGTTATTCCTATGTGACATAGTCCTTAGAGATCACATCCTTGATTCCTTCTACCTAACCATCTGTACCCACTGTAACCCATCCATCTGCCTATCCATGGTGTTTCCTTGTCATCAGTATCTAGCATTAAGGCTATCCATAATTTCATCTTAAGCTATCATGGCTTGATACTCTATCTCTTTTGTCACCTTATCTACTAAGGTATTATCCCATATCCTATCCATAGTGTTAGCCTAGCATATCGTCTATCATCAGTATCATAGGTTCAACCCTGAACTATGTTGCCTCTGCATCGTCATGTAGGTAAGGCCATTTTTAATGCACCCCTGAGACTCCACTTCTCGTCCATCCCATATCTTGTCGTTTATCCTCTAGTTCATCCATGGTTCAAGCCCCGAACTACATTGCTTCTACGTCGTCACGTAGGCGAGGCCATTTAGCAATGTGCCCTCGAGGCACTAGGTCAGTCCCTTAGAGTCTGTTTCAGTAGGCATGCATGCAAGCGCAATAAAGCACGCTTCCAAGTAGAAATCTTGATGCAGGGAATCAACTTATCCAAAGAAAAACAAGTACCTAAACACTCAAACTAATCTTATCTAAATTATGGCAATAAAACACATTTAATGCAAGAATGTTTTGTGTTTGTGGTCGGGGTAACTTACAATGTCTTGATTTTTGTTATTCATGTCTTTCTATGCTACTCGAGGATGCTAAAAGCTAGAGATGCTATGATGGGGGAATGATTATTTTCTTTGTTTGTTGTTTGTAGATCAAACTTTAGTAATGTGAAGCCCTGTCTAAAGACATGATCAAAAAAAGATCATGGAGGACATCAAAGGTCTAACATGAAAGGGGGCAATCCTTGTTTGTTGAAATGCAAGAAATACTCAGGTCATCTAAATTCAATTTTGACTAGATGCTTGTATTAACAAAATCCATGTAAGTAATACTCAGGTCATGTCAGTTTAATTATACCTAGATGCTTGTATTTTATTACAACATAATAAATGCTTGATGATGAAATAAGCACTTTAAAATACTTGCAATATCAAGATGGCAAATATCCATATCCATAACATATCCAGAAAGCATTCCTTATCCATATCCATAACGTATCCAATTACATCTCATATCTGTATCTATATTCATATCCATATCTCGTGCAATAAAAATTCTATGCAGAGTATCAATGTTTACAAATAAAAGCTTGTGATTTCTTCTGTCGAATCATTCTTCTATCAATCAAATTTCTATTTGTCTTCATATCTCTCGTCAACAGTTCTAGTTGTCAATTTGAGCTATGATCCAAATGCAAGTCCATCCTTAGTCCATACCACTCAAGTCAAGTCAATATTGTCAAATGATCTAATCACAATCAGTGGTCTTGATCCTTGTTTGGTTGTAAACCAACTCAATCTGTTATAAGTATCAGTGGGATATAAATTTCCCACGCGTATCATGTTTCTCTAGGGATTTATCGTTCCCCGCCATGACAATGCTATCCTTTGTGTTGCTTTAGGGATCTATCATTCCCTGCCATGACAACACCGTCATATATCATATCGATTAATCATTGGTTTACCGCTTGAGAGGGGCAAAACCTTGTTTGTTCTTGTATCATTTTTGCATACTTGCTTACTTGCTTGTGTGTGTTATCATTTTATCTTGCATCGCATATCATTCGCCTCTTTGTTTTGCATCCAACCATTTCTTCTCCTATGAACCTATCTCATCATGAGATTGTCCATCTCACACCGTTTTGCCTTCTTCCCATTCAATCTCCCGAGGGGGCATCCTGTTGTCGTAACTTGTACCATGGGCAAATTGGGGCATGTATCTGAAAGGAAGCTAGGTGTGCAGAAAATGCTTCCTTCACTAATCTAATGAGGAGAGGGCTATGCAAATTCAACTTTATCCTAACTATTAAAGCAATGATAAACGATTAACATGAGATATTACAACAAAACCCAAGAACTAGAAAGTAGACAAAAGAAGAGAGACAAAGATTTATGGTGGGGAAAACCCTTATCAGGTGAAAAACCCCACACTCAGAAACCTGCACAATGTATTAACAAATATGAAAGAATGTTTACAATACACTTGCAGTGCAAGATTTAATGGTCTTCAACACTCGTGTCTGGATTCAATCCGGCAGTATAACAATACCTATAAACCTATGATACAAACTCTATCTCCAAGCACCTGTATATAAAGAGAAGTAGTATGAATGGAGGTAGCTTCTAGAGCAAGTCACACAAGGAACTCGTCCAAATCCATGTGGCCCAATTTACAAGGCCATGAAACATGTATATGCCATATGTAAGTGATCCTCTTTCATCCCTTACAAACCCCCAACTTGGGCACCCCAGAATTACCAAATTAAGCTATGACAGATGCTCTTACAATGTCATAAAATCTGTCATATATGACAACTCTTACAGTTGTAAGAGAATCTGTCATAACTATCTATTAATAGAAAATTCTCTTACAACCTTGTCATAGTCAAACTTGGGTGCCAACTTCCCCATGCAAGATGCTTTTAGACACTTGTCTTCACCTGTCATATAATCTTCCATTTTTGGCCCTTACATGTCATAGATTCTGTCATAGGAATCTGTCACAACCCTTACACGTCATAAACCTCTTACAACACTTGAAAGATGCCAACACATGGAAAAACTCTTCTACCACAAGGTGGAACACCTATCTCCTCATATGAGGACAAAAATACATGTGGTCACCTTCCATGTAGGATGACACATCACTATGCCAAATCCCACAAAGTGACGAAATAGGATTTGCATCCAAATTACAATAATAGGCAAAATAATAAATACAATTAAATAATAAATACTAGAAACTTGCAAAGGTTGAGACACCTTAATTCCTAACATTCTCCCACTTTTCAAACACCTTGTAAGAACCAATAGAAAAATAAGATTTAACTGCTATAGGCCGAGAGGCCCATAGACTCCGAACACCATCTGAACTTCTCTGTGCTCACTGGTTTTGTCAATGCATCTGCAACATTCTTTAAAGTATCTACCTTCTCCAAATTTACCTTTCCATCCTCAACCATGTCTCTCACAAAGTGAAACTGAACATTAATGTGCTTGGTTCTAGCATGGAAAGCTAGATTCTTTGCAAGGCAAATTGCACTCTGATTGTCACAACTGATCGTGATCTGACCTGCATCAACACCAATATCTGAACATAATCTCTTAAGCCAAATGGATTCCTTACAAGCATGATTTGTTGCCATATACTTAGCTTCTGTCATGGACAAAGCAACAACAGGTTGTTGCTTACTCATCCAACTAATAGCACCACCAAATAGTGTAAACACATAAGCACTGGTGGATCTCTTGCTGTCAATGTCACCTGCCCAATCTTAATCCACAAATCCATGAATATCAACAGAATGAGGAGGTCCTGAAACATTACCATGATAGCAAATGGAATACTTAGAAGCACCCCTCAAATATCTGAACACTCGCTTAACTTCATCCCAATGAACCCATCCAGGATTAGCCATAAATCGACTAAGGATTCCCACTGCTTGGGCAATGTCTAGTCTTGTGCAGACCATAGCATACATCAAACTGCCAACAACACTAGTATAAGGTACTCTGCTCATGTCCTCCACCTCACTAGGAGATTTTGGACAATCCTCAATAGACAACTTTGTCCCCAAGGAAATAGGAACACACAATGGTCTACAATCTGCCATGCTGAATCTATCCAACACGGTCTTCATATACTTACGCTGGCTTAACCAAAGTTTTATGTTGGTTCTGTCTCTTCTAATTTCCATTCCTAGAATGTACCTAGCTTCCCCTAAATCTTTCATTTCAAACTAAGCTGACAACTAAGATTTAAAATTAGAAATCATATTCTTACCCTTCCCAATGAGCAACATATCATCAACATATAGTGCAACAATGAGAAGACGATCACCATCAAATTTATAATACACAGTGATCTGATTTTGATCTCACAAATCCAATTGACAACACAAAGGCATCAAACTTCAAGTACCATCTCCTAGGGGATTGCTTCAAACCATACAAAGACTTCTTAAGTTTGTAAACCAAATTTTCTTTACCTTTTACCAAATTTTCTTTACCTTTTACCATGTAATGCTCTGGCTGTGACATGTAGATTTCTTCATCCAAGTCACCATGAAGGAAAGTTGTCTTCACATCCATCTGTTCTACCTCTAAGTCATAAGCTACTGTGAGTGACAATAAGAATCAAATGGATGTCAGCTTTGCAACAGGAGAGAAGATCTCACCATAATCTATACCCTCCACTTATGAATACCCCTTCGCAACCAATCTAGCCTTATACTTCTCAACACTTCCATCTGCACCAATTTTCTTCTTGAACACCCATTGGCATCCAATGGTTTCTGTCCAAGAGGCAAAGGCACCAAGTCCCAAGTTTGATTCTTTTCCAAAGAAGCCATTTCTTCCTCCATGGCCTCCTTCTAGGAAGCTGCATCCTTTATATACAAAGCCTCTAATACAGTTCTAGGTTCATCACTGATAGTGATTAAAGAATAAGCACAACTAGAATCAAGCAATATAAAACCAAACCTTTCAGGTTGCTTTCTTATCTGTGTAGACCTCCTCAAGAGCTGAGGTTGAGGTTCAACTTCTTCATCTGAGCTTTCAGAGCTATTGGAGCTCTCCTCATCATCAGGTCCAACATTATTTTTATGTTCAGTCTTCTTAGGGGTGAGAGGAAACTAAACAACATCCTCTTTCTTTTCTTTTTCTTCTGGCTGCAAAATAGTGGAAGGTGTAAGCTCTCTAAAGATTACACTTCTTCTATACAACACTTTTTCAGCCACAGGGTCCCAAAGCTTGTATCCTTTCACACGAACACCATAGCCAATGAAGATACACTTAACAGCTTTGTTTTCCAACTTTGAACGCTTCTCCCTAGGCACATGTGCATATGCCTCACAACCAAAAAAATGAAGATGCCTTACTAAAGGCTTTCTACCAAACCACACCTCCATGGGTGTCTTTCCAACAAGAGCTGATGTAGGAGATCTGTTTACCAGATAGCAAGCAGTGGCAACAATTTCAGCCCAAAACTTTTGTTCTAGGCCAGCTCCACTAAGCACACTCCTAGCCTTCTCCATCAGTGTCCTATTCATCCTCTCTGCAACTCCATTTTGTTGCAAGGTGTATGGAGTTGTCTTGTGACTTTCAATCCTAAGTTCCTTGCAATACTTATCAAATTCTGTAGAACAAAACTCACCACCATTGTTAGTTCTCAAACATTTAATCTTTTTACCAATCTCATTTTCAGCAAAGGCTTTAAACTCCTTAAACTTGCTATAGACTTCAGATTTTCTTCTGAGAAAATAAATCCATCTCCTTCTACTATAATCATCTATAAAAGATACAAAGTATATAGATTTTGATAATGAACATTAACAGGACCAAACACATTAGAATGAATAAGGTCTAACACACCAGAAGACTTATAAGAACTCGAGTAAAACTGAACACGGTTTTGTTTTCCATAAATGCAATGTTTGCAAAAGTCAAACTCAAGATTACAATCATCTAACCCCTCAACGAGGTTCTTATTTTTCAGGGTACACAGACCTTCTCACCAATGTGGCCAAATCTCTTATGCCATAACATTGTCTTTTCAGTAGGAAGTTTAACTTCCAATGCATGATTACAACCATCAAGACTAGAAACAATAGCTTTCTTCACTGCTCATTCAGATGGTGGGGATGAAGGGACTGCTGCCCTCTTCCTTGAGTCAAAAGAACTATTGCATTGTGGAATGCATGCCTCTAGCTGAAATAGAGTACCTCTCTGAGTACCCTTAGCAAGCACCATAGCTCCTCTAGTCATCTTGCATCCTTCTTTCAAAAAGACAACCTGCACACCTGCATCATTCAAACTACTTATAGAAAGTAGGTTTCGTGTTAAGCCTGGGATGTGCATAACCCCAGAGATCTCCTCCACTCGACCATCAAGGAATCGGATAGAGACTCTTCCATGACCAATGATCTTTAGATGAGAGTCATCACCCAGATACACCTTTCCACCATCAAACTCCTCATACTTAGTAAACCAGTCTTGATGCCAGGTCATGTGGAATGATGCACTAGACTTGATTAGCCACACATCATCAGATGCATGAGTTGCCAGGGCTGCGATGAAAGCATCACCTTCATCTTGTGACTTGTCAGAATCTGAATTAGGATCTTTCTTCTTTTTCTTCTTCTCCTCCTTGCATTCCTTTCGGAAGTGCCTAGTTTTTCCACAGTTCCAACAAAGAGCCTTGGACTTTCTAGGAGATCTGGATCTCCCATGGGATTTGGATCTACCCTTCTCAGCTTTCTTGTCCTTCTTCTTCCCTTTCTCCTTGGGTCTTCCACGAACTGCAAGGGCCTCTTTGGCTGCCTCATAAGACTTTCTTTGCATCTCTTCAGACAACTTCAAAGAAACTACTTCTTCCATTTTGATTGTGGATGTGGTGCTTCCAGTTGCCATGACAAGATGATCCCATGAGTCCAGTAGAGAACAAAGCAAGGTCATACATTGATCCTCCTCCATCTTTACATGAATAGAGGTCAATTATGCAACCAGCATGTTGAAAGCATTCATATGTTCAGGAATGGATCCTCCATCCTCCATTCGAAGAGAATACAACTTCTCTCTCAGAAAAAGTTTATTAACCAGGGATTTGGCTTGATACACATCCCCCAACTTCTTCCAAAGGAGTTTTGCAGTAGTCTCCTCATGGACATTTAACAACACAGAATTAGCAAGACTAAGTCTTATGAGACCCTTAGCCTTCTGATCCTTTAGACCCCAGTCATCTTGTGACATTGCAGCTGGTTTAGTTCCGTTCACACTATCCCAAAGGTCTCGGTCAACTAGCATGTCTTCCATCTTGAGCTTCTTGATGGTAATAGTTTGTCATTGATGTCAAAAGGTTGTTAATGATCATGATACAGGTGATGGAGCTTATTATCTTGCTAATTTGTGTTGATCTTGTGCAAAGTCTTCTTTCAGAATGTCATTGATCATAAGTTTGGTGTCATACATTTGGAGTCATATGATGTGAATTTAAAAGTAACTGGTTGTGCTCTTGACATGCTTGACATGGTTTTATACAGTGGCATTCAATAGTCAGTAACAGTGGAGTTGACAGTAACATTGGTAAGTTCATTAGTTGATCATTGGTGCTCATCAGGTGTCAGGTCTATCAAGGATGTGGTTGTTAAGGAGATCTTCAAATGGTTTCTCATGATCTTGATGTGTAGTGTTCATATTGGTCCTTGGAGTTATCAGTTTTTGGTTTATGATGGTAATCATTATTCATCATCTTCTTTCATGATCACAGGAATTAGTTGATCACATAAGATATTAATGCCAATTTGTTTGTGTTGATGGGAGCTCACCTTACTTCAATCATTTATGCTAGATGATGGCTATATTTTATGACAAGATGCTTCAATGATCTTGCAAGATTGTTTGATAACTCAGAACTTGATGCTATTAGATCTTCTTCAGTGTACTCATTTTTACAGGAGTTCATGCAGTGATATGAGTGCTACAAAGAGATACAATGTTGGTTTGTTTTTGATGGCTTAAAATGGAGTTAAACTAAGGTTTTATTTACTCAAACCTAATTATGTAAATCCCTAAATTCTTGTTATTAAGTTAAACTCAGCTTGTCATTTATGTTTTGTCACTTTTGTTTTAATTGGGCGGTGACTTCCAATAGGAGGTAAAGTCACTTAAGGTGACTTACCAAAGGCTTTGTTATACATTAAACTTACTGGCCCTCCTCCTAGATAACCGGTGCTCATAGGTTGGAGTAATGTGTTTGGGCGGGCTTTCAAGTTTTTTGAATTTAAAACTATCACCGTAAAAAGGCTAAAAGGTGGAGCATGACTTTGTGAAAGTTTCTAATGGAAATTGCATGGACACCAAAAGGTAAGGCAAAATGCATCGAAGGGGAGCATGAGTTAAAGAAAAAGGCATTCGATGTTATGAAGTGCATTCGATGGGGACTAAAATAAAAAATAACACTAAGATTATGTGTGGGGTGCGAACAAGCCATTTCAATTGGCTTTGGTTTTATTTTTCCTAAATATTAGAAACTTTTGGTTTTCGGCCTTCATGTCATATTTGTATGACAATTAAATAAGGTGATTTTTATATGCAAAGCCATCGAATTTGTATGGGTTTTAAAGATTTTTTTAAAAAAGGAAAATATGAGGATTAGCCATAAAAGGCTTTATTTCTAAAGTTTAGAATTTTTTTAAATTTCTATTTTATTTTTTTAGAAAAAGGTATGAGATCTAAAATGGGAAGTATATGAGTCTTTTAAGGAGTTTTTCAAGGAGCTTTTAAAGGAAATAGTTGATGCCTTTTTAAAAAGCAATTTTTTGGAAAATCTTTTTTTATTTTTCTCATGCCATTGAAGAATTTAGTGAAGATTTGCTGTGAGAAGATTGATTTATTTTTTGAAGGCTCATTTTGCACAGAAGATGAACAGAATTTTTGTAAAGAGATTGTGAAGGAGATGAAAGGTTTGAAGATAAATTTTTATTGGAGAAGACAAAGAAATTCAAGATGAAATTAAAGAATTTGAAGAATATTTGTGTTTATTTTGCAATCAAGGAAATGTGTTTTTGCAGAGAAGATCAAGAGTTTGGGAATGTGTTTTTGCAGATTGATTGAAGAAGATCAACATTATGAGAAAGATTTTATTTTTCTCAGACAGAGAGATAAAGCAATCAAGTTTTGAAGATGGAAGATCAAAAGTTTGTTTTGGGGGTTTGATTTTATTTTTGAATAGGCACAGAGAAATATTTTCTTGCAGGTGAAATTATGAGGAGTATGAAGAGAAATAAAATAAAAGATAAATTGGTTGCAGGGTTATTGTGAAATGTTTTATACATCACAGATTGATTTTATTTTTGATAGAAGCAATATTGAAGATCTCTGAATTATCTTGTGCAGAATATGAAAGGTTTTTCATCTTGTATATATTGGCTTGGCAGATAGATTAAAGAGTGTGTGGTGATGCAGATCAGAAAAAGTGTTGTTAAGTGTATTCGGATGTAGGATTGATTTTGAGCAAAATGGACATTTGACAAACACATGAGAGAGAAGAAATGTTCTATATTGAAATAGAGAAACCCTCTAAATTTTTGTTTTCAGTTTGTTCTATAGTAGGGGTTGGTGCTCCTTGAAGTTGGTGCTTCTAAACAGTATGCCAATGAGGCATTGTATTAGCCAGTGAGGCTTATAGGTCAGTGTGACCTTAATATTTGTCAATGAGACAATTTGTATTGCCAGTGAGGCATGTTTTTCAGTTAAGCCAGTGAGGCAATTCTGGAGTGGTTTTTCTACCCCTGGAGAGTTTTCCACTCGTGTAATTCTTGTGTCTTGATCTTCTCTCTGTGAATATATGTTTTACTCATGAGTTTTTGTTTTTCATTCTTAGTTATGTGCACATGTATGTGAGAAATCAATGATAGCTCTCTCTCCTTGTACTCTGCAAGTTAAAGTTTGTAAAAAGATTAGAAATTTCACACAACACTGATTCACCCCCCCTCTTAGTGTTGTCCTTGACTCCTACAATTGGTATCAGAGCAAGGTTCCCCTTTTGAAGCTTAATCAGCTTGGGTAGGTCCTGTGTGTGGAGTTCAATGGGTAAGTGCAGAAGAAATAAGGATAAAAATGTCAAGCTTCATTCTAGTCAAAAGGTTCAAAAGACATGATTCATATCAAATCTAGATGTTGATATAAAGTCAGTGGATAAAGATGTTGTCCAAGTTGAATCTAATATTGTTTCAGATGTTCCTCAGTTTGATGGTTCAAATTTTTTAGTTTGGTATGTTAGAATGCAAGTATATTTATCCTCCTTAGGATATGATGTTTTAATGTCAGTTGAAAATGGTATTTCTGCAAATAATAAAGAAGTTCTTGAATATAATGATATTGCAAAGAAGGCTATATTATCTGCTCTATCTAATGATGTTATTTGTAAAGTTATGGATTGTGTTACAGCTCAGGATATGTGGAGGAGATTGAAAAGGATTTATCAAGATAATGATAAAGAAGGGGACACTCTGGTATGTGAAGAAAGTAGCAATGAAAAGAGACTTTCAAATGAAGGAGTTGAAGTTTAATCTCAATCAAATTCAGAAAAAGCTAGCATCACAAGTGATGATGATCAGAGTGATGATGATCAGGATTATAATGAACAAGATTATGAGATTGATTTGGAAGGAGAGCTCATATATGCTCTAAGTGAGCTCAAGAATTATAAGAAGGAGAACAATAAATTAATGATGCAGTTGTAGCAAGAAAGAGATTTAAAAGATAAAGCTCTTACAGATCTTGAAGATGCTAGAAACCTGATTGTAGACTTGAAGAATCAAGCAAGTGAATCAGATAAACTGGTTGTCAGTTTGAAATCAGAAATTGAAGAAGCTAAGAGAATAGCTGATGTCTCAATATCTAACCTTGAAGTTGCAAGGATTGAGAATCTAAAACTAGAGAGTAATATTATCAATCTGAGAAAAGAGTATGACGGTCTCAAAGCTTTATCTAAGAAGTATAAGGAGTTTGAAGAAAGCACAAGCAAACTACACAAGATGCTTGGTAAACAAAAACTATATGGAGACACTACTGGACTTGGTTTTGAAGAAGGAGAATGTTCAAAAGCAAGAGAGACTCCTAGAAGGAAAATTGATTCAAGTTATCATGTTGCTGCTAGAGAAGGTAAAAGGAAGAGTGAAACAGAACAAAAAACTAGAGATGAATTTGTGCACAATCAAAGAAGAAATTTGAGAAAACCTGCATCTATAAGACAAGCTTACATGTACAGGTATAACTATTCATTTAATGGTTACTGTTATACTTGTAATCATTTTGGGCACAAAGCAGTTGATTGCAAAAGGAATACTAACCTTGTATGTTACAAGTGCAATAATGTTGGACATATTCAAAGAAGTTCCAAAATGAACAAAGTGTATGATCCTTCATGGAAGCTTAATATGAGTGATCAAAGGTATTATCAGTCAATTGAATTTGATTACAACATAATTTGTTATAATTGCAACTCTCTTGGTCATAAAGCACACAGTTGCAGGAGAGCTCCACCTAATTTGAAAGGTTGGGAAAAGAAAAAGATAGAAAAGGTTTGGAGGAAGAAAGCACCTGTGAAAATCTGGAGGCAGAAAGAAAGTAAAGAGAAGTCAGAATCTAAGCTTGTGCATCCTGCACAAGTTACATCATAGTTGCATAACAGATAGCATGTTGTGAGGGGGAGTTGTTCTTGTACTATCTTTTATCCCCAAGAAGTTACAGGAGGATCAGTTGATGTTTATCTATGTGATGAACTTGTTTTGTTTATCATGCTTGCTTGATAATGTTTCTGATGTTTTTGAGTTTCAGTGTATGACAGTGATAAGGTGTTCATTGGCTTATTATGATTTCAAGGTATTGAAAAATTGTTTCAGGAGTTCAAAATGCACAAATTGTTCTTGATCATGTTGTTGATTACAAAGGTTGAATTATCATGGTATTGCAATCCAAAGTGTTTTGGAAAGTGTTGTTGCAATAATATCTTGTTTTGAATGATGAAGTCAAGAGGCAAGAGTTCTTGTTGATTACAGTATGTTTCAGATATGATTATGTATATATCAGTTTTGTCAGAGTGTTGTATATCAGATTTGACAGTATAATATGTGTAGGAACAACAAGATGGTCTATCAAGAAAAGGTGTCAGAATATGCAGGATGATAGTTCATATCAGGAAATCAGTTTGATGATTATATCTATTACTTTGTTGAGTTATGTTTTATGACATGTACCTTGGAGCTTTCAAGTGATTTGAAGATAGTGTCTTTCTCATTAATTTGGTTTAGAAAGGTTTGATCAATTTGTGTGGTGATTTCAGGTATGAGCTTCAAGTTATGACAATCCAGAGTTTCTTATGACATTGATGGTGAATCTTGTTTTTCTTCAAATCGGAGGCAAGTAAAGGTCTTATAAAAAATGGTCATCTTGGCATCTGTGTGATGAGGGGTCTACATGATTTTTGCCTGCAAAATCTATTTTTCAAAGAGTATTGGTATGTTTATGATTTCTTTGCAAAAGTGTTCAGAAGATTGATTGTTAGTAAATGGATGGTATACTTCAGGTTGATATGTTGCTTCAGGACTATTTCAGGAAGTGTATCAGTGCTAAGTTGAATTGAGTTATGTTGGTTATTCTTGTCACTATTTATCAATGGTATTTCTGAGCAATGATTGTTTGTGAACTTTAACACATGGGAAATCTTGGAGATTTGTTATTTCATGTCAAAGAGTGTTGTTTCAGGAGTTTGTTAAAGGAAGTAATCAGAGGATCTCATTGATGTCAGTGTTTCATCTTCATTTACAAATTTGTGTTGTGATTAGAAGTGGTATAGTGCAGTCTATGGGCAGCTTGTAACCGTGGTTTGGTGCTTGGTTTGATATGCCTTACATGATTGTTTGATGTCTTGTTGCTCTCAGGTTTTTATGGTTGTTCAATATGCAGATGAACATGGAAAGAGCTCAGAATTCTCAAGAAAAGTTTTGGACAGCAAATTGCAAAAATAATCAGTGCCTTAAGTGGTATTTTGGTATGAAGGATGATAAGGTGAGTAATAGTGCTTGTGATTCAAGAAATGAGAATTGATTGATATCGGCATACTTTGCTAATCTCTTGACGATGATCTATATGAGTTATTTTTTCTTAGGGGGAGATAATAGTCTTTGTCATCAGATGTCAAAAAGGGGGAGAAAGAAAAATTGCAATCAGATGGTTTTTGCCATCAATGACAAAGGGGGAGATTGATGGTAATAGTTTGTCATTGATGTCAAAAGGTTGTTAATGATCATGATACAGGTGATGGAGCTTATTATCTTGCTAACTTGTGTTGATCTTGTGCAAAGTCTTCTTTCAGAATGTCATTGATCATAAGTTTGGTGTCATACATTTGGAGTCATATGATGTGAATTTAAAAGTAATTGGTTGTGCTCTTGACATGCTTGACATGGTTTTATACAGTGGCATTCAACAGTCAGTAATAGTGGAGTTGACAGTAACATTGGTAAGTTCATTAGTTGATCATTGGTGCTCATCAGGTGTCAGGTCTATCAAGGATGTGGTTGTTAAGGAGATCTTCAAATGGTTTCTCATGATCTTGATGTGTAGTGTTCATATTGGTCCTTGGAGTTATCAGTTTTTGGTTTATGATGGTAATCATTATTCATCATCTTCTTTCATGATCACAGGAATTAGTTGATCACATAAGATATTAATGCCAGTTTGTTTGTGTTGATGGGAGCTCACCTTACTTCAATCATTTATGCTAGATAATGGCTATATTTTATGACAGGATGCTTCAATGATCTTGCAAGATTGTTTGATAACTCAGAACTTGATGCTATTAGATCTTCTTCAGTGTACTCATTTTTACAGGAGTTCATGCAGTGATATGAGTGCTACAAAGAGATACAATGTTGGTTTGTTTTTGATGGCTTAAAATGGAGTTAAACTAAGGTTTTATTTACTCAAACCTAATTATCTAATCCCTAAATTCTTGTTATTAAGTTAAACTCAGCCTGTCATTTATGTTTTGTCACTTTTGTTTTAATTGGGCGGTGACTTCCAATAGGAGGTAAAGTCACTTAAGGTGACTTACCAAAGGCTTTGTTATACATTAAACTTACCGGCCCTCCTCCTAGTTAACCGGTGCTCACAGGTTCGAGTAATGTGTTTGGGCGGGCTTTCAAGTTTTTTGAATTTAAAACTATCACCGTAAAAAGGCTAAAAGGTGGAGCACGACTTTGTGAAAGTTTCTAATGGAAATTGCATGGACACCGAAAGGTAAGGCAAAATGCATCGAAGGGGAGCATGAGTTAAAGAAAAAGGCATTCGATGTTATGAAGTGCATTCGATGGGGACTAAAATAAAAAATAACACTAAGATTATGTGTGAGGTGCGAACAAGCCATTTCAATTGGCTTTGGTTTTATTTTTCCTAAATATTAGAAACTTTTGGTTTTCGGCCTTCATGTCATATTTGTATGACAATTAAATAAGGTGATTTTTATATGCAAAGCCACCGAATTTGTATGGGTTTTAAAGGTTTTTTTTTAAAAGGAAAATATGAGGATTAGCCATAAAAGGCTTTATTTCTAAAGTTTAGAAATTTTTTAAATTTCTATTTTATTTTTTTTAAAAAAGGTATGAGATCTAAAATGGGAAGTATATGAGTCTTTTAAGGAGTTTTTCAAGGAGCTTTTAAAGGAAATAGTTGATGCCTTTTTAAAAAGCAATTTTTTGGAAAATCTTTTTTTATTTTTCTCATGCCATTGAAGAATTTAGTGAAGATTTGCTGTGAGAAGATTGATTTATTTTTTGAAGGCTCATTTTGCACAGAAGATGAACAGAATTTTTGTAAAGAGATTGTGAAGGAGATGAAAGGTTTGAAGATAAATTTTTATTGGAGAAGACAAAGAAATTCAAGATGAAATTAAAGAATTTGAAGAATATTTGTGTTTATTTTGCAATCAAGGAAATATGTTTTTGCAGAGAAGATCAAGAGTTTGGGAATGTGTTTTTGCAGATTGATTGAAGAAGATCAACATTATGGGAAAGATTTTATTTTTCTCAGACAGAGAGATAAAGCAATCAAGTTTTGAAGATGGAAGATCAAAAGTTTGTTTTGGAGGTTTGATTTTATTTTTGAATCAGCACAGAGAATTATTTTCTTGCAGGTGAAATTATGAGGAGTATGAAGAGAAATAAAATAAAAGATAAATTGGTTGCAGGGTTATTGTGAAATGTTTTATACATCACAGATTGATTTTATTTTTGATAGAAGCAATATTGAAGATCTCTGAATTATCTTGTGTAGAATATGAAAGGTTTTTCATCTTGTATATATTGGCTTGCAGATAGATTAAAGAGTGTGTGGTGATGCAGATCAGAAAAAGTGTTGTTAAGTGTATCCGGATGTAGGATTGATTTTGAGCAGAATGGACATTTGACAGACACATGAGAGAGAAGAAATGTTCTGTATTGAAACAGAGAAACCCTCTAAATTTTTGTTTTCAGTTTGTTCTATAGTAGGGGTTGGTGCTCCTTGAAGCTGGTGCTTCTAAACAGTATGCCAATGAGGCATTGTATTAGCCAGTGAGGCTTATAGGTCAGTGTGACCTTAATATTTGTCAGTGAGACAATTTGTATTGCCAGTGAGGCATTTTTTTCAGTTAAGCCAGTGAGGCAATTCTAGAGTGGTTTTTCTACCCCTAGAGGGTTTTCCACTCGTGTAATTCTTGTGTCTTGATCTTCTCTTTGTGAATATATGTTTTACTCATGAGTTTTTGTTTTTCATTCTCAGTTATCTGCACATGTATGTGAGAAATCAATGATAGCTCTCTCTCCTTGTACTCTGCAAGTTAAAGTTTGTAAAAAGATTAGAAATTTCACACAACACTGATTCACCCCCCCTCTCAGTGTTGTCCTTGACTCCTACACTTCCACAGCTCGAAATTACTACCATTAAACTTCTCTACTTCAAACCTTCTTGATGTGCCTGCCATCTCCTTGCTACAATAAGATACAAAATGCTTTGCACAGACTCCCACTCAACCTAAGATTAGCTCCAAAAATCCCTACCCAACAACTAGGACCAAAGGTGATCAAGCTCTGATAGCAACTGAAAGGAAGCTAGGTGTGCAAAAAATGCTTCCTTCCCTAATCTAATGAGGAGAGGGCTATGTAAATTCAACTTTATCGTATCTATTACAGTAATGTTAAACTATTAACATGAGATATTGCAGCAAAACACAAGAACCAGAAAGTAGACAGAAGAAGAGAGACAAAGATTTACAGTGGGGAAAACCCTTATCGGGTGAAAAATCCCACACTTAGAAACCTGCACAATGTATTAACAAATATGAAAGAATGTTTACAATACACTTGCAATGCATGATTCAATGGTCTTTGACACGCATGTCTAGAGTCAATCTGGTAGCATAACAGTACCTGTAAACCTGTGATACAAACTCCATCTCTGAGCACCTGTATATAAAGAGAAGTAGTACGAATGGAGGTAGCTTCTAGAGCAAGTCACACAAGGAACTCATCCAAATCCATGTGGCCCAATTTCCAAGGCCATAAATTATGCTTATGACACATGTAAGTGATTCTCTTTCATACCTTACAACCCCCCAACTTGGGTACCCCAAATTTACCCAATTAAGGTATGACAAATGCTCTTACAATGTCATAAAATCTGTCATATATGACTACTCTTACAGTTGTAAGAGAATTTGTCATAACTGTCTATTAATAGCAAATTATCTTACAACCTTGTCATAGTCAAACTTGGGTGCCAACTTCCGCATGCAAGATGCTTTCAGACACTTGTCTTCACCTATTATATAATCTTCCATTTTTGGCCCTTATATGTCATAGATTCTGTCATAACTCTTACACATCATAAACCTCTTACAACACCTGAAAGATGCCGACACATGGAAAAACTCTTCTACCACAAGGTGGAATGCCTATCGCCTCATATGAGGACAAAAATACATGTGGTCACCTTCCATGTAGGATGACACATCACTGTGCGAAATCCCACAAAGTGACGAAATAGGATTTGCATCCAAATTACAATAATAGGCAAAATAATAAATACAATTAAATAATAAATGCTTGCAAAGGTTGAGACACCTTAATTCCTAACATTATCATTTTCAGACAATCTTATTCTTTGAAACATGATAAAACACATTACTTCAAAGAGGGGCAAAATGTATACACCTAAGAGTGACATGACTCTATCCAAATAAATATTTTTAATATTTATTTAAGTCTAATTCCTCTATCAATAAATAAATAAATAAATATATTTATTCGATTCATATTCCTCTAAGTTAATTTAATATAAAAAATATTTAATTACTTCTTTTAAAGTCAAAATTAAATAAAATCTTTAATTTAATTTATTCCTTCCAAAAAATTAAATAATTTCTAATTATTTAATTAAGTTGTTCATTCCTCCAAATTTAAATAAATCCTTTAAATTTATTTAAATACTCTCGATCTCTAAAAATAAAATATAATTAAATATTTTATTTATTCTTCTTCTTGCACAAAATGAATTAAATAAATTTATTTATTTAATTTAATTTATTTTCTTATCTTCCAAAATCTTCTAAAAATAAATCTTCCTCTAAAAATCATACAAAAGCAAACTATGAGTTGAGTTAATTGATTTAAAACAAACTTGTTTTTATCAACAACTCTTAAATTAGAATAAATCATTCTAATTTATAAAATCAAATCTTATCTTTATCATGAAAGCAATTAACTCAAACAAAACAACTTTTTGTGTGACACTTGTATTCTTTCTATTCACGCACATCCTCTCAAGTCTTCTATACCATTGATCTTCTTATTTCTTCTACACCGTTGATCTTCTCTCTCACAACTCTATAAATAAAGCCCTTTTCCTCCATTTCTATCATCCAAGCTTTAAGTAATATTACTCTGTCAAATTACCAGCGTGCCCTTAACACCCCCATATCCATTTTTCTTGAGGTCATCCTCATTGCATTTGAAGCTCATCTTCATTGTAATAAAGTATCATAGCCATTTCTCCATTGCCATCTTGAAGAACGCAGCAAGGAAGTGTGCTTCCTGAGGGAAACTTTCATCACAAAAAGATCGATTGAGACTAGGCGAACAATGGAAGCAATGAGATAACAAGGTTTGTGTAAGGTTTGTCCTTTTATTTTCCTTCTTGTTATTTTCAATTTCTATTGATGTTTATTGGTTTATTAATGGTTTTATGCTGTTAACAACAATTTCTGATAACAAACATAATTAGAACAAATCTTGTTAGTCTACTTTGGTGCAATCATCAGGACAATGGAATAAGAAGGAATATAAAGAGAGGTAAAAAGGTGTATTATCATGGGTGTTACCTAGCACTCATCAATACGCACAGATGCTATTGATAGTGTAATCATAGGCAACACTATTATAGTTGACACTATTTTGTGGTTTGGTTCCTGATGAGGAGGCTTTTCCTAATCCGTGATTTTGCAATGGGTAGGTAAAGATGGTATGATCAGTGTTGGAGGAATCAGATGGTTGGTCTACAACTATATCACCCCTATCAATGAAGTTTTGAATGATATTTTTCAATTTATAGCAGTTTGACATCTTATGACCTTTGATTCAATGATAATCATAGAAGTCATTGTCATTCCATGAAGGAGGTTTAAAGTCCAAGTCATATTATCTAATTTCTGGTAGTTGAATGAGGTTGTTTTGTAATAACTTCTATAAGATTGATTCAATTGGTTCTGTTAAAGGTGTATAATTGCGTTGAGGAGTATTATTCCTAGGAGGTGGTCTCCTTTGATTATTTTGAATTGCATTGGCTGATTGCTATTGTGGTTGTGGATGTTGTTGTTGTTGTTGTTGGACATATAGGTGATTGTTTGTTGCAGGAGGTGCCTTGAGTGCGATAGCAGGACTAGCCCTAAATGCCTTAGCATCTACCACCCTGTCATTGGTAACATTTTTGTTTCAAGCCCAAGTCTTGTTTTTGTCATAGGGCATGTTTTGGGTATTTTGATTTTTGTTAAATAAATTTATCATGCCTTTGGCAATAAGAGATTTTTCAATGGCTTCCCCCTTCTTGACCACTTCTCCAAAGGAGGTGCAACAATGGATTTGTAATTGATGCATAAGCTCTTTGTTTAGGTTTTCTATGAAGATTGACACTAGTTGATTTTTGGGAATGTGACAAGGGAATTTACTTGCTAGGCCTCTCCACCTTTGAAAGAAAGAGATGAAGGTTTATCCATCCTCTTGTCTTGTTTGGCACAAGGTGATAATGTTCACGTTCATCTCTATGTTATAGGAGAAATGTGAAATGAACTTGTCTGTGAGTTTAGTCCATGTTCGTATCCCTATGGGGCAATGTGCGTTCATTCAAGAGCTTGGCCTATGAGGCTCCTTAGCAAGAGTCTCATTAAGTAGGTGTGATCATAGGCAAGCTCGAGACAAGCAGTATGGAACTCGCATACATGTTTGATG
Organism: Cunninghamia lanceolata; assembly: GCA_027924645.1. NCBI lineage: Eukaryota > Viridiplantae > Streptophyta > Pinopsida > Cupressales > Cupressaceae > Cunninghamia > Cunninghamia lanceolata. The sequence continues at coordinate 3,034,964 of BSBN01001051.1, read as the reverse complement.
TGACTCCCCTTTCCCCTATATTTGTTAAAGTTTGGTGTGGTTAAATTCAGGGGAAAAGGAGGCATGTAAATGATTTTGTCAAATGGGTACGAGCATAAGTCCTCCATAGAGTATGGTTTCTTTATCCCTGAAACTTGTAAGCTTGAGAATTGTTGCTTTAGTTTGTCCAACTCTTGGGTGAGGACTTCGACAGATGTGTTGATGGTGTTTGCGATTGTGTGTTGATGGGAGTTACCCATGCTTAGTGCCGATGTGTTTTATGGTCCCAATTTTGTGACCATTGGGTTGGTGTTTACATTGAAAGGGATGCGTGACGAAGACAAGTTTATGTTTTGGTTGGGATTGGTGTATTGATAATGGGATGAAGCATTAGTGGTATGTGGGTTTTGGATGTTGCGAGGTTTTGTTTGAAAGATGTGGTTATTGTTTTGGACATGGTGGGTGTTTTGGTATGAGGCACTAGCATTTTGGTTAACATTTTGATTGTTTTGGGGAATGGTGTTTGTATGAGTGTTGGCCATAACAGTGTTGTTTTGACCATTCAGGTCTACATATTATTGATTAATGGTATGGCCATGGGTGGCATTGACATTCATGTAGGCATGGGATATGACAATGTTGTTTTGATTTTGAGGATCCATGTATTGATAGTTCAAGGTATGGTCATGTGTAGATCCCAAGTTTGTGTTTTGGCTGCTAGGATCAACATATTGTTGATTCAAACCATTGTTATGGGTGGGGTTAGTGTTTGTGAAAATGTTATTGTTTTGATTATGTGGGTCTATGTATTGATGGTTCAAGGCATTCGTGTGTGTAGACCCAAATGTTGCATTTGAACTTGACATGGTGTTGGTATTTTTCCCATTAGGGTCAACATATTGTTGGTTCAAGACATTTGTGTTGTTTTGACCAAGGGGATTGTTTTAAGGTCCAAGGTTCAAGTTCACGTTAGATGTGGTGTTCTGACCCTTATAAGTCACTATGTGTATCCTTCATGTCCTTTTGTTTTGGTTCATGTTCATTGAGACAAAAGGATTCAGGAAGGTCAATGGTTGGGACATAACATTCACATTATTGGTATCAAATATCGTATGGGAAATCATGGAATCTTGTGATGTTTGTCCCACAGGGATAGTGACAACTTCTTGTTTTGAGTTGGTGTGGCTAGAAGAAGGTGTTATTTGCCCTTAGCTTTGAGCGGCATTATGAGATGGTGATCCTACAATCATGTTGATCTCTACCCTGGGGGGAAGTCTAGTACCATTTTGTAATAGTTTCATGAGGTAACTTTGGGCATTCACATGAATCATCTCATCTAATATGTGCAACATCCTGGGGTCTTGTGAAGCTTCTTCGATTTCTTGTTGTGTTATTTCTTGGTCTTGTTCTTTCAAAAGGATGTTTTCAAACGGATTACCCATGTTGGATGAAAACCTCATGGTGTTTGTGTGGTGTTCTAAGGATTCTCCCTTCCTTTTGTTTTCAACCTTGTCTCGACCATATACGACCTTCTATGTGGGAGGGGAAAATGATCTTACCCTAAGGATGAGAATGCAATGTCTCTTTGCAGTGTTTTTGGTATTTCTTTGGATAAGGTGGCAATGCAAGGTGAAATGCACTTATACAATTTCTCCAAGGGTACCTAATGATACTAAGGATGACAATGTAATGATATTTTTGGTATTTTTCTAAGGTTGAAAAATGAGTGTATTCTAATGGATGTGACCTAAGTGTTTTATGCAAATGGGAATGGAGATATATTTTTTGGTATTTTCTAAGGTTTTACTTATGGGGATGGAGATGCAACTAATGGTGGGTAATAGTCAATGTAACTAATGGAATATGCCCAAGACTATAGTAGAGGCTAATGATTTTAATTTTCACAAAGTCTAGGTTCAATTGGATACTATTGTCTACTAATGACTTTCAAAGTACTAATTGGGTTTGTCAAGACCTTAGAATTTTGATACGAGAGGAATGGTTGATTGAAGCAAATTTGGAAGGTGGACCTAAACTAGTCAAGTGAGTATTAGGCCCATGTTATGATTGATTGGATGAGAACAATGCCAAGGTCTTTTAGTCCAATTTCATACTTATGAGGTAGTCACACTTTGACAGTTTCTCCTTATGTTTCAACTTAGGAAGATTAATTTTTTGGAAACCTCTATTGATGTCCAAGGCTGAAATCCTAAGGTTCTAAATTGCCTAAATGATATGGTAAATATGGGGAGTGAAATCTAATTCTAAATGGGGTTTGTGTATGCAAGCTAATTCTAAGAAGATGAACAATGATTTGCAAGTGGATCCTAAAGGGATGAAAAACTAGCAAGTCTAAAATGTCTTAGAGATGGTTGCAATTGAATTTGGTTGGGAGAATAATGTTTCAAAGGTTCCCCTTATGTTTTTCTTCAATTTGTTTGCAGGCGCATGCATTACACAGACCTGCAAATGCATTCCAGAATCTGGCAGATGTGTTTCTCTACATCTTATGCATTGCAGAAAGCTTCCTATGCATTGCATTGTTTAGTAGATGTGTTTTACAGTTTCAGTAGGCCCTAAAATTAGTTTTCTATGTTTGTTTGATGATTTTGTGGAAAATTAGAAAGCACGTTAGTCATGAAAACACTCAGCAGTCAATTTTATGGTTGTCTCTTGTTTGTTTGACATTTTTATGACAATTTTTGAAGACACTTTGAAGACAAGCACAACCCTAGGCTAGGCAAGGACAATATTTACTAAATTCCCACTTGGATTGCTCTAGCCGCACTTATTCAAAGTAGATAACTTAAAATCTTGGTGGCACTAGCCCCCCCTTACACGACACTCACTTCTCGGGCACACGAAGCTTCAAATTTCTAAAGACCCAAAGATCTTAAGAAATTTGTCATCTCTACTTCGAACTACGAGGGTGTGGGATGGCTTCAAAGGTTTGACCTCCTACACCAACAAATAGAGGGATTTTTGCTATTAGCACAAATGTTCTTAGTAAGGGTATTTGTTCAGGTGGCCATACATGTGACAATTCACTCCATTTAGGAGGCCTCCCAGGCTATAGAGATTATGCTCTACATGTTTTCATGCACCACAAGGGGTGCTAAAGGAGACATTTGTTAGTATGACACATCAACACTTATTGCTTATGACTTTCGTCACAAAGGCTTTTTTTATATAGCGGTTCGAAAGAGCTTGGCTTTAGCTTGTTACCGCTTGGGTCATTCCCACCTTTCGAAGTGGGGTGGTAGGCCCTCTAAAGGTTAACAAAAATAACACAAGTAAATGTTTTTGATCCCCAAGTTCGTACTAAGATGCAAGGGAGAGCATACACATTTACTTGGTCACACTCGTATGGGGGATCTTTGAATTTATCTGTTTTAAGTGTGGTGTGATTTTATGTAAGTGAGGTGGAGGGTTTTTGATTCCTAAGATCACTAATGGTGCAAGCGAAGAGCATACACCTTTCCACAACCCTAACAAAAATTACCAAACATAACAAACAATGATGCAATCCTTTTTATATTTTTAAATGATTGAAGATGCAAGTTTGTTTTAAACCCAAATGAGTGAGAAAATGCAAGATTGTGGTTCATTTTAGCTAAATGCGTGAAAATGCAATGTTGTTGTTCTTTTTATCTCATGAAATGTAAACAATGCAAGGTTGTAGTTCTTTTTATCCCAAATGAATGAGGTTTATTTTAATCCCAAATGAGTGTAAATGGAAAACAAAGTTGTGTTCTTTTTAACCCAAATTAAAAAAATGCTCCTAAGTTAACCACACATGCATGGAATAAAATAAACCCTATAAACAAATTAGTGATTTGAGCAAAGATGTCCCTCCAATGCCACAAGCTGTCAACAAATATTAGTAGTCAGAGATAAAAACCCTAAGCTTGCTACAAAAATAGAAAAACCCAAATGGAAAATACTAAAGGAAACCATTTTTTTTTCAATACTAGATGGATGCATCGCAGAAAGAGGCTAAAGCATAGTGCCAGGCTACCTAGGTGTCACACAGTCCCTGTAAGCAAAAATGTTAGCAAAAAATGGTGAAAGCGGTGTAGAGAACTACACAAGCATCACATAGAGTTGTGCAGGTGATGCAGCAGAGGCATCACATGGGATTGCAACTACAACACACATAAAGGCAACTGCATCACACAGAGGCATGAAAGCATTTCAACAGAGGTGTTACACTGATCTTCATAAGCATCGTATTTTTCTACACAAGTGTCATATAGTAATTTGCAAACATAATTTTGATAGAAAAACCCTAACTGTGAATAAAAAATGTGTTCCAATGATAAATTCCAGACCCTAGGGCTATGAGGTTGTTTCCTAAATGCCAAAAAGATAGTAAACTTTCAGACTGTAGAGTAAAATACTCTACATTTTGTTTTGAGTTTCAGTTGTGTGAGTTCCAATTTTGTCCTTGCGTGTTTCAGTTTTGGCAGTGAGGGTTTTGACATAGAGCGCGGGCGCGGGTTTTTGCCTAAGTCTCAGAGTCACGCGGAACATGCCAAGTGTCATTAGCCGGGACACATCTAAAGTTTCTCTAAGTAATGCGGATGGAGCCAAGTGTCTTTTTGCATTAAGGTGGAGTCTGCCATGTGTCATCTTCCATGTTACAGTTTCAAGCCACTTTTAATGTTTCAAAGAGAGTCCGGCGGGCCCCTTTTAAGCTTCTTTTAGTGCACGTGGAAGGCACCAAGTGGTAGCTACAGAAGGTTTCTAAAGTTTCTTTAAGTTACACGGAAAGTGCCACGTGTCCCTTGTAATATCAGCAGAAGCTGCCAAGTGTTGACATTTGTTATTTCTTCCTTTTTGTTTCATTGTTAAGTAAAGACTGTGGTGGTCCCTAGTGAGTTGCTCAAAGTTAAGCAGAGCGTGACAAGTGTCATCATCCGTGTGAACTGTTTTAGATCCCAAATGTTTCTATAGTGTTTCTAAAGCTCAGCAGAGACCGCCATGTGTCATCTTCCGCAGGACTCTCAAAAGGTATATAAGTTTCTTTAAGTTACGCGGAAACTACCATGTATCACTTGGTAAGATCAGCGGAAGGCGCCACTTGTCCCCATTCGCCTTTTGCAGTTGCTCGGGACAGAAGTGTTGTGGGTCCCATTTTCTATAAGTTGGTAATTTTTCAGGGCAACGGATTGTGATAGATGTCGAAGGCGGAATTCTCCCAACTATGAGACATAGTGAACTATAGAGCTTGCGGAAGCTGCCACGTATATGTTTCAATTGAAGCAGACGTCGCCGCGTATCTATTTGTAGTACCGCGGATGTTGCCAAGTGTCATTTTCTAGTGTCTCCTAAAGAATGAGATAGTTTTCAAGTAAGGCACGCAGAAGATGCCATCTGTCTCATGGGTTTTGTTTCTCAATGTTATGGAAGCTGCCACGTGCTAAGTTCCTATTTTTCTAGAAAGATGAAGGAGTTTCAAGTAAAGGGCGCGTATGTATCCCATCTGTCTCAAGGGTTTATAGTCATAAAGACCAGCGGAAGCTGCCAAGTGTCTTCGTCTATTTAATAGGAAGGAGTGTTACGTGTATCTATTTCAGCCAATGAACTTGCAGAGAGGCTAACTGTTTCAGACCTGAAAGATATCTTTTGTTAGACACTTCCAGTTAAATTTCAGTTTGGTTAGACCATTGGGATTTGATTGTGCAATCTTGAGCCAGTCTTGTGCTATAAATATGGGTCCTGATCATAGATTCAAACATATAGAGAATTTTCTGCATATAGATTGTTATCAGAGATTTATGAGAAGTTTTTTGGGAGACTTGTGTTGTGGCCAATAATATCATTTGCCTTTGTTCTATTTTCTTGATTCAGAAAGTTTGTATAAATGTGCATATATCAGTGCCTTTTATGTGACTGGAAAATTAATAAGAAGACTGAATTCTGTGCCTTTGCTGATATTTTCTGTGTTATTGCAGACTCTTCTAAGTTGTGAGCCTTTGATTCTATTTGTTCTCATCTTCTACATTGATCTGCATTGTTTGCTCTTTAATGTAACTGAATCCTAGAAATAGTCACTGTGCTTAGTATTAAGGAACGAATCATACTCAGGTGCATCACCATAGTTAAATTTTGTTTCATTGCATTTGCGATTCTGTTTAGTTTCTATCTCTTTCTCCCAAAACATATTTGAGATAAAGAAGAGCTAGCTTCTTTAAAATCTGGAGGTCGTTTCAGGTTGCAAGTCCCACATTCCTAGAACTTCCCATGTTGGTGTTAGAAACAACACAATTTTAAGCATCAACAGTTTTTGGCAAGCCCGGTGGGATAATTCTTGAAGTTTCTTTCAAGACTGTATGAACCAGAGAGCTACAAGGAGTCAGAGCTATGGACCTGTAACAAGAGCTCAATCTACTGAAAACCCAGGTATTCTTTTACCACCATTAATAACTAATCCAAGAAGAAGGGTCAATCAATTTTCAGCACCACCAAGAGCCAACATGGGAGCACCTATAGCCCCAAGGAATTATGCAAATTGGAATACTGGCAGTCCCCTGATCCTCCCAGTACCACCAGCCACTTGGGATCCTATTCTAGCAGATGCCCTGAAGGCTCTGCCTAAATTTAGTGGGGAAGATTTTAAAACACCTGAGGAGCATCTACAGGATGTGTCTGATTTCTGTGCAATACATGTGATCACTCAGCAGTATGTGGCTATAAGATTGTTAGAAGCTTCTTTTAAGGGAAAGGCTCTAGACTGGTACAGATCTTTGACTCCAAATACAATATCTACGTGGGATCAGCTTGGAGATGCTTTCTTTGTAAGATTTAAAGAAAAGGGTGATAAATCTTCTTTGTTGCAACAATTGATTACTATCAAAAGGGCACCACAAGAACCAATGACTGATTTCAATTCAAGATTTCAAAAGACTCGGGAAAGAATTCCTGCTACAGCAAGACCATTACCAGGTATGGCTATAGTATTTTATCTTAAAGCCCTAAATTTAGATATATCAGTAGTCACTTGGAGGTCAGACTCAGCCAGAAGCCTATGACTATGCAGTCAGACCTGAAAATAACTTAATAGATGCTGGAAAGTTGCCCCCAAGGCCTCCCATGCCCATGTTTCCAGAGATTACCTTACCTTTGCCCCAAGAAGCTCCTAATCCCATACCCCCACCTGTGTCTATGTATACATTTCCTCAACAACCTGCTAAAGTAGCTATCCCTGTCCAGTCATCTGAGATGGATGATGTCAAGAACATCTTAAGGACATTTTCCAATGAGATAATTAACCTAAAAAGATAGCAGAATCCTTATCCTAGACCCCAATATCAAGGCTACCAAGGAAATAGACCTCCACCACAGCCAAATTAGTATCAGGGTCCTCAAAGGCAAACTAACCCTCAGACATCAAACCAATTAGTTACAGTTCCTACACCCTTGCAGACTATTCCTCCTAATCCAAACAAAGAGGTTGTCCCAGGGTAGAATAATTATGCAGATGGCACCAATGCTTGGTGTTTCCCTTGTAATAATGCTCATATGCCCAGAGATTGTCCCAGGGGTAATCTACAGCAAAAGATAGCAGAGCAAAGAAGAGTAGATGGACAATTTGCAAATACTTCTGACACTCAACCCTACCAATCCCCTAGTATGCAAAATTCAGTCTTGATGGCTCAGATGCAAGGGATGTCCTTATAGCAAGAAGAAGAAATAGCTCCTGAGAATGCTTTGTTTTCATGAATTGAAGATGAAGAGTCAGTATTCTTGAATGAAGCTTCTACTTCCAAGAAGCCATTGGTACAATCAGATTACTACACTAGAGCCAAGAGAAGGATGATGGAACAGCCTGAAGTCACAAATAATGAAATTATGGGGATTCCTCCATTTCAAGATCATCAAAACATAGCTGCTAGACAAGAAATACCTCAGCTAGTTCAGAACCAAGTAGTTTCTGGACAAGTTCAAGAAAAAGCAAGGTACCCTTATTATCCAAGAACCCAGACACTAGGACCTGTAAATGTGGTGGATCAGCTAAAGAGAATCCCAGCCCATGTGTCAATATGGGACATGTTAGCTATTCCTGAGCAAAAGACACTGTTTCAAGAAGCTCTGCAGAGCCAAGTAGTGCCTAAACATACTAGTACCAAAGGAGGACCTGTTGATAAAGAAAAAGTCAAAGACATTGTCCCTCTGCAGACAACAACTCTTTTTAATAACAAACCTGAGGTAGGTAGATCTAAGCCAGATCCATTTTATTTAACTTTAATAGTTGGGAAGAAACTATTACACAATGCAATGATAGACTCTGGGGCTAGTACCACAGTGATGCCAAAGCAAATAGCAGATGCTTTGAAAATAAAATATGAGCCACTTACAAAAGGAGTTATGCTGTTAGATGGAAAGTCTGTACAAACAATAGGGAAAATTAAACAACTCCCACTACAGCTGTATACCTGTCCCAATATAATTGTAAATCAAGATGTTGTAGTCATAGATATTCCCCCCGTATTTGGCTTATGTTTATCCAGAGATTTTACAACCAAGATAGGAGGATATATGTCACTTGATTGGTCACACCTCATCTTGAGAACCAAATATGGGACTAAAATGAAGGTATTGTCTGAACCATTGTCAAAGGACCATATCACAAATGAACCAACCCCAAAGTTAGAAGCAACTTATGCCATGCTAAATAAAGAGGAAAGAGTTTTTGTTGAAGAAATAAGGAACTAGACTGAACATGATCAGCAAGAAGAAGATAACTAGTTGTTAACTATGATGTAGAGTGACCCCTTTGGAAACTATGACTCAACAGGGCTAGGCACTTATGTCATATTTGAAGAAGACTAGGAGATCCCCAATGTCTTAAGAAATGAGCCCTCTTAGACCCAAGAGTCCATAAATGATTCAGGAATCTGGACCCTAAATTTTGATGGGGCTAGAAGTTAAAATGGAGTTGGAGCAGGAATTTGTCTTACTTCCCCTAATGGTGAAAAGATTTTAAGAGCCATTAACTTTCATTTTGCCTATACCAATAATGATGCTGAGTATGAATCTTTAGTGCATGGACTCATATTGGCAAAAAAGAAACGAGTAAAGAGCCTAATAGTGAAAGGTGATTCTGAACTAGTAGTGAAGCAAATAAGAGAGAAGGTAGTGGCCAAGAATGTAAGGATGAGATCTTATAGGCACATAATTTGGGACTTAATTGATAGTTTTGAAGCTTTTAATATTGAAGTAGTCCCTAGAGCCCAAAATTATGAGGCAGATAGGATGACACAAATTGGTTCACAGTTTGATCCAATAACTAATCTAATGATCAATAATGAGTCAGTCAAAGTTATTGTGAGGCCAACTATCCCAGACAATGATGAAAATTGGCAAGTCTTTGAAAATGATTTTCAAGTACTTTCATTTTTGCAATAGTCAGGAGAATTCATTGACCAGTTACAACCCAAAATTGAAGAGGCATATGGTGATCAGATTATTCAACTGAAGTCAAACAAGCTCCCTAAAGGACTGATTACCTTGGAAAACTTGTTTGACCTGGAAGATGCCAGCCTAGAAAAGAAGAAATTTCAAGCAAACAAAGAGGACTACTTTGAGATTCAAGTTAGCAAGGGGAGAAAATTGAAGGTTGGAAATTCTGCCACTCAACAGGAAAGAAAAAGGTTAATTGATTTATGTGAGAAATATGATAGGGTCATAGCTTGGACCTATGAAGATCTCTATGGTTATGATAGAAATATCATTCAACACACTATAGAGCTGACTGAAGGATCTAAACCAGTTAGACATAAGCAGAGGCCAGTGAATCCTAGGATTGAACCTCTGATGGTGGATGAGTTGCAGAAACTTTTAGAATCAAGGATCATTTTTCCAATTAAACACTCAACTTGGGTATCCAATCTAGTACCAGTCAGAAAAAAGAATTGGGACATAAGGCTCTGTGTGGATTTTAGAGACCTAAATAGGGCATCTTTGAAAGATCACTACCCCTTACCCTCTATGGAACAAAGTTTACAAACTATGGCTGGATCAGAGAGATTCTCCTTGTTGGATGGTTTCTCTGGATACAATCAAATTTGGTTGGCTGATGAAGATCAGCATAAGACTGCTTTCACCACAAAATGGGGAAAATTTGCCTATGCAAAGATGCCTTTTGGTCTTTCAAATGCTGGAGCTACATTTAAAAGGGCAATGGATGTAGGATTTGGAGAGCTTATCAATAAAATCATTCTAATTTACCTAGATGACCTTACTGTTTTCTCTAAAAGTGTTGTAGATCATTTTGACCATCTAGAAGTTGTTTTTAAGAAATGCCAAGAGTTTGGAATATCCCTAAATCCTAAGAAATGCATTTTTGCAGTACCTCAAGGTAAACTATTAGGGCATATAGTGTCTAAAGAAGGAGTCTCTATAGATCCAGAGAGAGTCACTGCCATAATGAACCTATCTCTGCCATTCAATAAGAAAGCAATTCAGTCCTTTTAGGGAAAGATTAATTTTGTCAATCAGTTCATATCAGACTTTGCAGGCCTAATAAGACCAATGACACTGCTACTGAGAAAGACCTAGTGTTCAAATGGACTACGGAAGGGAGACAGGCTTTTGAAGAGGTCAAGAAAGCAATTTCAATAGCCCAGTACTTAGGAACCCAGACTTCTCTAAGTCTTTTATAATGTATGTCTATGGAGGAGAGTTTAGTGTTGCTGTTGTCCTAACACAGAAAGAGGATCAACAAGAGGGAGAGCATCCAATAGCCTTTTTCTCAAGGACTCTTAGGGAGTATGAAGCTAGGTATAACTTTGTAGAGAAACATGCATATGCTATGGTAAAAGCCCTCAAGAAATTCAAACACATGGTCACAGGAAATAAGATTCTGATACTAGTAGCTCATCCAAGTGTTAGAGAATACATAATGGAAGGAGAGATCACTGAGAAAAGAGAAAACTGGATAACAAGATTCTTGAATATGATGTGGAGGTTAGACTAACTAAACTTGTCAGAGGCAAAGGATTGTGCCAATACATGGCCCAAGACATGGAAAAAATGATAATTGAAGAAACAGAGAAATAAAATGTATTGAGGATATAGGAAATTGATCAAAACTCCTGGGTTACAAATAGAATCCAGTTTATGAAACATGGGATTTTCCCAAAAGAGCTCTCTTAGGACAAGAGGAGATACTATAGGCAGCAAGGGGTCCATTTTGTTTTAATTGACCAAGTTCTTTTCAGAAGAAATACTGATGGTATACTCCTAAGATGTATAGAGAAAGATGAGGCTCAAAGAATACTACATGAAATGCACCATGGAGTCTCAGGTGGACATTTTTCTGCAAGAACCACAGCTATAAAGATAAGTCAGGCAAGTTACTTTTGGCCCATTTTTTTTACAGACTGTTATCAACTGGTCAAAGAGTGCCAATCTTGTCAGTATTATGTGGGGAAGAGAAGGAATGCAACAATGCCCCTTAGTCCTATAATTGTTGATGAACCCTTTGCTTAATGGGGTCTAGACTTCATTGGAATGATTAATCCAGTGTCAAGTATGGGACACAAATAGATTCTAACTGCCATTGATTACTTTACCAGATGGAGCGAAGTAGTACCACTAAAGGAAGCAACAGAAAAGGTGATCCTAGATTTTCTGGAAGGTATCACTGCTCATTTTGGCCCCCCTCGTACCATAATTTCAGATAATGCTAAGGCATTTTTGGGGGCAAAATTGTTTGATTTTGCACTAAAATATGGAATCTATCTGAAAACTTCCTAAAATTATTACCCTCAGGGTAATGGTTTGGTAGAATCAACCAACAAGAATTTGATTAGACTTGTTAAGAGAATAGAGGCTGATCATCACAAAGAGTGGCATAAAGTGCTTAATATAGCACTGTGGGCTGATAGAATTACACCTAAACAAGTCATAAAGATGTCCTCGTATGAATTGGTCTATGGAAAGCCTGCTGTGATGCCCCTGAGCTTGGAAATTCCTGCTCTCTAGTTATTAAAATAGATTGAGATTGAAGAGAATGGCCCCATGCAGGTTAGACTTGCTGAGCTCCTGGAGGTTCAAGAAAAAAGGGAAAGAGCACATGAATCATTAATGAAACATTAGAAAATAATCAAAGACTGTTTCGATAAGAAGACTTTAAATCCCCATTTTGAAGTAGGATCAGTTGTTTTGAAGTGGGACGAGAGATCTGCTAAGCTGGCAACACATCAAATTTGAATCACTGTGGACTGGCCCCTACAAAATTCGTGTTTGTAAACAGCAAAAATCATTTGAGCTTGAAACAATGGAAGGCGAACCTAAAGAGATTCTTGTGAATGGGATCTATCTGAAACATTTCAATTAGATAGTCTTTTTTGTGTATTATAGTTAATTAGTTTCCCTTTCATTGTTGTTTTGTTTTCCCGCTTTTTTTTCCCACTCTTTCTTTTAATTAGTGTTTTAATGGACACGTGGCCATGGCTCAAGTCTCTTCAATTTTTGAAACCCTCGCATTCACTAAATCTTTTCCAATCCCCAAAATTCCCCAAGGTACCACTGTATGTAGCCACTTTTATGACGTGTTTGACACTCTGTCCCATACAATTTTTGTAAGATTTACTAACAGTTTTCTGGCTTTAATGCCATTTATGAGACTTAATGTGTCATCAATACCCCAATATTAAGAGTTAAAGCTTAACTGTGTCTCATTTGTTTCTACTTTTGCTAAGAAAATCCCTGTTGCTCATGAATTCCTAGCGAAACCTGCTTAGTAAGAGTGTTTTCCTTATTGCTCGTGAATTCCTAGCAAAACCTGCTTAGTAAGAGTGTTTTCCCTGTTGCAGAGCTTTCATCCTTGTTACAATAAGTTCATTAGTTTCCAATATAGACATAGATATGGCAGAGGCACAGTCTTCACTGCAGGGGCTTGGGATTTACGAATCCATTGATAAGCTTCTCACCAGCAAATCATATGCTTCAGCCCCTGCCCAACCGTTAAGGACCTATCCAAGGACTAGGGTCCTCAAGGTTGGCTATGCAGCGGATTCAGTGAAGGTACGAGATTTCGTAGATGGTATCACAGACCCAACACTTCAAAAGCCTGGCAAAGCTCTGCGAGAAGGGGTACACCAAAGATGTATCCAGAAGGCCAAGGCCGGACAATCTGAAACATTTGGAATGAGGATATGGACCTCTCAATTGGAAAAATTTATTGTCCCAAGTGTGCATCTATGCCCCGACCTGATTGAGATATGCGCAGAATTGTTTCATGCACCCTTGAGCACCATTCAAAAGGGACCCTTCATGGTGCAAATTACACCAAAGGCTATCAGGGACATGTTGGCCCCATACCATGACAATACAACCACATTTCCCACCATTGCCAAAATGCAGAAAACATGGGTGAACGCCAATCATCAGTTGAGGTTTCTCAATTTAGAGATGCAGTTGGGAGATGAAAACACCTAAATGCCAGTGCTACCAACAGGAAGGGCACAATTCACTCAGGCTAGCCAGGGAGCATTGTCTATGATGGCATTTATCTTTGGAATGAAGGAGGACATTACTGTATATGACTGGCAGATTGCCATTTTGTTTAGATTAAAGACCGTGGACAAGTCTCAGGAGTTTCAGTTGGATTTCTCTGAGCAGATTGCCTATTCAATGGCAGACCAACTCACCCACTTCAAATCAACAGGGGTTTTTAGGTATTCTTCTTATTTGTTTCACCTCATGTTGTATCAAAACCCTACCATCTTTTCCCAATATATGCTTCTGAATATGTATGACCCAAGTTTCGGTCACAATAGGACCATTCCTGTGTCCACATGGACACATGTCTTATCTGAAACATCTGACCCCTATGAATTTTGGGAACTTTTTGTTGCCCCTGCTTTTTGCCACCTAAGCCCCCAGTCTGTAGAAAATAGGTTAACACCAAGCATCAAGGGCCTCATGGCGAATTGCCCTATTCCCTGTGACTATTTCTTTGGGTCCCATCACACCATTATTAGGGTTCATGGTTTTAATGGAGAGCCAATGCTGCTACCTAAGATTTTGACTCCTAGGTTAGCTTTTCTAGAGGTCACCCGGCAAGTGTCTATGGTTGACAATGACTATGGCACCAAAAAGAAGAAAAAGAAAATGTATGACATCCCGTGGGTAAGAAAAAACATGGCCCTACTGGTCAGGGATGCTGAGCACTTGTTGCTAAGGAAACTAGCCATCCTGGGCTTCTTTCTCATAGAAGATAAATTGAAATATGACTCAAGCAGTTTCATAACCTTATGGGTTAAAGACAACAATGTTGGTGCCAAAATTATGCATGAGGGTTGTCCCTTTTGGGAAGATAGAAGAAACCCCAAGGAGGATATTCCTGATTTGTATGTAGAACTGACAGATATGCCCTTTGAGGGTCCCAGGCCATGGGAAATATTTTATAATAAATGAAAGGTCTATGACCCTAAACTCAAAATGGGCACTGGATTGAAGAAGAATTTGTTAAGGGACAGGGAATCGAAACCAGATAAAATTGAAGCCTATTGGAAATATAGGCAGGAAATATTTGAGACAACTCACTCTTTTGGCAAAGTTGACACAGATGAAAAATGGGAGTCCATTTGGGACGAATGGTATCCCTCTCCAGTTTCTATCCCTGATACAAGTAGAATCCATAGGCAGGGTGGAGAGTCAGAGGGAGAACCCGAGTCCACTCATACAGTGTAGGCCCCAAGACAAGCTTCATCTACAGCCACTGTAACTGCCTGACCCCAATCTCTTAGTGCCATAGAGAAACAAAAGAGTGTGGTATCATCACCACCTAGAGGGACTCCATCAGTTTTAGACATTGGGGTTTCCAGTTTTGTGCAACTGCCACTAGCATCAGTGGTAAACGTTGAAGAAAAGGAAGCACAACCAAAAGAAGAGAGGCCAAGGAAACATAAGAAGCTGAAACTTCAGCCTAATTCAGATGAGGAAGCAGAGCCTTCATAGTAGCAACCACTGAGTACATCTGTTTCTCCTCAGGTACGTGCTACTTCTCCTTCTTCTTCTCAGTCTTTTTCTTCTTCTATAGGGGTGGCAATCCCAACTAGCCAAATATTTTCCCCTGCCACCTATGCTGTGCCAATTTCCCAATTTGCCCCACCTGTTACTACTCAGGCCATGTCATCACAGGCCACATCATTGCCTCCCTTTTCCCCCTCTTTTCCAAAGAGAATACCTCCCCAGTTTCCCCCTAGCCAGCATTTGGCTATTCCTTATGGCTTGCCACAGGGTCATCCTTTTGTGGGCGGGTATATTGCCTCTCCCCATACCTTCCAAGCTCAAGCAGACACTACTAAGAAGGCTAGGGAAGCCCGGATGGATAAAAAGAGGAAGAAAGATAATAAAGCTCAGGCTATACCACACATGAGGTCACTCTTTGACCCAATCCAGTAGCAGCTAACTATGACTCATTTGTCACCTAATGTAATCAGAACCAATGAGTAGATATAGCCTCAGGATTATACAATGAGTGCAGTGGCTATGGATATGTCACTTTTTAGACCACAGGACAGGGTTGAGCTGCTGAATGAAACCACTTCTGCTGTAGCTACTGACTATTTGAAACTATCAAGGAAGTTGCAGAAGGTGGAGGCTGATTTAGCTCAGGAAAAGGCACATTGTAGCAACCTTGTTGCAGAGCTTAAATCAAAAAATGATGAAATAGAGAATCTCAATAAACAGTTGCAAAATACTATTTCTTGTCAGATTCATCAGGCTACACAGAGCCAAAATGCTTCTTTGAAAGAAGAGCTAGTACAAGTAAAATCTACAGTGACTGTCCTGAGGCAGGAAAAGGCCACGCTACAAAAAAAACATTAGGATTCCCTCCAACAAGCCACACAGTTTCAGCAGCAGTTACTGAAGGAACAAAATAATGTTGTTGTCATGCAGGCCCAACTTCAAGTCGAACAACAAACAACAAAATAGTTGACACTTGAGTTGGCTAATAGGCCAAAGAATACAGGAGTGTTGAACCTGGTTAAGGAGCTATATGTATCAGTATGGAAAAGAATCTCTGAGGAGATTATTCAGCTCAAACCTTCTTTAACTTTCCTACTACATGCACAACAATTGTGTGAGAAGGTTGAGAATTCAGTTTACGCCACTTTGTCCACTATTTCCTTGAGGGTTTCAGATTCTCAACTGTTGCTAAAGAAGTTGTATGACACAACTGATGAAACATTATCAGCAGCAGGGATCAGTGACAGAATGATTGCTGCGAAAGGGGTGAACGAAGTTCTCAGTTGCAACTCTGCTGCAATTACTTCCAAAGAGCTCCTAGATGTGGTCAAAGAGGGAGTAAAAGACATGAAGAAGCATATTGAAGATCTGGTGCAATTGGGTCTTCCCTCCCCTTCTCCTGATAGCAACACTGTGTTAATGGTCGATGAGATTAAGCCTTTGTTGTTAGCTAGGCAAAATGATCAGTCAGTTTTCCAGGGTTTAAAAGATGCTTCATCAATGCTAGAAGTGGAAGCTGTCTTGATTCCCATGGCCTAGCTTGATTTCCAATTGAAGGTTGCAGTTCATGTTTTGCAGAGTTTTTCGCACAAGGAAATCATCAACCTTGACTTAGCCTTCTAGGATTTGCAAAATAAATAGGGACTCTCTAATGCTGAATGGTCTGTTTATCAGACGGCCTTACAGAATCTATGATTTTTATTTGCTATATATATATATTTTTGGATTCTTTTTTGAGCAAGCTCAAAAGTCCTCGGGGTCGCCAAGAACTGTAGAGTAAAATACTCTACATTTTGTTTTGAGTTTCAGTTGTGTGAGTTCTAGTTTTGTCCCTGCGCGTTTCAGTTTTGGTAGTGAGGGTTTTGACATAGAGCACGGGCACGGGTTTTTGCCTAAGTCTTAGAGTCGCGCGGAACATGCCAAGTGTCATTAGCTAGGACACATCTAAAGTTTCTCTAAGTAACGTGGATGGAGCCAAGTGTCTTTTTGCATTAAGGTGGAGTCTGCCATGTGTCATCTTCCGCGTTACAGTTTCAAGCCACTTTTAATGTTTCAAAGAGAGTCCGGTAGGCCCCTTTTAAGCTTCTTTCAGTGCGCGTGAAAGGCACCAAGTGGCAGCTGCAGAAGGTTTCTAAAGTTTCTTTAAGTTACATGGAAAGTGTCGTGTGTCCCTTGTAGTATCAGCAAAAGCTACCAAGTGTCGACATCTGCTATTTCTTCCTTTTTGTTTCATTGTTAAGTAAAGACTGTGGTGGTCCCCAGTGAGTTGCTCAAATTTAAGCAGAGCATGACAAGTGTCATCGTCTGCGTGAACTATTTCAGATCCCAAATGTTTCTATAGTGTTTCTAAAGCTCAGTAGAGACCGCCATGTGTCATCTTCCGCAGGGCTCTCAAAAGGTATATAAGTTTCTTTAAGTTAAGCGGAAACCGCCACGTATCACTTGGTAAGATCAGTGGAAGGTGCCACCTGTCCCCATTCCCCTTTTGAAGTTGCTCAGGACAGAAGTGTTGTGGGTCCCATTTTTTGTAAGTTGGTAATTTTTTGGGGCAGCAGATTGTGACAGATGTCGAAGGCAGAATTCTCTTGACTATGAGACATAGTGAACTATAGAGCTTGCGGAAGCTGCCATGTATATATTTCAATTGAAGCAGACGTCACCACATATCTATTTGTAGTACCATGGACACTGCAAGTGTCATTTTCTAGTGTCTCTTGAAGAATGAGATAGTTTTCAAGTAAGGCACGCAGAAGATGCCATCTGTCTCATGGGTTTTGTTTCTCAATGTTGTGGAAGTTGCCACGTGCTAAGTTCCTATTTTTCTGGAAAGATGAAGGAGTTTCAAGTAAAGGGCGCGTATGTATCCCATTTGTCTCAAGGGTTTATAGTCGCAAAGACCAGTAGAAGTTGCCAAGTGTCTTCACCTGTTTAACAGGAAGGAACGTTACGTGTATCTATTTCAGCCAATGAACTTGCAGAGAGGCTAACCATTTCAGACCTGAAAGATATCTTATGTCAGACACTTCCAGTTAAATTTCAGTTCGGTTAGACTGTTGGGATTTGATCGTGCGGGCAATCTTGAGCTAGTCCTGTGCTATAAATATGGGTCTTGATCACAGATTCAAACATATAGAGAATTGTTTGCATATAGATTGTTATCAGAGATTTACGAGAAGTTTTTTGGGAGACTTGTGCTGTGGCCAGTAATATCATTTGCCTTTGTTCTGTTTTATTGATTCAGAAAGTTTGTATAACTGTGCATATATCAGTGCCTTTTATGTGACTGGAAAATTAATAAGAAGACTGAGTTTTGTGCCTTTGCTGATATTTTCTGTGTTATTACAAAATCTTCTAAGTTGTGAGCCTTTGATTCTATTTGTTCTCATCTTCTACATTGATCATGCATTGTTTGCTCTTTAATGTAACTGAATCCTAGAAATAGTTACTGTGCTTAGTATTAAGGAACAAATCATACTCAGGTGCATCGCCATAGTTAAATTTTGTTTCATTGCATTTGTGATTCTGTTTAGTTTCTGTCTCTTTCTCCCAAAACATATTTGAGATAAAGAAGAGCCAGCTTCTTTAAAATCTGGAGGTCGTTTTAGGTTGCAAGTCCCACATTCCTGGAACTTCCCATGTTGGTGTTAGAAATAGCGCAATTTTAAGCATCAACACAGACATTAGCATGACATACCCAAATGTATCAAACCTTAATAAACCCTAGATGTAAACCCTTAAAGTATCAAACCCTAATGCTCTTAAAAACTCAAATGAAATAAGCAACATAAACCAGAGGGTTAGCCAAACACATAGAGCATTAGAAACAAGTTAGAATCCTGCAAAAAACCAATTGGGTTAGCCTCAAAATAACAAAATATCAGAGTTTTACCCTAGATATAGTCGCAGGCGTCACATAATCCTTCTTATCCATTACAAACTCCACAAAAGCATCATGTCATACGACTCAAGCATCACACTACTCAGCTCAAGCATCACACGAACCGGCTTATGCATCGGACAGACTTGAAAATTTTAAAACCCTAAGTCCATGAACTGTACGACCGTTCACGTTAGGTTCACCAGTTGTAGTCAGGTAAAAACATTGCTACAACCCTGCAAATAGTAAATTCAAACCCTAACCATGTAATGGAGCCCTAAATCAACCTAGAATCTAATCAACTAAGCATGAAAGCAAGAAACCCTAGGTTGACTAATGCAATTCCTCTGTTGTTGCTATCTAAGCTAGCTAATCTAATGCACTCAAACTTGCAGGTCTGTAAATATGATGGAGAGCTCAAGAGTTGACAATGACACAAGTCAATTTTGCAAGTGGTGAGTTGAAAACGAGAGGGTAAGAGTGATTTTATAGAAGAGGAAATGTGAATGGAGGGTTGAGATGAAGAGTTGACCTGGATCCAAGATCAAGGGCTGAGAATGTTTTAGGGTTTCCAACCACAAAAGGACAAAAGATAATTTTAAATTAGAAGAAATGGTGAGGTGGGAGATGTTTTAAAATTAAATAAATTGTGGTGATTTATTTAATTTTTTGTGAGGAATGGGTAATGTAGAGGGTTTTTTTTAATTAAATAAGTGTGGACTTATTTAATTCGGATAAAGTTGGTAATTTAAATAAATGGGTATTTATTTAAATTAGAAGGGGAATATGGGTGTTTGATTAATGAATAATTAAATAATAATTAAATTATTTAATTATAGAGGAATTTAGAAGAAAATAGCTTAAATAATTAAATAAATGAAATTTATTTAATTTAAAAGCGTAAGAGGGAATGAATTAATTAAATAATTTTAAAACTTATTTAATTAATAGCAGAATATGAAATTGAGATGAATTATGTATGAAAATGGTGTTCGCAAGCCTAGGACATTTTTAAGTATCTATAGTTTCAAAGGCAAATCCTCCCTTCCCACCAAACATTCAAGGGCATACCAACCAAGTTGAATCTCCACTAAGCGAGAGCAATCACCTATCAGGTTGGGTTGCCACTTGGAATGATACGGAAGTTCAGATGTATCAAATAATATCTCAATTTAATGCTCAATTACTCTTAAAACCCTAAATAAGAAAAACAGTAAGCAAATTAATGAATTACGACAAATCCTTTTAGACTAAGGTGAAGGGTAGAGATTATTATCTCACTATTTTTTGAAGTTTAGAATGCGGAATAGTCAAGGACACTGCGACTAGCACCCTAGTCCAAGGTACAATTTTCATCATGGAAAATGAATCTCCTTCTGACACTGATCTACATTGTATCTTCTATTTTAGTCTTGGAAAAAGTGGAGGACAAAGGGACTAGTGCCCTTGTCCTGAAATGTTGAACATTGTCCTCTTTCTTTTGGATCCTGAATCTTTGTCGTCTGCAACCTCCTTTATGCAGCTCCACTCTGCAAAACTTGGTACCTATAACCTGCAATCAGAAAGGAGTGTGGGAGGGGGTTGTGGTATTTAGAGGCTTACCTTGGTCAAGCCCTGGAGAGACATTCAAGTCTTTCGAACACTATTGTCAGATAAGAGTGCATATCCCAACGGGATAGAGGTGAAATCCAAATGATAAATGATTGAAAAAATAATAGATATCACCTTGAAGTGTAGATCTCACATAAACTAAGGCTCTTCAATTACATGAGAAGATGAAGTCAAATCTATAATCATAAACACAATAACAATGCTCTGCTCTGCAACAATGAATATCTTGAAATCACAAAAATGCATAAAGTTCGCAATCATATTCTAGTTTACAAATGAAAACCTAAACATGCTTATATATGCAACTACAAAGATTCGCGCTAAGAATTTCATAATTTAGACTTGAGATGTCGGCATAGGACCTAAATAACGGTCATAAAACTGACATTAAAATTTAGGGCAGACCCAAAATAGGGTAGGACTAGGGTGCTAGCACCCAAGTCCACCCCCTTTTTTTGTTCAGGGATTATCAAAATAGCACTCCCTAGGTCCTATTTTACATAAGAGTTTAGGGTTTTCTCATTGGGATTCACAATTAACATGCAAGATGCTCTAAATGCATTCTAAGGACCCGGGAGCTAAACCTTAAGAGGGAAAAGCCTCGAAGGGGAAATTTTTTGACATAACAACAATAACCAGTATAGAATCATCAACGCAATAAATGTAAACACAATGATCCTCCTCACTTCTAACAAAACCCAATTTCAACACAAATGAATCAAACTTTTGATACCACATTCTGGGGGACTGTTTTAAACCACAGAGAGACATTTTTAACCTACAAACCCATTTTTATTTCCCTTTTACCTCAAAACCTGTAGGCTGTTACATATAAATTTCTTCTTCAAGATCTCCATGCAAGAACACTGTCTTAACATCTATTTATTCAATCTCCCAATCATAAGATGCAACAATGGATAAAAGAAATCTAATAGAAGTCAATTTAGCAATAGGAGAGAATATCTCACCAAAATCAACTCCCTCTCTCTAGGAGTAGCCTTTGACTACCAGTCCAGCCTTGTACTTCTCCAATGATCTACCTACTCCAAAATTCTTCTTAAAGACCCACTTATAACTTGTAACATTGAAAAATGTCCCCATGGGGGCTTTTTCCTCATAAGGTTTAGCTCCCGGGTCTTTAGTATGCATGTAGGACATCTTAGTTCATATTTTGGCATCCCGATGGAATGAGTCCTGAATTTCACGACAAATTGGACCTAGGTGGACCCCTTGAGCTATACCCTGCCCAAAATAGGGGGAGGACTTGGGCACCTATGCCCTAGTCTTGCCCTATTTTGGGGTAGCCCTAATTTTTGGGTGTCGGTTTGTGACTGTTATTTGGTCCTTTTGCCAACACGGTAAGTTTTGATTTTTAAAATCTTGGCGGGAGTACTTGTAGTTGCATATATAAGCATGCTTAGGCATTCATTTGTAAACTAGATTTCAATTAGATGATCACTGTGAACATTAGGCATTCTCAAGGCGATTCAAGGCTTTCTATTGTGTTGCAAGAGCAGACTTGTATGTTTTGTGTGTTGATATTTGCAGATTTGAGCATCAATTTCCTCATGGCATGAAGAGTATCTTCCTCCCATGAGAGCTTCACTACAAGGTGACATAATATTGTGTTTTCATCATTGATTCCTTTGGTTTTTACCTCTGCCTCACAAGGGCACACACTCTTTATCTGACAACAGTGTTCAGAGACTTAAGTGTCCTCCGGGGCATGACTGAGGCAAGCCTCTAAACACCACAACCCCCAAACCAAGTCTTGTGATTACAGGTTACATGTGTCGTATTTGAGAAAAGTGGAGTTGAAGGAAGGATTGTTAGGCATCAAGGATTTAGGATCTGAAGAAAAGGACACAAGAGCACTTCCAGGACTTGGGTGCTCGTTCTAGTGTCCTCTACATCTAAGTTTCAGAAAATAGAAGTTACAGGGTTGATCAGATCCCATGAAGAAACTAGTACCTTGGACTTGGGCACCTGCTCTAGTATCCTCGACTATTCTGCTTTGGAACCCCAAAAATAGGTATTCTGTGATTTGGTATTTTACTCCTGTCTGCAAGAGCTTTTTCCATTATTCGTCAATTTGTTGTCGTATTTGCATAATTAAGGTTTTAATGTTTAATTGGGCATAAGAGAAGGAAAATTAATAATTAAATTCCCTAATCCAAGTTCTCCTACATTTGCAAGTAACCTAGGGTATGATAGTGCTCACCACTCGACCCTAGATCCTTGAATGTATAGTGGAGAGGTGGATTTAAACATCTAAACATTAAAACATCGACAAATCCAATTTTCCACTAAACATTTTGGTGAACCCATGTTTTTGGACTTAAATTGCAAATTTCTGAGTGTTTGTCTTTATATTTGAATTGATTTCATTTATTCATATAGTCATTCATTTTATTGCATTGAGAAAAATTCAAAAAATTGAAAATTGGAAAAATACAAAAAAATTGCATTGTTGGGCTTACAAAATTGCATTAATTCTTTCTAAATTTTCCTAATTCATGATTTTTGCATTAGATATAATAAAAACTATAGAACAATACAAAAATTCAAATTCTTGCATTGCATTTTCATCATTTAATTGCTAGGGTTTTGTGGAAATTTTGATAATTTTATATAACCTAGTAATTCCAAAATCTAGGGTTAGTAGGCAAAATATTTTATCAGATTTTTCTACTAATTTTATAGGCTCATTCAAATTAACATTTGCCTTTAGTCTTGTATTTTAGTGTAAATTTGCATTTAGATTTAAAATATTTACATTTTTGCATAGAAAATTGCAACAAAAACTAGCAATTTTGATGCATTTTCATTAAATTTGCATGGGCATTTTGCATGATAAAGCTTGAAATTTATTTTCATATCTAAGAGTAAGTTAGTTTTCATCATAAACCATACTTCAAAGCATTCACATAGCATTTTTTCTCAAGATCTCAAACGTAGGGCTTCAAAAATAATGATTTTCACTGAGTTTGGCCTTATCGACTTTATAAACTTGCACCATAGGTGTGTTGTGAAAGGTATTTTAGCATTAATTTACTATTATTAGGGTAATAATTTTCTTCCCCTCATTAAAATCTTCACAACACCCTTTTAACGGGCTCTTGTAGTGAAAATTCATTGAAAAACTACTCATTTTGACTATTTTTGCCCTAGGGTTTGACCTAGTTTGCACTCCAAGCGTGTTTTGATCAATTTTATGGATTTATGTGACTTATATTATTGATATTATTTGATGTACCTCCTGAAATTCATTACAACACCCCTTTTGCTAGGTCTTGGAGTTGAAAAACTGTGAAAAATAGCCTATTTTTGCTATATTTTCACTAGGGTTTAACCTTAAGTGGCGCTAAAAGTATGTTCTATTGGGTACTGTGACACCAAGTGGCTGTTGTTACTGATATTATTTTATTTCCATCATCATTTTCCTCACAACACCATTTATTATGCTCTTTTGCACTAAAATTTGGTGAAAAAGTGCCTATTTCGACATATTTTCACTATATTTTGACTTGGGATTATCTTGGATTTGCAACAATAGTGTGTTGAGAGTGATTATATTGCTGTTTTGGAATAATATAAGACATATAAATTGCTTCCCTTGACTTAAATCCTTACAACACTCTTTCTTTCACCTATTCGCATTGGAAAAAGTACAAAAAATAAAGCATTTTTTTGCATATATTTTGCATCAATGGATTCTCCTAAGGGTACATCTTTAGAAGAATTATATGAGTACATTATGAATTATGATAATTTTTTCAAATTCATCAACAAATATTCTCAAGTCTTGCATCAAATCGCATCTATCTATGTCATTGATATAACCAATAGTACGACATGTGATATCCTTCAATCCATAGCCTATTTCGATAACTTTCATGAGACTGTGGATGTTTTTCCTTCAATCATGGAGAATCTCAAAAGTTTTATAGCTGAAAATAATCATGGGGAAAGTGGTGGTGAAAAATTTACTCCCGCTCTCCTATTGTTTCATGATGATATAATGCAAATCCTTTCTGAGACCTATGAGAATGAAATAGCAATGGGTGATCTATCAAACAAAGAGACTTGTCCCAACATAACCCCACTTGGTGAGGATATATTGGCACAAGAAAAAGATACCATCGATATATTTCTCCACACTACCTTTCCATCCCTTCCTGTTGTCCCTAATTAGGATGAAGCTTTGGATGATAAAGATTCTCTTTGTGACTATTTGCTTGAATCTAATGATAATTTACCACCTGATGTTCAAGAACTTCTTAATTACATTCTAAACAAGAAGATAGATCATGAACTGTCATATACTTTGGAAAGCAATGAAATCCTACATCTTGTGGAAGAACAAGCTATCCCTTTGACAAAAGCCATTCCAACACCCTATATAGGGAATGAAATGGGTATCTTTCGGATGCCTCCACAAGCTCATTTAAATGGCATTTCAAATGCTCCTATAGCTGACATAGACAATGGCAACATCCCCTCTCAACCATCATTAAGAGAAACCTTTCCTACATGGTTACCCTCACAAACTCATGAACATATGGAAGAGAGAAGAAGTGATAACACTTTAACCATTACGATAAAGATCAAGATTTGTGATACCCACTAGCTCGAGAGGGGCCCTATAGGTAAGTATCTCTAACCCTTTATCTCTCTCATAATGTGCTTCCCCTGTGATGTGTCATATGTTGTTTAGGCTCCTGGGATGACCTTAGATTCTCCCATAAGGTTCGAGATACCAGGAGACTGCCTCTGTTGTGACCTTCTTCTATTTGTATCATCATTCTTCTCAATTGCCTCTCTTTAATTTTATCATTGTGTGTTGTGTCTTATAGACATAGCGTTGAAGTTGGTGACTTAGGGGCACCCTCCTACATGACTATCCCTAAGACACTCATTTCTCCTCTCTTATTTATTGCTTCCCTTCCTCTAGTGTTTCCACCTAGCGGGCAGATGACAACAAACATTTATACTGATGTGAACCTAGTGTCCCTTTCGAGAGCAATAAAAAAATGGACTTAGTTCCTAATATGATGATGGGGTTGTATATCTTATCCGATGCTTAGCTAGTGGAAGCACTTGTTCTTTCCGCGTAGAGAATTTGATGATGTTTCTATCACATTTACAAACCTTAACAATACTACTACTCTATGTACCTTTGTTTGCCTTTGAATCTAGCCTTGATGCTACTCGATTCGGAGAGCTTCGTGATATAGCCCCACAGTTTACCTTGAACTCTGGATTCATGGTATAACCTTGGCTCTTTATGTGGTTAATCATATGCATTGATGTTGTTGTTTATCATGATGTTGTAAACACTAACATGTTTCTTATAGGGATGTGTTTGTGCGAATATTTGGCGATCGTAAAGTACATGTCATCTCCGGGGGGCATGGGCTTTGCAAAAGTCGGTGTTCCCTTGTGTGTTTTCTTCCTACCTTAACGTGTTTGATATTGATAATTGATATCAACCACCTTAAGGTAGGGGCATATATAAGGTAAGTTGTCTGTTATAGATGTTAGCAATGTGTTTGACCTCAGATGCAAAGACTTGTGCCCCAGAGTAGTGCATCGTGCATTCTGAGTTTGTTTACAATCACTCAATCAATCATGTAATCCCTCCATTGAGGTGGGATATCGAGCATATCCTTCTTCTTAATCCCTCTGTAGAGGTGGGGATGGTGTATTTCTCAGAGTAGATTGCATCATTCTATCATTTTCAAAAGTCCTCTACGGAGCCGGGGAGCAGTTCTATGACTAACTCAACCCTTGAGCGTGTTTTCATAAATTGTTGTGGCCAAACCCAATCATCGGTGTGTTCATGTAATGTGCCTGAGATGGTGTTGGACCTAGAAATAGGTACACTCCATTAATTGTCTGCCATGTTTTCTCTGTGTCTTCAAGTGTGTGTGTTTTAGCGTGCTTGTTTTGTGTGGCATGTTTGTTGCCCCATATGTAGAGACCAGCGCCCATGGGTAGTTCTTCCTATATTTTTGGGAGGTTTTACATGTCTTGCGTGTGTGTTGCCCCATATATACAGAGACCTACACCCTAGGTTAGTGTGAATAAACCATTAACATGAGATATTGCAGCAAAACACAAGAGCCAGAAAGAAGACAGGAGAAGAGAGACATAGATTTACGGTGGGGAAAACCCTTATCGGGTGAAAAACCCCACTCAGAAACCTGCACAATGTATTAACAAATCTGAAAGAATGTTTACAATACACTTGCAATGCAAGCTTCAATGCTCTTTGACACTCGTGTCTGGAGTCAATCCGGTAGCATAACAATACATGTAAACCTGTGATACAAACTCCATCTCCAAGCATCTATTTAAATAGAACATACAAGGCAATTTTGGACCTTTCTTGGAATGGGCGTCCAATATGGCATCTTGGACCAAAAGCCATGCCTAGGGACACTTGGTCAACATTGTAGAATGTGTCTGACACTTGTCAATAGCTCCCATCCCAAAGAGGTCACCTATTTCCAAAATGGGCTATGACAGATGCTCTTACGACACTTACGACCATCATAGAATCTATCATAGCGGTTACAACTTACAGCTGTAAGAGAATCTTTCATACACATGCTATTAATAGCATATTCTCTTACAACACATCATATTCCACCTTGGGGTGCCCAAATATGCCTCATTCAAAGATGCTTCATGACACATGTCATTACCTGTCTTACAAACTTCTATTCTTGACTCTTACATGTCATAGATCCATCATAGGAATCTGTCATAATCGTTTCGGTCAAACATTCCTTACACAACATAGAAGATGCTGACACATGGAAAAATATTCCTACCACTAAGTGGGATGCCTATCTCCTCATGTGAGGATAAAATACCAAGTTGTCATAATCCATGTAGGATTGACACATCACCATGCCACATCCCATAATATGACAAAGTGGAATTTCTAATTATTTACAACATAGGCAATGAATAATAAATACAAACATTCCAATGCAAAGAATTACCAAGGTTGAGACACCTTAATTCCCAACATTCTCCCACTTGTCGAACACCTTGTAAGATCCAATGGAAAAATATGATTTAATTGTTATAGGCTGAGAGGCCCATAGACTCCGGACACCATCTGAACTTATCTGTGCCCACTGGTTTCATCAATGCATCTGCAACATTCTTCAAAGTATCTACCTTCTCCAAATTTACCTTTCCATCCTCAACCATGTCCCTCACAAAGTGAAACTGAACATCAATGTGCTTGGTTCTCGCATGTAAAGTTAGATTCTTTGCAAGGCAAATTGCACTCTGATTGTCACAACTGATCGTGATCTGACCTGCATCAACACCAATATCGGAACACAATCTCTTAAGCCAAATGGATTCCTTACAAGTATGAGTTCCTGCCATATACTCAGCTTTTGTCGTGGACAAAGAAACAACAGGTTGTCGCTTACTCATCCAACTAATGGCACCACGAAACAGTGTAAAAACATAAGCACTGGTGGATCTCCTGCTGTCAATGTCACCTACCCAATTTGAATCCAAAAATCCATGAATATCAACAGAATGTAGAGGTCCTGAAATATTACCATGATAGCAAATGGAATACTCAGAAGTACCCCTCAAATATCTGAACACTCGCTTAACTACATCCCAATGAACTCATCCAGGATTAGCCATAAATCGACTAAGGAGTCCCATTGCTTGGGCAATGTCTGGTCTTGTGTAGACCATAGCATACATCAAACTGCCAACAACACTAGCATAAGGCACTGTGCTCATGTCCTCCACCTCACTAGGAGATTTTGGACAATCCTCAACAGACAACTTTGTCCCCAAGGAAACGAGAACACACAATGGTCTACAATCTCCCATGCTGAATCTGTCTAACATAGTCTTAACATACTTACTCTGACTTAACCAAAGTTTTCTATTGGTTCTGTCTCTTCTGATTTCCATTCCTAGAATGTACTTGGCTGCCCCTAAATCTTTCATTTCAAACTGAGATGACAACTGAGATTTAAAATTAGAAATCATATTCTTACCCTTCCCAATGAGCAACATATCATCAACATACAGTGCAACAATGAGAATATGATCACCATCAAACTTATAATAAACACAGTGATTTGATTTCAATCTCACAAATCTAATTGACAACACAAAGGCATCGAACTTCAAGTACCATCTCCTAGGGGAGTGCTTCAAACCATACAAAGACTTCTTAAGTTTACAAACTAAATTTTCTTTACCTTTTACCATGTAATGCTCTGGCTGTGACATGTAGATTTCCTCCTCCAAGTCACCGTGAAGGAAATCTCTCTTCACATCCATCTATTCTACCTCCAAGTCATAAGCTACTGCGAGAGACAATAGGAATCGAATGGATGTTAGCTTTGCAATGGGAGAGAAGATCTCACCATAATCTATACCCTCCACTTGTGAATACCCCTTCGCAACCAATCTGGCCTTATATTTTCAATACTGCCATCTGCACCAATCTTCTTCTTGAACACCCATTTGCATCCAACTGGTTTCCATCCAAGAGGCAAAGGCACCAAGTCCTAAGTTTGATTCTTTTCTAAAGAAGCCATTTCTTCCTCCCTGGCCTCCTTCCAGGAACCTGCATCCTTCATATCCAAAGCCTCTGATACAGTCTAGGTTCATCACTATTAGTGAGCAAAGCATAAACACAACTAGAATCAAGCAATGTAAAACCAAACCTTTCAGGTTTCTTCCTTATCCGTGTAGACCTCCTCAAGAGTTGAGGTTGAGGTTCAACTCCTTCTTCTTCTGAGCTTTCAGAGCTGCTAGAGCTCTCCTCATCATCAGGTCCAACATTGTTTTTCTATTCAGTCTTCTTAGGGGTGAGAGGAAACTGAATAACATCCTCTTTCTTTTCTTTTTCTTCTAGCTGCAAAATAGTGGAAGAAGGTGTAAGCTGTCTGAAGATGACACTTCTTATATACAACATGTTTTTAGCCATGGGATCCCAAAGCTTGTATCCTTTCACACCAACACCATAGCTGATGAAGATACACTTAACAACTTTGTTCTCCAACTTTGATCGCTTCTCCCTAGGTACATGTCCATATGCCTCACAGCCAAAAACATGAAGATGCCTTACTGAAGGCTTTCTACCAGACCACACCTCCATGGGTGTCTTTCCAACAAGAGTTGGTGTAGGAGATCTATTTACTAGATAGCAAGTAGTGGCAACAGTTTCAACCCAAAACTTTTGTTCTAGACTAGCTACACTAAGCATACTCCTAGCCTTCTCCATCAGTGTCCTATTCATCCTCTCTGCAACTCCATTTTGTTGTGGAGTGTATGGAGTTGTCTTATGTCTTTCAATCCCAAGTTCCTTGCAATACTTATCGAATTCTGTAGAACAGAACTCACCACCGTTGTCAGTTCTCAAACATTTAATCTTTTTACTAGTCTGATTTTTAGCAAAGGCTTTAAACTCCTTAAACTTGCTATAGACTTCATATTTTCTTCTAAGAAAATAAATCCATGTCCTTCTACTATAATCATCTATAAAAGATACAAAGTATACAGATTTTGATAATGAAGGAACATTAACAGGACCAAACACATCAGAATGAATGAGGTCCAACACACCAGAAGACTTATGAGAACTTGAGTAAAATTGAACATGGTTTTGTTTTCCATAAATGCAATGTTCGCAAAAGTTGAACTCAAGATTACAATCATCTAACTCCTCAATGAGGTTCTTATTTTTTAGGGTACACAGACCCTTCTCACCAATGTGGCCAAATCTCTTATGCCATAACATTATCTTTTCTGCAGGAACTTTAACTTCCAATGCACAATTACAACCATCAAGACGAGAAACAATAGATTTCTTCACTGCTCGTTCAGATGGTGGGGATGAAGTGACTGCTGTCCTCTTCCTTGAGTTAGAAGAACTATTGCATTGTGAAATGCATGTTAGGGTTAGCCGACAGAAGATATCAATTAAATGCAAATAAAGATTAAACAGAGGAATGGAAATACACAGAAATAATAACAGCGAGAGACAAGTTTTAACGTGGTTCACCCAAACTCGGGCTACATCCACCAAATAGAGAGTCCAATATTATTATCCAGTAAATCAAAACCGATTACAATCAGCAATCCCTACAACTCAATACCGCTGCAAAATGCTACAATACAATACCCAAACCCTAACCCTTGGCCGCTTTTTATTAAGCTTTTTGTCAGTTACAAAAATAGGGTTTTCTTATGTCGGTCAATGAAAAATAACTCCCGGTGCTTTATAAAATAATAAAAAACCATGTGAGGTTTCAGGGGCGTTACCCCCAAGCCCCCACGGGGGCACTGCCCCTCGACCCCGCCCTGTATCATGATAGGGAACGCTCCAGTGGCACTGCCCCTAGACCCCGCAAGGGGCGCTACCCCTTGACCTCGTCTTGGGGGTGCTGCCCCCAAACCCCCGCAAAGGGCGCTGCCCCTTGACCCCGTAGGGATTTGGGGGGAAAACCGTGCCAATAAAAGAGGGGTAAATATAACCTCTGAGTTTGATTAGGCTCCATATAACAATAATACATGCCTCCATCTGAAACAAAGTACCTCTCTGAGTACCCTTAGCAAGCACCATAGATCCTCTAGTCATCTTGCATCCTTCTTTCAAAAAAACAACCTGCACACCTGCATCATTCAAACTACTTACAGAAAGCAGGTTCCGTGCTAAGCTTGGGATGCGCATAACCCTAGAGATCCCCTTCACTCGACCATCGGGGAATCAGATAGAGACTCTTCCATGACCAACAATCTTCAGATGAGAGTCGTCACCCAGATACACCTTTCCACCATCGAACTCCTCATACTTAGTGAACTAGTCTCGATGTGAGGTCATGTGGAATGATGCACCAGAGTCGATTAGCCACACATCATCAGATGCATGGGTTACCAAGGCTGTGATGAAGGTATCACCATCATCTTGTGATTTGTCAGAATCTGAATCAAGAGCTTTCTTCTTTTTCTTCTTCTCCTCTTTACATTCCTTTCAGAAATGCCCAGTCTTCCCATAGTTCCAACAAAGAGCCTTGGACTTTCCAAGAGATTTAGATCTCCCACGGGATTTGGATCTACCCTTCTCAGCTTTCTTGTCCTTCTTCTTCCCTTTCTCCTTGGGTCTTCCATGAACTGCAAGGGCTTATTTGGCTGCCTCATAAGACTTTCTCTGCATCTCTTTAGATAATAGCAAAGAAACCACCTCTTCCATTTTGAATGTGGATGTGGTGCTTCCAATTGCCATGACAAGATGATCCCATGAGTCCGATAGAGAACAAAGCAGGGTCATACACCTATCCTCCTCCTCCATCTTTACACCATGGATCCTCCGTCCTCCATTTAAAGAGAATACAACTTCTTTCTCAGGAAAAGTTTATTGACAAGGGATTTGGCTTGATACACATCCCCCAACTTCCAAAGGAGTTTTGCAGTGGTCTCTTCATGGACATTTAACAACATAGAATCGGTAAGACTAAGTCTTATGAGACCCTTAGCCTTCTAATCCTTGAGATCCCAATCAGCTTGTGTCATTGTAGCTTGTTTAGTTCCGTTCACACTTTCACAAAGGTCTTGGTCAACTAACATGTCTTCCATTTTGAGCTTCTACAACTCAAAATTACTGTTGTTGAACTTCTCTACTTCAAACCTTCCTGATGTGCCTGCCATCTCCTTACTGCAATAAGATATAGAACACTCTACACAGACTCCCACTCAACCTAAGATTAGCTCAAAAAATCCCTATCCAACAACTGGGACCAAAGGTGATCAAGCTCTGATACCAACCGAAAGGAAGCTAGGTGTGTGGAAACGCTTCCTACACTAATGTATTAAGGAGAGGGCTATGCAAATTCAACTTTATCCTAACTATTACAACAATGTTAAACCATTAGCATGAGATATTGTAGCAAAACACTAGAGCCAGAAAGAAGACAGAAGAAGAGAGATAGAGATTTACGGTGGGGAAAACCCTTATCAGGTGAAAAATGCCACACTCAGAAACCTGCACAATGTATTAACAAATTTGAAATAATGTTTACAATACACTTGCAATGCAAGCTTCAATGCTCTTTGACACTTGTGTCTAGAGTCAATCTGACAGCATAACAGTACCTGTAAACCTGTGATACAAACTCCATCTCCAAACACCTGTTTAAATAGGACATACAAGGTAATTTTGGACCTTTCTTGGAATGGGCATCCAATATGGCATGTTGGACCAAAACCCATGCCTAGGGACACTTGGTCAACATTGTAGAATGTGTCTGACACTTGTCCATGGTTCCCATCCCAAAGAGGTCACCTATTTCTAAAATGGGCTATGACAAATGCTCTTACGACACTTACGACTATCATAGAATCTGTCATAGTGGTTACAACTTACAGCTGTAAGAGAATCTGTCATACACATGCTATTAATAGTATATTCTCTTACAACACATCATATTCCACCTTGGGGCACCCAAATATGCCTCATTCAAAGATGCTTCATGACACATGTCATTACCCGTCTTACAAACTTCTATTCTCAACTCTTACATGTCATAGATCCGTCATAGGAATCTATCATAACCATTTCAGTCAAACATTCCTTACACAACATAGAAGATGCCAACACATGGCAGAATATTCCTACCACTAAGTGGGATGCCTATCTGCTCATGTTAGGACAAAATACCAAGTTGTCATAATCCATGTAGGATTGATAGATCACCGTGCCACATCCCACAATATGACAAAGTGGAATTTCTAATTATTTACAACATAGGCAATGAATAATAAATACAAACATTACAAATGTAGAGAATTACCAAGGTTGAGACACCTTAATTCCCAACATAGTGCATCCTATATTATGGGAGGTTTGTTTACTTTCTAGTACTTGCATTTGCATTTCCTATAAATGAGGAAAAAAAGAAGAAAAGATATCATTTCTCTCTTCCACGCATTAATGTGTCTTCTATGCATTGACTATCTTCTCTGTGTTTTGCTGACTGTAACTATCTTCTTCGTGTTTTACGTGCTTGTTATTGTCTTCTATGTGATTGGTGTGTCTTCTCCGTGCTTGGCGTGTTTGTTGTGTTTGTGACCTTTAATGCATGTATTGGCCTCACATTTATACATACATTAAAGTGGGGGCTAAATGTAACGTTAGAAAATTTCCCCTTGGGGGCTTTTCCCTCATAAGGTTTAGCTCTTGGGTCTTTAGTATGCATGTAGGACATCTTAGTTCATATTTTGGCATCCTGATGGAATGAGACCTAGGTTTCATGACATATTGGACCCAGGTGGACCCCTTGAGCTGTACCTTGCCCAAAATAGGGGGAGGACTTGGGCACCCATGCCCTAGTCCTGCCCTATTTTAGGGCAGCCCTAGTTTTTGGGTGTCAGTTTGTGACTGTTATTTGGTCCTTTTGCCAACAAGGTAAGTTTTGATTTTCAAAATCTTGGTGGGAGTGCTTGTAGTTGCATATATAAGCATGCTTAGACATTCATTTTTAAACTAGATTTCAATTAGATGATCATTGTGAACTTTAGGCATTCTCAAGGTGATTCAAGGCTTTCTATTGTGTTGCACAAGCAGACTTGTATGTTTTGTGTGTTGATATTTGTAGATTTGAGAATAAATTTCCTCATGGAATGAAGAGCATCTTCCTCCCATGAGACCTTCACTACAAGGTGACATAATATTGTGTTTTCATCATTGATTCCTTTGGTTTTTGCCTCTGCCTCATAAGGCACACACTCTTTATCTGACAATGGTGTTCAGAGGCTTAAGTGTGCTTCGGGGCTTGACTGAGGCAAGCCTCTAAACACCACAACCCCCAAACCAAGTCTTGCGATTGCAGGTTACAAGTGTCTTATTTGGGAAAAGTGGAGTTGCAAGAAGGATTGGCAGGCATCAAGGATTCAGGATCTGAAGAAAAATAGGACACATGAGGAGTTCTAGGACTTGGGTGCTTGCTCTATTATCCTCCACATCTAAGTTTCAGAAAATAGAAGTTACATGGCTGATCAGTGTCGGAAGGAGGTCCAGATCCCATGAAGAAACTGGTACCTTGGACTTGGGTGCCCGCTCCAGTGTCCCCAACTATTCCGCTTCAGAACCCTAAAAATAGATATTCTGTGATTTGGTATTTTACTCCTGTCTGCAAGAGCTTTTTTTATTATTCATCAATTTGTTGTTGTATTTGCATAATTAGGGTTTGAATGGTTAATTGGGCACAAGAGAAGGAAAATTAATAATTAAATTCCCTAATCCAAGTTTCCCTACATCTGCAAGTGACCTAGGGTATGATAGTGCTCGCCACTCGACCCTAGATCCTTGAATGTATAGTGGAGAGGTGGATTTAAACATCTAAACATTAAAACATCGACAAATCCAATTTTCCACTGAACACAACCTATGGTCTTTTTTTCTTTGGGCAAACAAACAAGATCCCAAGTGTTACAAGAGTCTAAAGCCATC